>CM076572.1:200116893-200569861 GCA_034641835.2 Pinus albicaulis | reverse complement strand
AAACGGAAAAGGAGCTGCATTAAGGTCCGGACCGGGTGGTTATCCCCCAATGTTGTAGCAGCGATTTTCGAGGCTTCAACATTTTTGGCGCTAGAAGGAGGGCATGAGATTTGTTTTACTTTGGAGTCTTTGAATTCTAATATTTCATTTTTATTACAATGGCTCATTTAAAACTTCCAATTTGGAGTTGTATACATGGACGTGCATCTTCCAATACTCCACCCGAAGTGGTAAGACTCTTGTCTCAGGTAAAGTTTGATGGTAAGAAAAATTCTTCTGCTTTTAATCATGTCTTTCAATTTATTCAAAATATTTCAAATTATGATTTTCAAGGGATTGATGAAGGCATTTTATGCAGAATTTTTACTCTCACATTTTCGGCAAAAGCCAGAAGCTGGTGTAGAACTCTTCCAGTTGCTTCAATCCACAGCTGGGATCAATTTGTTACAATTTTCATTTGTAAATTTGACGGCTATGATTATGAACAGGTATGTGAAGAAATTGAATATTTATGAAGGTTTGAAAATGAGTCTGTTAATGATTTTAATATTCGATTTCATTTAAATTACTTAAGATTTAAATACGAAGATAAACCTACGGAAGAAGAATCATTAGATTGGTTTGAATATATTTGTTCTCTTCCACCCATTCCCAATCCATATGAAATTAATTCAAGCTTTGTTCCATCCCATTACAATATAAATGAGAATCCCAATTTGGATGTGCAAATAAATTGTGATGAAGTGGTTTCACAAAGCTTGGAAAATATTTCTAATCAAATGCAAGAAGACAACAACATCAATTTTGGAGAAAGAACTGCTTTGGAATCTGAAAATTACTCTGCGGTCAATTCAGAAAATCAGATCACAAATCAACAAGTACAAGCAGCAATCAAAGTAAATAATAAAATACAAACTGCTGTACAAATTTCTGAATTCCTCCATGATGAGCAAATGCCGAAATCACAGCAACAAAGCAGCCTTCTTCAAGAAAGCATGAGCATACAAAGGAATGATTTAGAATCTGAGATTTACAATGAGCATAATGCACAAGAGTTCTCAAACAGAGACAGTTTTAAATGCATTATTTCAGGTTCACATTTTTCCCTTTATCCTGATATTTTTAATGATGGTAATTTTTCCCCTCTTGATATTAATGATATTTCAGAAAATACAGAGGCCGATCTAAATGAATTACTATCAAGTTTTTATCAAGATAGAGAAGCAATTAACGATCATTCTTTTGCCATTAATGAACATGAAATTCTTGCTCCTCCTTGTTTGGATATATTGGATGAGATTGAAGGGAATTCTAGAGAATCTTGTGAGGTCATTTATGATGATTACTCTGATATTGAGGATGTTGATTTCAATTTTTCTCAAAAGAATCCTCATGATAAAATTCAAATAACATCTGAGAATGAAGAACGCTTCAATTTAGAAATTATCCTAACCAATCCTCATTTTAGAGCAGCAAATTATCTTCATGATTTCATTATTCGAGAAAACTTTCCAATTTATTATTCGTATCGTGATCAAGCTCTCATTCCTACTCATAATCATAATTCATTTTCTAATTCACAAGTTGGAATTCAAAATTACTTAAATTCCATAATTCTGGCCAATCCTTGTGAAAATGAAATTATTTCAAAACGATCCCAATTGTGTTGTAACATTAGTTGTAAAAATAGTGATTTCATTTTAGTTTTTCTTTCACAGTTATTTTGTTTAAATTTAGATTTATTTTTTGATTTTATTTTGCAAAAATTTTACACTTTTCGCTGGCATATTGAACACCTTACTATCAAACACTCAATTGATGCATTGCCCGGTTGGGAAATTGAAGTTTCATATTATAATCATGAGCATCAAAAGATATTAATATTTCAATTTCAATCAATGCTAATGTTTCATCAAAAGCTTCTATTTTTTCAAAGGCAATGTCGACAAGAGAATGTATTTTTGCACTCTGGCCAGCAATTCAATTCAATTAATAATTTTCCATTTCATTTGAAATATTTCCATCCATTTTTCATTAATTCATTTGAAAAATATTTGGAAATTTTTCTCTCAAAGGAGATTGTTAATAATTTAACATTTGTACATAATACTAACAATTCTTTCCAGGCCTGTGAATTTAAAAGCTCATCTTCACAATTTGGCCTGTTATCTCTTCCTTTGAACATTTTCCAATTTTTAATAGAAATCCATCCAGATTTCTATGATCCAATTGATATCCAATTAGAAAGGAAATTTCAAGAGAAAGAGATTTTAATTAAGTTGCTAACAATAACTGTACATTCTGATTTCAGATTTTTTTTCCTCAGTTTAGTTAGATTTGTATTTTTATTACTAACATTTGAACTGTACATACATGCAGCAATTAAAATGAAAAAATGGCTACACTGGAAATATGACTATACCTAGTCATTTTCATGTATATGGTTAGAATAGGACTAGAATTAATTTAGTTTGTTTGTTTTCTATAGTTAATTTGTTTTAATAGTTTTGTAGATTAAAAAATAAAACAAAGCAATCAGCCTTCTCATGCATGTTCACTAAAACATTTTCTCCTTATCAGAAAGTTTTAATTCTTGCTTTCCTTTTTAAAATTTCTTGCATCAATACCTCTACTCTGCTTATTTTGAATAATGTCTTCATTAAATTCAATTGAGGTTGCACTTAGCATCGATCGCCTCAAAGCCACTTTTATTCATTTCGAGATTTCCTTATAAGATTTTCTTTTGGAATTTATATAATAAAGGTTGAAGATGTAAGAGCTTCATGATCTCATTATCCCATGAAATGTATGACTGTCTATGATAAGTTTAATTCTGACTTAATCATTAGTAGTCAGTCTAACCTTTCACAATAATCATATGAAGTTCATATTATCTTCCTCGGAATTTGCTAAAGCTAACCTTAAGGATGTCAATTTTGCTGAGTGCACACATTCAAATCTGTTCTGATATTTTTCTACAATTAGTGGCTTTATCCCATTCTAATCTTTAGTTTATTATTTGATGCTGCAATACGCATCATATTCATTCACTAAAGACATTATTGAACAGTCGCTATAACAATACAGATTCTTCTCAAGTTATTCAGAATAAGCAGAGATAATAAATTGTTGTTTCAATTCAAAAGGAGAGTCTATTTTTATATTTATTTCTGGTAAATTTTATGTTTTATGAACATGAATGATTGATTTCATTCAGGCTGATTGCACACTTAGATTTAAAATAAATAATGAGATGATTTTAATCAAAGGAAGAATTTGAAGATTTATGAGGTAAAATTTACGGACAAATTCCTTTCAGGTATGCATTTACAACTTTATTCTCATCCATTATCAGTTCATTTTTTCCTTAGTTTATTTTTTTATTTGTGTTCTGTTTTATTTGCAGGTTTTTATTTCTTTTCAAAACATAAAGTAAGCAGTAAACCCATTTCAAATTTGCAACAGGTTCAGGGAAATTTTATTTGTTATTCATTAGAATTTGATCATTCTTTAACTTTTCTTTCATTCATTTAAAAAATCCAATTGAAATTAAAAACAGTATCGCAAGATTCATATCAGAAATGTTCCAACTTGATTTTCATATTTCCGATGAAAGACCTCTGATGTGTTACATCATTCAATTTTTCATAAAATATCAAATCACATATCGCATTGGAATAAATTGAAAGGTTTGTTTTTCATTACAAAAGTTCTGATGCGATGAAATGGATAGCAAACGCGCATATCACATTTAACATAAGGTTAATTCATTTCAAACGCTCCGATGCGATGAACCCAATCGGCAATCGCAAATCAGAGAGACCTCATTTTGATATATCCATTTGCAAAAACTCCGATGCGATGAAGTTCAAATCGCAATCGCAAATTATTAAATTAGTCAAGGATTAATTTTGAAAGACCTCCGATGCAACAAGTCTAATCGCAAATCGCAAATCGGGAGGAAAATTGAATACATCCTTGTGTGTTCATTTTAAAAATTGTGATGCAATAATTCATCACCAATTGCTTATCGCTATCGCTTTTTATTAATCACCAAATGCTTATAGGTCATCACTTTTCACCAATTGCCGATTGTTCATCGCTTATCGTTCTTCGTTCATCACCGATTATTATAAAAATCGCATCACTACTATCGCAATTGTTTTAATTTCAATTCCCTTGAACACAAAGCATTTCGTTTTTACATTTTACTGCTTGCTTTAAATTAAATAAAATAAATAATGATTTTGGGTTATGGCATTTTGGTTAGTTTTCCTTCTTCATATTTTTAATGTCAAACTAAAAGAAGAAGTCAGCTAGTATTGGAGAAATTGATACGTTCAGGTAAGATCAAATGCAATCATCCAATGGTAAGATTCATGTACCCACTTTCATTAATTTCCATTTCATTACTTTAGTTTCAGTTTTGTTTTTTAAAATTATGTTGATATTTGAATCTGTTTTGCAGCTCTTCATAAAAACTTTCAATCATCTGCTAAATCATATTTTGGAAGCCCTATGCTCTTTTCCTGATTTCATTTTCAAGAAGCAACGATAGTCTTCATTGAAACAGCTGCACTGGGAAGTTTCTGAACCTTTAATCTATTTCTTTAAAGCATTTTTTTTTTAGAAAATGATTAAGATAATGCTTTGAAAATGACAAGATTGACATCAAACAGAAATTTTTCATTGTGGCTGAATTTTATCATCACTGCTATCTGAAACCTAAAGCATTTACAACCTTGCAAGGTATAAACTTTATGGATCTCGACATAAGAAGAAATGATTACATGATTATTTTATTTTACTTCATGTTGTTTAGACATTGGTATAAACATTTTTTTGTTAGAGTTTGTATTTCAAAAGCTTGGATTTTTTCTTTTCCACTTTTTTTGCTTCATTTTAATTTTGTTTGCTGATTTCTTTTCTCACTTTAGTTTAAGAATTCTTTTCCTTTGGTTTTCAATTTTGATTTTGGTAAATTTGTTATGTTTTATATGGAAGGCTTTTTATTACTTAACAATGGTTGGCATACATAGGAAAAATTGTTAATAGTCTCCTATTAGCTTTTTCTTAAAATCTCTTAGCAAAATTTGTTTTTCTTATTATAAAGGTAGACATACTTAAGGAAGAGATTACAAAACAAGAAAATACGATGAAGTATCATGAAATCTGAGAAATTTATTTTTCATCAAAATTGTAATTATTTTGAGATTTCAATACTTTATTAAGATCTTTCAAGATTCTATTATCAGTCAAGAAAAGTTATTTTTAACCAAGTAAAGACACTTTACAACAAAGCACTTTTAACTCTGAAATTGTCATTTTGAACTCTTAAGGAGTTAATGATTCTCCCTATTTAAAAAGAGTTTTATTTTTCTAGAGTGTAATCCAAAAATATATTTAAAACTTAAAAGATAAGAGGTCTCATCATGAGCCTGCTTACCATGATCATAGGGGAAAAATAGGCTGACATTACCAACACTGCTAAACAAACCAGGGTAATGGCTTATAATTTCAAACAATTGTAAGACAAGGGGTCTCATCACGAGCCAGCTTGTTCAGTCCAATTATAACCAGTGAATGGCATTGTCAACTATCTGGCTACCAAACAAGGACAATGGCTTTTAAGAATAAAAAATAAAAAAATAAGCATATATAAATGGATTTATCTCTAGGTCAATAATTCTTAAATAGATAGGATTCTGAATCATTGATGATTAAAAGGTAACCCTGTCGAGACTATAGATGTTTGCTGGCAGCAGTGGCTCTACCTGTGACAAATGAGTACACTTTAAAAGCTCGGCTGTAAAGTGACCCCTGCTTTATCTCTAGAACTACTTAAGGACTGATATAGAGTTATGAGATATTTTAATTTATGAGGAATTTCAAGAAAATTACAGTAAGATGATTGTTGCTTTTATTCAGATTAATGAACCTAGTCAAACATTCCAAAAATAATTTTCTCTTCTTTAATTATTTTTTACTTTAATTTTAGGAAAATTTCATTTTTATCAAACAGAGATAACTGTTTCTTCCAGTGAATCGCCAATTGTTGTACGGTACAACAACCCCCCATTTTTAACTTGTTCACATCAAATAATGGGGACCCTTTCTATAAAATTTTTAGCTAAACACCTTTTATGATTTTATTAAGTCAATTATCTTACGGTTTTGTTAATTTTTCATTTTCTTTAGATTCTTGTTTTGATTGCTTGGTTGAAATTGTTTTTTTATAAGCTTCTTGTTGACGCTTGTTTCGTCTCATTTGGTCAACCGGTTTGTAAATAACACTCCTTTGAAGTCTAATCAATTATGTCGCCTGGGTTAAAAAATGCGTAGTTCAATAATGCATTTAGTCTAAATATTAACCCCTTGTTAGTTATTATTAAAAAAATTTATTTTTACTTATACAACCAAATCATAAAGCATCGGGATTTCAGTCATTTATTCCAATTTTCCAATTTTCAAATAAATTACTAATCTCGAAAAAAAATTCCAAAAAGTCAAAATGGTTGTTTTAGGTAAATCATCATTTTAGATAAATTCATAGTCTAATTTAACATCTCTAAAATAAAATAAAAAAACAAAACCAAAAATTATTTTTTAACATAAAATTTTGAATTAATTAAATTAATTATTATATTAAATATAATTAATTTAATTTAATTAAAATTTTATATTAAAAACAAATATATAAAAAACAAAAAATTAAATTAAATTTTTGCATAAAACACATCGCATCGGAAATATTCATGTGAACATCCTTTTAAAAACCCCGATGCAATGATTTTTCCCGATGCGATTGAGGCTCATTAGTTTCATCCGATGCGATTGAGTTCATTACCTCCGATCCGATTAAGCTTGTCAGCCCCGATGCGATTGAGCTCATTACTTCCGATCCGATTAAGCTTGTCAGCCCCGATGCGATTGAGCTCATTACTTCCGATCCGATTGAGTCACATTGAACTTATGCGATGCGATGAGGTCAATGTTCAAATCTTCCGATGCGATTAAGTCAATGTTCAAATCTTCCGATCCGATTGAGTCAAGAGGAGCAACTGAATTTCCAGATTTATATCAGATTTGACTTATCAACTTTGGAAGCTCATAGATTGAGTTTTACTTGGCCAAATGAGGCCCAGGACGGCTCATTGGAAAGAGAAAATCAAGGAGAATATTTCTGAGGAGGTTTCACTAATAGATTTGGTCATTTATTGAGTCAAAAATCAGGCAGAAGATCAAGCTCCGAATTTCTAAAAATAAATCAATTTTCTGAGCTTTGTTTTCTTCATTTTTATTTGTCCAGCCTCTTCTAATTGCAGATTCATGCATCAATAATATCCTTGATTAATTAAAATCATTATGAGTATCAATAAGAAGCTCAAATTTCATTTTTATTTATTTAAATAGAATTTGATTGGATTTGTTTTAATGATAGAAATAATATTTGGATTTTATTTTTGCTTCTTAAATGATTTTTAATTTCTTTTTGCAGGAAAAACAGGAGAAGAGATATTGAGGAAAAAGATTTCAATCAATGAGAAGACTCCAACAATTAAATATTGGAATTTTTGAACAATTAAAGTTGGATTGGGCAGATTTTTCTTCAAACAAACTCTCTTCTAAAAATAGTTTTGGGAAGATTATAAATTGCAGATTGCAAAATGTAAATAGGGGCTGCTCTCCTTTGCAATTCCAGACTTCTAAAAGCATTTCTGTTATAGGAATTTAGAATTGTAGATGGGGAGGAGAGAAAGTTTTAGATCTGAAACATTATTGAGGGTTTATGCTTTATGTCTTTTATTATGCATGATGGGTAGAGTTTGCATTTCTGCAGCTCTAGTCTTGAAAGCAGAAATTCAAGTAATGTAAAGTACTGTTAGAGACCAGGATCAGAGAAGCAGATTCAATTAACTGGTATTTTTGGCATTTCTGTATCAAATACCAGTTTCATTTTTATGTTAATAAAATTTTTGTTTCATTTTATTCATGTTTTGGCATTTCTGTTGATATGGATAATTTGTCTCAAATTGTTAAGTATCTCTGCTCTTATGAATTAAACTCTGATTTCTGAGTAACCATTACTCAGAAATCTGTCTTATAACACCGATTTATTAAATAGTAATGTGTTGTGAATTTCTTCCACATGTTATTGTTTAATTATTAGTTTGACTGATATAATAATCGATATCATTTTTGTGAATTTCTTCCGGAGTGTTGTTGATTTATTATTTTAGTCGAATGGTCTCAATAGAATGTGTTTTGGTACTCACAAATGTGAACTAATTGAATTTCTTCATTAGTTTGACATTAATTAAAAGCCAGACATATTTTAATTCTCATCACTTAATTATCTTGCTCTTAGTTGGGTTAGATTTTTATCTACCTGATTGAGATAGGATTTAGATTAGTTTCTTTTTGCTTGCATTATAGAATAAGTTTGCAATTAGATTAAATTTACATTCTTTTAAGTCCTCTTCTCAAAGAGGCAAAGTCTTAGTTGTGGTTTGGCTGAACCCAAATCAGCTTAAGGGTCATTCTCTTGCCTGATCAGCAAGAAGAATTGATCTGATATCCCTGTCTATTGGTAGTTAATGATATATCATAAACCAATAGCGATAGGGAGAAGGTAACTGGACCTAGTTAAACCAGTCGGAGCCACTATCATAAACGGAAAAGGAGCTGCATTAAGGTCCGGACCGGGAGTCCATAAATGAATACGTATTGTGACAAAATCCACAAAACAAACGGTACACCATTAAATAATCAGGCATCTCGTTGCTCATTGTATCGTTGAGCTAACGATTTGATCGGAAACAATAAGCTAAAGTATGGTAGAGAAGAGACATTAGATGCTATTGTCATGAGACGAGTCTCAAATCCAAAAATATTAACCATAACATTATATTAAATGCGAATGGCCTTCGACGCCATGACAACCAAAACAACGATATTCAACTTCAACGTAAGGTCTATACATAGCGTTGACATAAGAAACAAAAAAAAATCGTGAGAGATCAATAATTGAAATGATATGGTCATATCGTTATGTTGATAACGTAAGTGAGGGAAATATAAACATATTGTTTGATTCGAAATTGATATGGGTTGATTGAAAATCGATATGAATATTTATCTATAGATATAATTATCGATTGTAAAAAAAAAGGGGGGGGTTAGTGGAACTTTGAGTGATAACATGTATTGATTTGGTATATGGTTAATCCTGTAAATAGAACTTTAAAGTGGTAACATATATAGAATGGTATATGTTTAATACTTTAAATAGAAAAAAAAAATTTGGTAAGTGGAGATGTGACAATTGTATCAGAGCTCATGTTATATAAAACTGGGCTATTGTTGTCGTGCTCACTGTTGTTGTGTGCTCACTATATAAATTATTTATTGTTGAAAAAAAAAATTTATTACTGATCTATGTTGGTTAGTGTACAGTGGTGCTGAAACAGAAAAGTTGAATGGAAGAAGGTGAGGAAATTTATGTTGATTTGCGTGATGAAGAAAATACACCATATCCCAACGCTCCAGTGATGGCTATGTTGCACAGTTTGCAATGAGATATGGATGAGCTAAGAAGCCAGAATGATAGATTGTCGTTAGCTAGTGAGGAGCAGGAAAAGCTCATCAGAGAATTAACCTCTCGGAACAGCCAAGAAGGTGAAAGTTTCGGAAAGAGGAAGAATGATGATTTCGAAAAAGATGATGCTACTAGGCATCGGTATAAGCAGAAAAAGGAATTACAAGGGGGATTCAGAAAGATCAAACCTCTCTCCTATGATGGGGAGAAGGAGGAAGATGCTGAAGCCTGGTTGTTGAACATGATCAAGTATTTCCAGGTCTATGAATATGAAAGCAATCTGAAGGCCAGATTAGTTTTCTACCAGCTACAAGGTAAGGCTACCTTGTGGTGGGAGGAGACGAAATGGTTCATACCATTAATGAAAAAATTGTGACTTGGGAAGATTTCCAAGTCAAATTTGAAAACTGCTATTTGAACGAACGTTATTATGATGATAAAGAAAAAGAATTCCATGAACTCAGACTGGGACAACTCACTATTGATGAGTTTGTCACCAAATTTACAAATCTATTGAGATATGTCCCTTACATTCGAGAAGAGAAGGAAAAGGCGCAAAGGTTTTTGAACTATTTACCTACTGTGTACAAAGAGAACATTGAGTTTGATAACCCAAAAAATATGGACGAAAGCAGTATGAAAAGCTAGATTATGCTACCAGTAGTTTAAAGGAAAGGGTGAGCAAGGAAAAGGTTGGATAAACAAAGGTGAAATCAAGGGAAAGAAACAGAGACCAGCTTACTTAAAGAATTTTTGTAGGGATCATCAGCGGAAAAAGTTTAATAAACCAAAAGAAAGCCAAACAGCTCAGTCCCAAGTTGGTTCCAAACAACTAGATGAAGGAAATAAGAAGGAAGGCACAGTTAAAATGAGGGAACCTTTGAAATGATGGGGATGTGGAGAACCCCATCTCTTGAGGGATTGTCCCCAACGAAACATTCAGATGATTATGAGGGATCGAGAAGCTACCATAGTGAATGAAATAGCAATAAATATACCTACTATTAGTGCAGCCTTGGCGAATCGATAAGCAGAACACCAAGCTACCATGGTTGAATTAGAAGGTAAGATTGCTGACCAATATGTTACAATTTTAATTGATTCGGCTGCTCCTTTGAGTTACATTAGTCCACAAGTGGTAGAGAAATGAAATCTTAAAACTGATAAATTTCAGCAGTCTTGGTTGGTTCAGTTAGCCACTGGAACCAAGAGGAAAGTAACTCATAATTTACCTCAAACAACAATCAAATTAAATTATTTTCAAACAGAAGTGAATTTAAAAATTCTGCCATTAGGATCATATGACTTGCTGATAGGAATGGACTGGCTGGAAAAGAAAAAGGCCATGATGAACTGTTGGGATAAGACCCTGCATTGTATACATGAAGAAGGGAAACCTGTTATTCTCCAAGGAAAACAGAAACCTATCTCTGTAAGACAAATATCAGCACTGCAACTAAAAATAATAGCTAGGAAAGGATACCAAGTATATGAAGTACATGTTGAGAAACTAGAACAGCAACCTGAAGTCAACCTGATGGATACTCTACCAGTAGTGAGAGAGTTTAAGGAATTTTTTCCAGATGAGATTCCTCATCTTCCCCCCAAAAGAGAGATTGACTTTCCAAGCGACTTGGTGCCTGGAGCAGCACCTGTTTCCCGAGCCCCTTATTGAATGAGTCCCCCTGAACTCATGGAACTGAAAATGCAATTGCAAGAATTGCTGGATAAGGGTTATATCAGACCAAGTGTGTCTCCTTGGGGAGCACCGATGATGTTTGTGAAAAATAAGGATGGAACCTTTAGAATGTGCATTGACTATTGTTAGCTGAATAAGTTGACAATTAAAAACAGATGCCATTTACGTCAAATTGATAATATTTTTGATCAAGTGAGAGGGGATTCAGTATTTTCTAAGATTGATCTAAGGACTTGTTATCACCAGCTCTGAATTAAGGAGGAAGACATTAGCAAAACAAATTTTCGAACCAGGTATAGTCACTACGAATTTGTAGTCCTACCTTTCGGGTTGAAAAATTCCCCTGCCACCTTTATGTGCCTAATGAATAGTGTGTTAAACAAGTACTTGGATAAATTCGTACTAGTGTTCATAGATTATATTTTATTTTACTCAAAAAGTGAGGAGGAGCATAAAGAACACTTGAGGATAGTGTTGCAAACTCTGAAAGAAAACCAGTTGTATGCCAAGTTTAGCAAATGTGAATTCTATAAGGACAAGATCCAATATTTAGGACACATTATTTCGAAACAAGGGTTGGCTATTGACACTGAAAAGATAAATGCTATTAGAGAGAGGCATAATATTTAGCCAGGTGCATGGAGTGTCAACTAGTTAAAGTTGAGCGTCAGCATCGGGCTAGTCTTCCAAATCCTTTGCCGATTACAGAATGGAAATGGGACATAGTTTCTATATATTTCGTAATAGGGCTACCCAAAACCAAATACCAACACGACTCAGTGATGGTGGTGGTAGACACTTTAACAAAAGCTGCACACTTCATACCTGTCAAATCTACTTTTGGAATAGCCCAAGTAGTAGATGTGTTCCTAAAGGAGACAGTAATATTGCATGGGGTTCCAAAGATGATTATTTGAGATAGAGATGCTAAGTTCACAATAGCCTTTTGGAAAGGTCTGTTTGGGGGTATGGGCACTAAGCTAAATTTTAGCACTGCATATCACCCGCAGACAGATCGTCAGAAAGAGAGAACAAATCAGATTTTATAAGATATGTTGAGAATGTATGTGATGGATAGGCCATCAAAGTGGGAGGACTACTTGGATTTAGCTGAATTTGCCTATAGTAATAGCTATCAATTCTCCATTAAAATGAGTCTGTTTGAGGCACTATATGGAAGGAAATGTCGTACTCCTTTGAGCTGGAACCAACCTGAGGATAAGCTAATGTTGGGACCAGATGCTTTACAAGAAACGGAAAGAGTTGTTAAACAAATACAAAGAAACATCAAGACAGCACAAGATCGACAGAAAAACTATGCTGATAAGAAGAGGGTACATTGAGAATTCAAAGTGGGGGAGCATGTGTATTTGCGTATTAAACCCAAAAAGAGCACACTTTATGCTGGAAGTTGTTCAAAATTGGCTCCTAGATATTGTGGCCCGTTTGAGGTGTTAGAAAGGGTGGGACCAGTGGCTTATAAGCTGGCCTTACCGCCCCATGTTAGAGTTCATGATGTGTTTCATGTTTCATTATTAAAAGGATATGTACATGATGCTTCTCACATTGTTGATTGGAATGTGATACAGGTGGAACCAGAAGGGGAGTTCCTTCCAGAGCCGCTTCAAATATTGGAGCGGGAAGAAATTGAATTGAGGAATCGAACGGTAGCAAGAGTAAAGGTGCAATGGAAGCACTTTACTGCTGAAGAAGCTACCTCGGAAAGAGAAGCTGAAATGATGGAAAAATGTCCATTTTTGTTTGGAAAATGAACTCTAGTAGTTAGATATCAACACCGAGGACAGTGTTTGCTTTGAGAGGGGGAATATGTAACACCCCTAGTTTTATGTCCTTTCAAAGTTAGACATTTGAACTTTAATCCAAAGGGGAGTGGACCCCAATGGATAAGTATTTTGTGGATGTAATTAAGTATGTAATTATGAAAAAAAGAAATAAAATGATTCTGTGCATATTGACCAAATGAGAATTATGAGATCACTTGCCAACTTCATGAGGTATGGAAAGAGGCTAAGATTTCTCCAAAAATATTTCAAAAATCCTTGAAAGAATTTATTTCTAAATTATATTTTTGAGGAAAAATCTAGTTTTTCCAATGATGTGGAGAGTAGTTGGGAAGAGGTAAAAAGGCAGGAAAAGCATAAAGCAACTTTAAAATTCCCTAAATAAGGGACGCCTAGGCAAATATGAAAAAAAGAATCCTGTAATTCTAGACGCAGAAATAGAAACAGGCTTTGGGGAGAAAAAGATTAATAAGCTATTCCTGAACAGATTAGAGGTTGGTCTGTTCTAGGAGAGGATCTCAGCTCAGGGGTGAGTTCTGGAGGACAGAAGAACTCTAAGGTTGGGAGGTTGGTCAAATTGCAGAAGTGGTATGCACACTGTTTTGTTGAGAAATTTAAATGTGATCTTTGTTAGAAAGTAGTGAAAAGTGTTATGACAATTATGTTGAATTATATTGAGGTATGATAAATTCCTTTACTTTTAACAGAGTTGAATAGAAGAATTATTTCTCCTAACTATGTATAGTAGTAAGAACAAATCCATGGGACACTGTCAGCTAGAATCTCTAAACCATGATGTGGTTTAAATCTGGAGAGAGTGAAATTGTCTCCCTAGAATAAATTAAGTGTAACTTTAATCTGCTTCAGAAAATAAAAAATAAATAAATTATTCTACTGTATTAATATTGATGGATGGTGATAAGTTCTACTATTATAGAGGTAGATGCATGCCAATAAAAATTTAATATCAGATTCCAAAAAGGAGTTTGGAGTTTGCATGATAAACTGTACCTGGAAGAATTTTGTATATGGAATAAATTGAAATCATGATACTAATGCTATCTTCTGTTTATAATAGATTAGATGCCATGTACAAAACCAGTAGTAAAATACCGAACATAAATCATAACAAACTGTAGAAAGAGTCTAGAAGTTCCTTGGACACACAAAGATCCATTAGCAAAGCCTAAAGAAATGCTGCCTAGAAGTGAATACTAGCAGTTGGAGTCATTGACTTTCTTACTCCATGATTATAAATAAATTGAATCTGTGTAAGTATAGTTTTTCTTCTAGAGTAAAAATAAGGTAAATAACTCGGTTCAATGTCTACAAGTAGGCCTGAAGGCAGATTATATAGCTGTAAGAAAATACATGCATTCACATAGTTCCCAAAGTCTGCACATTTAATATCTTAAAATTAATTGATAACAAAGGACAGGAAGTAAGATGCTGGACGGATTCATAACAATTACAGCATTCTATTCTTATATATCACATTTCCTCATTTTACAAACTGATATGGAAACAGAAAAATATCTCTTATAAGTTGTATTAGAAACAGAAGTAAAGCTCCATAGGTGAGTACTGAAGATCTACTCATGAACCAGAAATTATAGAGTCAACTGAAAGAATCCAGACATATTATTTGACCCACATGTAATTGCTATAACTATGTCGAAACCTGTAGGTGCATACTTGAAAAATAATTGAGAGGGAAAGATGTTCAGTGAAACCAAAATTCTATTAAAACTACCCTATGCTATTATTGGACAAACTCAACAATTTCAGCATAATTTCACCGACTACATT
The DNA here is from genome assembly GCA_034641835.2 of Pinus albicaulis. Taxonomy (NCBI): domain Eukaryota; kingdom Viridiplantae; phylum Streptophyta; class Pinopsida; order Pinales; family Pinaceae; genus Pinus; species Pinus albicaulis. The sequence continues at coordinate 200,554,953 of CM076572.1, read as the reverse complement.
ATATGCATCATACTGAATGGTAATTATGATTGAAATTAATAGAAAACAACTACATCGAGCTTAGGGTTGTGCAGGCTCGAAATAAAACCAACTCAATTTAGAGGCATACATATATTTATATGTATAAATTGACTATGATAATACCAAATAAAACAACAGAGAATAAACAGAGCTGGAAAGTCCCCGTTGAAATGGGGTTATGAACAAAATTCAAGACTATACAGTTGAGTCGAAACTCCATGATAAGGAATGAGAAAATTAAATTAAGTTCTTAGTACACAACTAATTAGAATAGTCGCGCGGGCTAGCTCCTTAATTATAGCAGACAGTGGTCCAGTAACATTATAGGTTCAGAGTTGACGGATGTAGAGAAACGTCTAACAACCTGTAGCGAAGAGCGTAACCCTACATTAATAAGGAAAGACAAAATAGAGCGATAAACCAAAGCTCACAACAAGAAGATGAACGAGCCACATTACCTGCAACCGAATTAATTACCAATTCAATTAGTAACAGAGAAATCTCAATGCAGGACATATTTATAAAATCAATAAAGGAAGCTCAGCTTCAAGGTATTGCTTGAGGTGAAATGGTAACATTTACCATGCAGCGTTACGACGCCGAGAAGACCCAATCAACGAAATTGTGACACCTGAGAGAGAACAAAAGACTGAGTTAAGCTCTGTGGCCAACAATGAAGTAACACCTTCTGGTTAAGAAGGAAAGGAGGAAATTGAACTATGCAACACTAGCCATAACTAAATACTACATAAATTCTTGAGAACGAGAATAGAGAATTTACCTAGGGCATGGCGGTGCAATTAAACCAAAAATTTCTATGCCATTCTGTCCAGAACGATCCTCGTCTATCCTGTGAGATAGGGTGAGGACGCTCCGGAAATTTTGATGCCGAAAACAAGTTTAAACAAATTTAGAAATAACAACGAAAAAGCATAAGGAAGACCCACAACGTTACCTAGTTATTGGAGACGCATTGCGTCCAGATAGAAATCGCCTAACTCCGGTTGAAAAAACCTTATGCAATGATGCCGAGAGGGAAGAAGACTCCGGAGAAAAATGAAATCATGAAGTAAAAGAGGTTTAATGGCAACCGTAAGAGGAAAAACCCTAATATCTCAACGATACACTTGTCATTCATCGAGCGAGTATCACAAGGATCAACGACGAAAATCCCAGGTCAGAAACCCTAAATCCGATCGTATGATGGAGTACATAGACAGATAGGAAAAGTCAACTCAAGGCATACAGATGTCTTGTCTAGAATTAAGTTGTGAAAGGCTAGAGGTAGAGAATTCTCGAGTCCATAAATGAATACGTATTGTGACAAAAATGGAACGGTAGACCATTAAATATTCAGGCATCTCGTTGCTCGTCGTATCGTTGAGCTAACGATTTGATCAGAATGATAAGCTAAAGTGTGGTAGAGTAGAGACAGTAGACGTGTGTCATGAGATGAAGTCTCAAATCCAAAAATATTAACCATAACATTCTATTGAAAGGCGAATGGCCTTTGCGCCATGACAACCAAAACAACGATATTCAACTTCAACGTAAGGTCTATACATAGCGTTGACATAAGAAACAAAAAAAAATCGTGAGAGATCAATAATTAAAATGATATGGTCATATCTTTATGTTGATAACGTAAGTGAGGGAAATATAAACATATTGTTTCATTCGAAATCGATATGGGTTGATTGAAAATCGATATGACTATGTATCTATAGATATAATTATCGATTGTAAAACCAAAAAAAAAAAACAAAAAAAAGGGTTAGTGGAACTTTGCGTGATAACATGTATTGATTTGGTATATCATTAATCCTGTAAATAGAACTTTAAAGTGGTAACATATATAGAATGGTATGTTTAATACTTTAAATAGAAAAAACAAAAAATTTGGTAAGTGGAGATGTGACAAAATCAAATTCATTAAAAATAGAGATCATGGAGATAATCTTGAATTCAATACACAGTTAAACCCTCTTTCAATGTCTACTCATTAATCTAGTAATCGAATTTTTCAATTATAACCATGAACCATAAAATATAAATAATGACTGAAATCATAAACACAACTAATCGAAATCTATGAACTCACAGCATGAAAATTAAATGAAAATGCTAAATCAAATCTGAATATATAAATCTAATGGAAACATAAAGAAAAGTGTACCAACATGGCATGGGGGCCCTCCACGCTTGCAGGCACACTTGGAGAAACTTCAAATGAAGAAAACGCTAAATCATAACACCATGAATGATTGAATTTATGTCTCATTAAAATCTAGAAATCAATCACATAAAAATAGAGTTTTGAAGCTTGAACATAATCTTATGTCTTCTCCACGTATCTACTTCTTCTCTTTGCACACCTCACCTATTACATGTTTCTACTACTTAATTATCATAGATTAAAAACAAAAGGAGGTTATTTTCATTCCAAAAAAACCTAACTAACCTCCAAAGTAGGTTGAATTAGTTTGAATCCCTAAACATAAGAAAAATATCAAGCCCAGTCATTTATGATTTAGATTTTTCTGCTAAACTAGCTGGGTTTGACCAGCGTTGACCAGATACTTAGGAACTTCCAATCTGAGGTTGGATAGATCTTTCACCATCTGTGTACATTCCAGATCAAGCCCACGTCCTTCATTTTGGTCTACCTATTACGCGACATGTCAGAACATAAAACATTTATAGGAAATTACCACATCCTGTAATTCCTCGAAAAATTTTAATTTTTAACACAAAAATTCCACATTGATTTTAATGTAAAAATAACAATTATGATACTATATTAATCAATTTCAATAGGATATAAGGAATTTATGAAGGTTTATTAAGGAAAATGGTGGATAATGATGAGATTTTTGGATAAAAAGATAGGCCATGAAATGATACCAACATTTCCCCCAAACACAAGACTTTGCATGTCCTCGTGCTAACCTAATGAATTTCCTCTGTTTGTTGCTTCTGCTGCCTGCAATAAAACGTCTACATTATTCTATACTTGATATTCAGTATTCATCCTTTTGTACTTGTTCTTCATGTCTTTCTTTTGCTGATACGATTTTCCATTCCATTTGCAAATTTCAGTTTGGTTGGCTTTGAGTTTTCTGACTTTCTTTTTCAATTTTTCATTTTTCCTTTGAATTTTCTTTCTTTCTTCTCTCAGTGCTTCATTCTCTTTCTTCACAACTCTTTCTGATACCTCTAATTCCATGAGTTATTCTTTCAAAGCTTCAATTTTCCTCTCTAGTTCCTTCTGTTTGAGGGTGCTTGCTCTTCTTATTCTTCCTTATTACTTTCAATTTCCATTTCTTGTATATCTGCATCCTATTTTGACTGTAGATCATCACTCTCTTGTATTTTCTTTCCTTTTATCCTCCTGGATCTTCTTGTATAGGAAGTGAAAATTTTGTCTTTTGCAATTCTCTTAGCATCTTCTTGCCTCATTTTTCTTGTTTTCACACTACTACTGGGTTGGGCAACAATGCTTGATCTAAATTCACGAGTTTCCTCATTTATTTCAACCACATCAACCATGAATTTTGTACTTCCTTGTTTTTATTTTTCATCTTCGTTGGTTTTGATTTTATTGGAAATTAAGAATCCTTCCCATTTTATTCCTCTCTTTTGCAATTTAGACTCAATTAAAATTTTAATCAAACCAAAATGACACAAACTTTTATCCTCATTACCCTTTTGTTTCTGAATAGTTTCTGACATCTTGGTTAAGCTCTGTAAAAGAAAATAAGGCAAATTGATGGTACGTTTCCCTTTTAAGTGCAACAAAATCTTGATGTGATATAAATATAATATACTATATCTCCCTTCACATGTGATAAAAATTCGGAGGATATATACCATTTCATCCCATGGATGGATGAACCAACTCCTAGGAACTCCTTTTTTCTAATTTACTGAAGAAACTCTTGTTCTAGACATGAATTGGGTCCATGATTTTTCTTTGAACTAATTGGTTCTAAAATATTTCTCCCCCCTTGGATTAATGTCTATTTTCTGAGCTATTGTGTCTTATGAAATTCTAAAGGAAAGATTCCCTATTAACGCTTTTTCTCCATTCAATGAAAACACAAACTATTTTGTGACTTCTTCATTATACGCATTGCATTTTTCCAAGAAAGGTAACCATTGTTTTTCTCTTAAAATTTTGACACAATCCTCATGAAATTTTGAACTTTCAAACTTTTCTAGCTCCACCCTATTTGCCATTAAAACTTCGTTGTTTTAACCTTGTCTTCTTATGCTCTGAAAAACAAAAATTATTAACCAGGATTTTTTAACTGTTACCTCTTCTACTGTGTTCTTCTGGCTGACCTTGAATTTCTGAGCTGTCTTCAAATTTCTAGGCTGGCCTCAAATTTCTGGGCTGACTTCTTGTTTTGGATAATCCCCAACGCCTATGTTTCCTCCCTTTTTCCAACCAACATATCCTGGCAGCCGGATACCAATATTCTTGGCATTTTTATTTTGAACCACAGAGCTGAACATAAGAACCTTAATTCAGACTTTTACCGACCTTGGGTGAATGGAGAATTTCAAAATTTTAATTTGCTATCATGAAAATAGGTTGATATGAATATGGGCACAGAGGATAGAGTCTAGTTAGCAGATCCCGTAATCTTGTTTGCAGGGTCTGTAGACGTGGTTGCAGAGCATGCAAATCATGTTGCAAGAGAATGATAGCTTCAATGAATACATATATTGGCGGTGTATCTGTGTAGTAAAGGCTGTGGATACCGTTTGTACTGTCTGGAAGTCGGGATGAATGAAATTAATTGAAAATAGTCTTTTTAACAAATGTGTTCTCATTGGGTGTCTAATAAGGCCGCGGAGAGACCTTATAGACCCGTTGGTACTTTGCTGGTAGTGGTTGATTTGAATGTTTTATGAGTTTATGAAAAGGTTTTAAGGGGTATAGCAAGCATAGAGATAGGCTAAGGTCTGTAGTGGTGATATACAAGAGTAGTGTGATATAGAGATAGAGGTGAGCGTATATAAATAGGTTACAAAATTGATATTAATAAGTAACCATAGATTAATTATTTAACACTATAATAATAATAGGAATTTAAGTACTAAAAACAAAAACTTATAGTCCTTTACACTTGCTAGCTGATATAGTCCTGATTTTTCTTTTTATAGGTGTAACTGGTAACTGGTTGGCTTTGTGCAGGTGTGATCGATATTTTTCTTCTAAACAGTTCCCTTGAAAATGAGCATACATAGGTCCCTTGAAATTTGAAAAGTCATGTTGATGCAGCTTCTATCCTTCTTGGTGTTGTAGAACATATTGATGCAACCATGTTTAAATTTTGATAGGAAACCTTTGAAAATTGTAGATGCAGTCTTGAAATATGTTGATGTTGCCTTGTGTGCCATTAATGAAGCCTTTGAACATGTCCCTCTGCTGATAATTTTTTCTTGAATAGGTCTCTCTGCATAATCTTGTTTAAACAGGTCCCACTGCATATTTTTTCTTGAACAGGTCCCTTTTTGCTGATTAGAAAAAAACAGCTCCTTATTATTGAAACAATGAAACAAATCCCTTATTGAAATTTTGAGACTGAAGAGATTAATAGGAAAAATTCATTGTTTCTTCTCCCCCACTGATTCATTGACTTATCCTCAAGTCATTATTTGAAAATTTGACAAAAATAAATAACTTGAAAAACAATGAATTCTTACTGGCCAATTTCTTGGTTTTCCTATAAGAATTCTAGTTTAGAGTGTGCCGGAGTTTCTTTTTCACATCTAAACCTTTATTTCTTTTTTTCTTTTTTATTTTTTTCTTTTTCTTTTAACAATGTTTTTTTTTAATTTTTAAGAAATTGAAATGACTAAGGTAGAGATATTACAGCTGATGGTTGTACTATCTCAACCTCCTTTTGCTGTGATATTGTTTGAATGAATTCTTCTTTGTTCATGGGCTTATGATAGATCTTCAACTCATGCCCATTGACTACAAATGTTTTTTCTTCTTCGTCAATGGTAGTAAGTTTGAATGATCCATTTTCAAAAACTTGAACAATTTCGTAAGGGCCCATCCAGTGTGTTGTGAACATGGCTTTATGATCTTTGAATTTGGAGTCAAATAGTAAAGCCCAGTCACCTTCTTTAAACTCTTTCTTCTTAATGTGTGTCTCATGCCACTGCTTCCTTTGTTTTTCCATGAATATTGTTCTTTTTTCTGCCTGGGGCCTCATTTCATCTAACTGGTTCAATTGCATGATCCTTTCGTTTTGAGATTCACTAAGGTAAATGCCTAAGTCTGCAGCCATTTTATAAGTATGTATCTGAAATTCAATAGGAAGCATTACCTCTTTCCCATACACCAGCTGATATGGTGTAAATCCTGTTGTATCTTTCCATGTAATCATGTAAGCCCAGAGAGCATCCTTGAGCTTTTCCTCCCAATTCTTTTTGTTCATTGCCACTATTTTAGTGATAATTCCTTCGAGAGTCTTATTTGTAGATTCCACTTGGCCATTAGCCGGTTGATGGTAAGGTGTACTTCTCCTATGCTTGATTTTATATTTTTCTGTGGTGTCTTGAACCAATATTGAAGTGAATTGTGTCCCTTGGTCTATGACTATCTCTCTAGGTACTCCATACCTTACAAATATTTCTTCAAAAAGAAAATTCACCACTGTTTGCTTGGTTTCCCTCACTAGTGCCTTTGCTGCCGCCCATTTAGTTACATAGTCAGTACATACAAGGATGTACTCTTTACCCTTACACGATGGATTAATGGGTCCAAAAAAATATAGAGCCCATTTTTCAAATGGCTCTAGATGTACTTGAGGTTATAGTGGCATTTGATCTGAGGTTGTTGGTCTACCCATGCGTTGGAAACTATCACAACTTCTTACATATTTCTTGGAATCATTGAAAATGGATGGCCAATAATAGCCAAGACTAAGGATTTTGAATGTTGTCCTTTTAGCTCCAAAATGCCCACCAAAAGGTTCATCATGGAAAGATTTTAATATATAAATTATTTCATCATTTCTTACACATATTCTAATAATCATATCATAACAAGTGTAAAACAAATCTCCATTAACCCATGAGTATCTGGAACTTTTCTTGATTAATATTTTATTCTCCTTTAAAGTGAATGATGGAGGTGTCTTTCCTATAGAGAGATAATTAACTAAATTAGCATACCATGGATTCAATATTGAAATTGCAAATAAATTTTCATCGGGAAAATAATCTTTAGCTGGAACAAATTCAGCTAGATTGTGGAGTCTAGAAAGGAAGTGTGCCACCTGGTTCTCTTTACTTGGTCTATCCAACACTGTTACATTAAATTCCTGTAGTAATAATAACCATCTAGTGACTCTACCATTAGTTATAGGTTTATTGATTAAGTAGTTAATGGTAGAGTGGTCAGTATGAATAAAAACTTCATAACCAGTTATGTAATGATGGAATTTGTTCATAGCATGTATGATTGCAAGAATTTCCTTCTCGGTTACTGTGTAGTTAAGTTTTGCAGGTGTTATAATCTTACTAATGAAATAGATGGCATAATTCAAAGATTCTTCTTTTTGTCCTAATGAAGCACCTACTACTGTATCAGATGCATCAGTGAAGATGTGAAAGGGTAAAGTCCAATTAGGTCCTTTTAGAACTAGAGTAGTCGATAATTTCTCTTTAATTGTTTGAAAAGTTGTTTGAAAATTTTCATTCCAATTGAAAGATACATATTTTGAAAGAAGCTTAAACAAAGGTAGAGCTATCTTACTAAAATGTTCGATAAATCTCCTGTAATAACTTGCATAACCAAGAAATCTTCTTACATCTTTTTGAGTTTTTGGTACTGGAAAATTGACAATGATTTGAATTTTGGATGGATCTACTTTAATTCCTTTTGAAGAAATATAATGGCCCAATACTACCCCTTAATTTAGCATCATAAAACACTTTTCATTACTTAAGGATAGATTGGCTTCAATACATATTTTCAGAACTTTCTCAATATTTTGTAATGAATGATCAAAAGAATTACCATATACTGAAAAATCATCCATATATACTTCAACACAATCACGAACTAGATCAGCAAAAATAGCTAATACTGCTCTCTGAAATGTAGATGGAGCATTACAAAGTCCAAATGGTAAAACATTGTAAGCATATGTTCCCTAGGGACAAGTAAAAGTTGTTTTGTCCTGGTCCTCTAAGGCTATCCTGATCTGATTATAACCACTGAAACCATCAAGGAAGGAAAATGATGATTTCCTAGCTAATGTGTCCAAAACTTGGTCAATAAATGGCAGTGGAAAATAATATTTAAGGGTGGCTTTGTTCAGTTGCCTGTAGTCAACACAGATTCTCCACTTACCGTTCCTCTTGGGCACTATCACTAATGGAGATACCCACTGGCTGTCAGAGATGGGATAAATCGAATTGATTTTTAGTAGCTTTTGAAATTCATTTCTAACAATATCCTGAAGGATAGGATTCATCCTTCTCTGTGGCTGCCTCACTGGTCTTATGTTAGTGTCTGTGTAAATGTGGTGAGTGCAAGTTTTTGGGTAGATTCCCTGCATATCAGTGTAGTCCCAAGAAAATTCCTTTTGGTATTTTGTCAATAATTCAATCAAATTTTCTTCTTGAGATGAGTCTAGAAGTGTTCCAATGTTTAATGTTTTTCCTAGACTGATCTTTGTGGTTTTTCTTTGTGTGTTTGTGATAGATTGGATAGGAAAAATTTCTTCAAACAAGTTTGTAGAGAATGGATGGTACAAGTTTCTTGAAAACATTGTGCTAGTAGTTGATCTGTAGCACGATATTGTTCATTTCTTAACTCCTTTGAAATATTTGGTTGAGAAATAAACAATTCTACCAAATCTTCATTGTTATTTTCTTCAAAATCATAGATTTGGTTAATGCTCAAAACAGGGTGAATTTCTTATTTGTCATTGTATTTTTCATCAAGCCATAGGTTATGAGATACTGCTGGAGATTGTGCTGATGGGTATAAGGTAATTTGTTTTCCTTTTGTTCCTCGTGAAATGAACATGTTGCTTGATCTACACCCAATAAATGCATCAGCAGTTGCCAACCATGGCCTTCCTAGTATGATAGGATGTCATCCTAAATTTGACTTTGGATGGAGTACTAGAAAGTCTACTGGATACTCCCAAGAGTCCAATGAAACAATTATGTCTTTCGAGATCCCTTCAAGAATGAATTTGGATCTATCAGCTAGTTATAGGACAATTGGTGTTAATTGCGAATTTGTGAGCAGCAGTGTTTTTATTGTTTCAATTGTCATCACATTTCTAGCAGCCCCAAGATCAATCAAGGTATTTGGAATGGATATGTTGTTAATGATTTTTGTAAATCTAGGGATACCAGGATCAACATACTTGCCTATTTAAACAGTGTTTGTCATATGGCCAGCTAAATTTCCGATGACATGAATTTTTTGTGAATCAAATATTTTCTTTGCAGGCTTTCTGAGGCATAGTTCTTTTATGGCTTTGGTGTAGATTGGAATGTCTTTTATGGTTTGTAGTAATGGAATTTTCACATAGACATTATTTAATTCATCTATAACATGAAATTGAGGAAAATTCATTAGGAGTTTTGCTTGGATCAATCTATCAGGAAAAGGTGGTGGATGCACTATTTTCATTTGTTTGTTTTGGATTTCATCATCTTGTTTGTTTTGAATTGGAGTTTTATCTTCATTCTCTTTTTTTTATTTTTGTTTTTTTAGCTGTTGGAGGTTCTTTTTGGAGAGTTCTACAATACCTAGGCTCAATATTTTTTAGAGGTAGAATGGGGTAAGATGTTCCCACATCTACACTATATGCTGGTATTTCTGCTCTATTATTTGGGTTGGGTACATGTTGAGCAGGTATTTGAGTAGGTCTAGGAGGCTGGTTAGATGGAAGTTGTAATTGTGATGGATTTATTGGTGGAGGAGCAGACAATGTTTGTTGAGTATTTTGAGGTTGATGGACAACTTGTTTTTGAGGGTATTTTTGATATGTCTGAGGATACTACTGATATGGCTAACGATATTGTTGGTATGGTTGAGGATATTGTTGAGGATATTGCTGATATTCTCTCCATTGTTGTTGTGGGTAATATTGCTGCTACTTATTAGACAAATTTTTCCAAGGCATAGGAACGTTCCAAGAATTCTGAATAGGCATTTGATCATGTGCAAGAAAGTGTAAATTTGGATTTTGAAACATACCTGGAGGTCTCACTTGCCATGGTCTTCTAGCTCCCATGAGATACAAGTTCTCCATTTCGGCATTAGGTTCCAAATTGTAATTCTACAAAACCTTCATCTTAGAACAATGAAAAATATCATGATTTTCTGTACAAAAGGCACATACTTGAATATTTTCTAAAGTACACTCCTGCAAGGCATGTTTCTTTCTACATTTTGGACATAATACTGCCATCAATTGGTCTTCTTCTTCTTGTATTTTCTTTTCTTTTAATGTGTCTATTTGATTTCCTAAGGTGCCTAATAGGCCCATTTTAAATTCTTCAAATAAGTTTCCTATTTCAGCCCTTGTAACACTTGCTGTGGTAGATTTAATAGCTTTAGATGTCATGGTTTTTTTTCCATTTCTTGCTTTACTCATAGAATAATTTTCACATAAGTTTGCAATCTCATCAAAGGGTAGAGTAGAGATATCACCTTTACCCATTAGATTAAGATCATCTATGTATTCTTCTCGTATGCCTTTGAACAATATGGTTCGAATAAGATCAATAGACATGGTTCTATGTTTTGATTTTTGAAAATTGTAGACAAACCTTTCCAAGTATTCTTCTAAGGTTTCATCTTCCTGTTGATTCATTCTAAAAATATCATCTTTGGAATCCTTTGATCGACATTAAGGTTGATATTTATTTAAGGATATTTGCCTCATACCATTCCAATCAGTGACTCCAGGTTCACCTAATCCCATAAATCACCTAAGTGTTGATGCTTTTAATGTGGCAGGAAAGAGTCTAAGTCTGTGTGCATCATCTGTATACCCATAGGTTCGACATACTATATCAAATTCAAATAAAAATGAATTAGGGTCTTCAGATGCCATGCCATAAAAATTTGGTAATATAGATAGGGGTATGTTTTTCATTTTAATTTCTTCATCATTGTTTTCTTCTTGAATAGGAAATTTAAATGTTGACTCCTCTTCCTATCTTGGGTTTTGATTTTGATAATTTATTTGTTTTTGTTCAAGTTCCCTTTGTCTTTGTTCAAGTTCTCTTTGTCTTCTTCTTTCTTCTTGTTGTCTTTCATACTCCCTAAGTTGTTCTGGAGTAGGTCCTCTTGTTGATGCTCCTCCTTCCTCAGTCATTTTGATAGGTTTTTCTTCTGATTCCTCTTTTTCAATATCAATTTGTTCAAAGAGAAGTTTTTCTTCTAATTTCTCCTTGTCTTGAGACTTTTTAGGGTCAAAAAGAGTTTGTTGGGTTCTTTTACTGCTCTGTTTTTCTATAGAAGATTCAGGTAGATGTTTCCTATTTGTTTAATAAGCTAATTGGAATTTTTTTTCAATAATACTAAGTCTCTGCTTTGATTTTTGTTTTTCCTCAAGTTCTTCTATAGTAACCTTTCTTGTTGGAGTTATAAACTCAACCTTCTCTAAAGTTTCTGCTCCCAATGGTGGGTTAGTTTTTAGATGGGGCATTTTTATGAATCTACCTTTTTCATCCCTAGGTATATACATAAGGAAACATGGCTTAACAAAATGAAGAATGAAAACTAAGTCTATGTTTTTGTTTTTGTTTTTTTTTTTAAATTGTTTTTTAATTGTTTTTGTTTTAAATCCTCTAGTTGCACCTCCCTAACAACGGCGCCAAAATGTTTGGTCCAATCTGCTGCTCTAGATTAGGCTTAATTTCTTGTCAACCCGAGTAGTTATTCTTAGAGGCACTTGTATAATGTATATAGACCTAGAAGGATCTAATTTCCTAAGTGAAGGTTTATTGTAGTAGGTTCCAATACCCTTTTAAAAGAGATTGACATTTGGTCCCTTACACACTTTAAACACTTCTTTAATTAAATCTGATCTAACATTCTAAAAACAAAGTGCTTATGGTTGTCTGAGATTTTAATCCTTTTACAAGGTTTCAACTCACAAAATCTCTTTCAAGTTCTTAGATTAACACCCTAAAATCAATAATCTAATTCCTATGGTTTGTTTGAGATTCCAGTCCTCTTACAAGGACTCTACTCACAAAGTCTCTTTCAAATCAGCACACTTAAATCAAATTCATTAAAAACAGAGATCATGGAGATAATCTTGAATTCAATACACAATTAAACCCTCTTACAAGGTCTACTCATTAATCTAGTGATCGATTTTTTCAATTATAACCATGAACCATAAAATAGAAATAATGACTAAAATCATAAACACAACTAATGAAAATCTATGAACTCACATCATGAAAATTAAATGAAAATGCTAAATAAGATCTGAATATATAATTCTAATGGAAACATAAATAAAAGTGTACCAACATGGCATGGGGGCCCTCCACACTTGCAGGCACACTTGGAGAAACTTAAAATGAAGGAAATGCTAAATCATAACACCATGAATGATTGAATTTCTATCTCTTATTAAAATCTGGAAATCAATTACATCAAAACAGAGTTCTGAATCTTGTACATAATCTTATGTCTTCTCCACGTATCTACTTCTCTTTGCACACCTCACCTATTACATGCTTCTACTAATTATTTATCATAGATTACAAACAAAAGGAGGTTATAATCATTCCACAAAAACCTAACTGACTTCCAAAGTAGGTTGAATTAGTTTGAATCCCTAAACATAAGAAAAATATCAAGCCCACTCATTTATGATTCAGATTTTTCTGCTAAATTAGCTGGGTTTGACCAACGTTGACCAGATACTTAGGAACTTTGAATCTGAAGTTGGATAGATCTTTCACTATCTGTGTACATTCCAGATCAAGCCCACATCCTTCATTTTGGTCTACCTGTTACGCCACATGTCAGAACATAAAACATTTACATGAAGTTACCACATCTTCTAATTTCTTGAAAAAAATTAATTTTTAATACAAAAATTCCACAAATTGATTTTAATGTAGAAATAACAATTATGATACTATGTTAATCAATTTAAATAGGATAATAAGGAATTTATGAACGTTTAGTAAGGAAAATGGTGGATAATGATGAGATATTTGGATAAAAAGATAGGCCATGAAATGATACCAACAACGATCATTTTTCTTATCAAACCATCTATTTTATTGATTGAAATGACCCAAACTTGTGCAAGTGTGCAATTGATGATAAATTATCTATGCCGAAAGAGTAGGAAAAGGATATATTTGGTGATTGGTTTCCTCCTTTGAGTAAACCCTTTGCATAATTTTAATGTTCTCGGTGTTTCAAATTTCTTTGGTAATTTCCTTGGAAAGAAGCTTTCAACATCAGTAGTTTTTGCGCATATGAAATTTTAGCCTCATCTAACTATATTTTCACCCTCCAAGACAAACCAATTCCTTTATGGGGCAAGAGCTTAGGGACCTCTCTCAATAAGCCACTTCATGACTTAAACACAAGAAAATTTTCTTTGTGAGTATGTAATTTTCAAAATTCCTGAGAAAATTCTTCACAATCATAATTCGAAAACCAAGATATGCCATTCTACCCTAGGATCACTCTTCAATCAATTATTCCAACGAAGAATGACATTTCCTTGCACACTAGTAGGATTTTGATATTAACTACAACATTGCCATCATTTTGTTTATTAATTTCAAACCCTCCTTCCAACAAAAGAAATTTACCCCGATTTTAACGCTCTAGTTTTAAAAAAAAATACTAATTAAAAGAATACAACTCAATTCAATACCTTGAATGAAGAAACTCTCTGACCAATAAAATAATGATTTGAGTTCAATTCCCACATTGAGAAACCTTCCCAACGAAAAATTTGACTTGACAGTTATACCTCACATGAAGAACCCTCCCCAAACTCTAATTTATCCTTAGCTATAGTGCCCATGTTCTCTGAATTGGCCCTAAAACCATTTCTACAAATTTTCAAGTTGTAACTTTTCAGAAAAATGCACAAAACTTCACCTTTCTATTTCAACATTTCAATTCTAAAGAAAATAAATTACAGAATAACTTAGAAGGCATAATTTTATTTCAATTCTATTATAAACGTCTATTTTTTTTCATTGGATCAACTCTTGCAGGTTCTAAAATAGAAATGGGAAAAACCCTAATGGTGTTTAGGTAACTGTTTGACGATTCAACCATGAATATAATGTGTAATGGTTTCCCACCTCTTTTCCCCAAATAGTTCAACAAGCTCATCCAACTTCTCAAGCTCAGCGATCTTCTCATCTTACTATAGTTCCCCACATATGAGATGGATAGTCATATGCATTAATGGGCACTATGATTTTCCCATTCACAGTGTGCCCACATCTTTAGGCCTGTAGCCCTTAACAAGATTTAGAATCGGAACTTTCTGCTACCATTGACGACATGGCACATTTTTTCACTCTTTGATACTTTGCGTTTTCATGAAATTTAACACCCTCTTTTGATAATTTGGGGAATCAACTGATCTGGGGAGATTAAGGCTAATTGGGAGAATTTGGATTAGGCGAGATTGAGCCTAGGATATATGTACCAATTTTACTCCATTCGCTCTCATTTTATCTTTTCCCTCATGATGTTTTGATATTTTGAATATCCGAAGGACCCTATCTTGCATGGCATCTGTCACAAATGATGTAACATTAGTATTCTCCTGAGACATGCACAACATGCCTTGACAATACAGAGGATATTTTGCATGCTCAATCTACACCATTGTTGATCAGTGTTATAGAGGATATGTTGGCATTGGGATAGTCAAAGGCCCCCGAGGAGGAGAAGTGATATTTTTCTCTCCCATTTCGACCTCTTGGAGTGATGTAGTAGTCAAACAATCATTAAAATCATGGAAAGGTTGTCTAGATATTCACCAGCATAAGAGAATAAGGTTTCGGGAGCTAGATGTTGGGCTAAGCCTGAAGGCCAGTGAGCTTTTGCAATGGCTAGATAGGAATTTATCGCAGCAACTGTCGATAAGATTCCTGGAATTCGTCAAGATGTGCACCAAATGTTACAACCTGACTTCCTCTACAGTCCTGACTTCCCATGGTAAATATGAAATTCTTTTAATTACCACGAATTCTATTTTCATGATGCTCAAGACGTCCGTAGGCTCCAAAATTCTATCTCAGAAGGAATGAAATATATATATATATATATATATATATATATATATATATATATATATATACCTCAGATTGAATCCACAAAGGATGAAAGGGTGTTTTTCCAGAAAATTAGCATATTCAACCAGTACATTCACCCTACCAAAAAAACCCTCTTCTACAAAACTTAGAGGGGAATAATCCCATTAAGCCATCAATAAATTCTTCAAGAAGAAGTAGTTTTGATTAATTTTTAACCTGCCCATTAAACCTCCTAATTATTAGTTTTCTCTTAACTATTAAATATTAATATGATGGCTTAAAATTGGTGCAAAGTGGGATAGAGTGGCAGCTTGGGGGGTTGTTTTTCAAAGAGGAACGCCTTACGGCATAAAAATATACCAAAATATATATTTGTAATATGTGTAAATAACTTAATTAATTAATAATTAAAAGACTTACAATTAATATGAAAGTGTGGATTGTAATTTAAACTTTATATATATTTGACCGACCGTATATTTAATTTTGAGATTTAACTCCTACTTGTCTTGTGCACATTGAATGAGATTCCTCATCATAAATGTAATTGTTATGTGAGATGATGCTGACAAGGTGCGAAGCTGCTTATCCACATAAGGCAAGTTGCGAAGCCACTTGTCAGCATCGGGCAAGGTTTCCAAAGCACGCTCGACTATTAAGGATAGGGTGCGTAAGAATGGCTCGAACAATGGGGCGCCATTGATTTATCGCTCTATTTTCGCAAACTATTTACCCACCCACTGTAATCCCCAGGCTACAAGCCACTCTATTGCAAGCTATTTACCCACCCCAATCCCATAACCTCACCTAAGAAAAAGGTATAACCTTCTTCACCTTTTTTTAGTATGGGTGGATAAATGCAAGTTTGGTGGTTAATTATTTGGATTTGGGAGAATTCTTCCAACTAAAATAGTTCATACTTTTTTTGATTGATTGAGATATTTTCTAAATTAGTGATTATATGGTAAAGATAGAATTTATATCTTGAACCAATAATTAATATATTTATACATGATATTTAATAAAATGCAGTAGTGCTTTTGGTATCAAATATATATCTCTATATATATATTTCTCTCTCAAAATATATGTTATAGAACATCTAATTCCATTCCACGAGACTCATTTTGTTTGCATGAAAAATCAACATCAAATTAAGGGATAATGGAGTGGTACCTTATATGGCGATGTCTCATCCACATCATTAAAAATATTTTCAATTAGTTTCAAAATTCATTAAAATCCATTTCATTTCAAAATGCATGTTAACGTGGAGCACACTTTAGTACTTACATAACTTTTTAGGACTATTTTTTATTTATTTATTATCTATTGGAATTAAAAAAATACAGAGATAAGAGCTAAGATCTAGTACAACTCTTTTGAAAAACAAGAATATGGTTGCCCTCGCTATTTCTAAAATACAAGCAAGAAAATAAAAGTGGCCAAGAAAAATATATGTCTGGCTGTTGCTAAAATACAAAGAGGAAAAGAAGAGCGGCCAACAAAAGTATCTGCCTAACTGTTGCTAAAATACAAATATGAAAGGAAGAGCGGAGAAGAAAAAATAACTACCATGGCAGTTGCTAAAATTTAATCCTTACTGCTACGACGCTTACAATGATGTGACTATGATACGGCTATTGAATACCATCTGAAATTGAAATTTTAAATACGACACTTAAAACCATGTGGGTATGATACAGTTATTGCAGGTGATGCAAACAATCTAAATTTGAATTTGAATTTGAAGGCTTAAATACGACGCTTACAACCATGTGACTATGATAAGGCTATTACCAGATTTTTGAAACAAATATTTATGCATGTGGAGATTAGGTGGGAGAGTGTGAGGTAAAAATAATTTTATTTTACCACACTCCACTCAACACATTAAAATTTATCGAATCGATTAGAAATGATAGCAGTTGGTCAGTGTTAAATAATTTTGTTGTCATGATATGTTCATAGCTATATTATTTTAGATGCTTTGTATCGCAGGCCTTAATTGATTGATGGATGGTGTTGGTCTGTGACTGCATATAACATGGAGAAGTGGTTCCTATCAGGAAATCACAGTGAAGAAGCAGAGAAACAGTTAAGATAGAAAAACTGCAAGGGCAGAGTCCTGAATGAGATTGGTTCAATTCGTGCACGCGTTCAAGTTGAGATGTGAATGCTAAAGTAGGTCAAGTCATGAATGCAGGGTAAGTATTCCACAAACAAATAAGAAATGACCGAGCACAACCAAAGAGACAAGGTTGGAAAACCACAATAAGGGAGTAGTGAGGATTGTTGATCCGAGCATTAGTCAATGCCGAAGATTGAAATCTCAGTCACAAAGTGCAAGTGTTGCAGGATAGGCGGAAAGGGTAAAAGTTAAAGATGTCGAAGTGAAATGTGCGATGCAGGTGGGACCTAGCCA
Source organism: Pinus albicaulis (assembly GCA_034641835.2). Classification (NCBI taxonomy): domain Eukaryota; kingdom Viridiplantae; phylum Streptophyta; class Pinopsida; order Pinales; family Pinaceae; genus Pinus; species Pinus albicaulis. The sequence continues at coordinate 200,537,186 of CM076572.1, read as the reverse complement.
CCTGCCACACTTCCTTTTATTCCATTTCCCTTGAAAATCACCAAAACCTTACCTTTTCCACCTCTCTGATTCATTTCCCTACTTTACCTTTCTCACCGCTATATCATTGTTTCTCCTCCATTTTTCCCATCTCCTTGATTACGATTAAAGCGGGCTGGTCCCCCTAACACGTCACCCCTTTCTACCCCCGCCATTCATCGCATTTCGCAAAAGTAAAACTTACTGTTTAGGCGCCCGTAGTGTATTTATTTTAATTTGAGATGCAGTAATTGTCCCCACTACAGTAGCTCCACCCCACACTTTCCCTTGTCACATTGCTTACCTCCTCCCTGCGCTTCGCACTTCGCATCCTTTAAATTTTACCTCCACTATTTAGTGTTAAAACTTGCGATCTGTAGGCAGCGGTCGGTCCCACCTTCCTCCACATCACCCTTTTCTCCCCACCCTACATCGCAGATTGCATATTATAACCTTTCACATCGTAACTAAAACTTAAAACCTGTCATTGACAATTTACGATATATCGCATCGCACTTGTTTTAATTTTCCTTTGAAGTGCCTACAACCTATTTTTTTTAACTTGCGATGCTGTCAGGCCCCACCTTCCCTCCATGTTAGTTACCTTCTCCCTACGCTTCACACATCACACATTTTAGAGCTTACCTCCATGACTTCATCGTAAAGATTTAAGATTGCGACATGGCTTGGCCCCACCATAATACTCTCCTCACTTCCCTCCCCTTTCCTCCATCTCCAATCACTCCCTCCTCATCTGACTATCCTTATTTCATTTCGCAGCCCCCACAGATTTCAAACTTTAACCATAAGAGGGGGGGGGGGGGGGGCGGGTCGAAATGGGAGGAATCCATTACCACCCTCTCCTCGACATATCATCCTCTCCTCATTTTGCACCCCACCCCCCCACTCTCTGATACCGATTACCACTTGAGACCCCCTCCGAAATCCGATTCCCATTTTGCAATTCAAAAACATCGCTTTTGATTTTGAGGTGGAGCATGCAGTTGTGGTTTATGTGGTCTGCTGAGGAGATATGCTCTAAAATAACCATGTGCACTCATTATGACAGGCCTCTTAATAAAGGATTAAGTGTAAATCATCGGACTCAGGTAGTGGAGGTGCGCCAGCAATATATGGAATCATAAAATGACAGTTAGCATGTCCACGTATGACCACTCCTCGCCATACCATCTTGAAGGCTCCCATTATTGGCCTCAATGGGTGACCATGTCCTTTTTCCTTACTATTTAATTTTGATGACTTTGCTGGTGAAATCTCAATTTCACCCCATTCTTGTTTTAATTCTCTCACTACATAATGTTATTGCTCAATGTACACTCTACAAGTTAGGTAGGATGTTTTGATTTCATAGATATGGGTTGATCACAAATGATTAGTACTGTATGACCCTCGGGGAGAACTCTATATGCAAGGAATCTTAGGATGAAATAAGGGTTCTGGAATTTTAGAAGAATTTCATTGTATTTTTGTATGATTTTTCTCCCTATGCTCTAAGAAACATATTTGGGAGAGTTGTTTGAACTTAATATGATACAACGTTTTTGTTTGGATTTCGGATGGAGCAATGAGTAGTATGTAATATCCCAAGTTTTCTATGCTTTTATTTGACATTTGTACAAGTATAAAAGGGTACAGTGGACCCCCAATGGAAAAAAATTGTGTGGGTTTATTTTATTATTTCAAATTAATAAAATAAAATGGAAATTAATGTGCAATTACTAGATTATGTTTAGAGATCTGGAAACCAAATCCATGAGGATGGATAAGGTTGTAAGACTTTCCCAAGACTTCCAAAAAAATCCTTGGAAGGAACAAAGTAAATACTAAAATTAGATTGGAAATAAAAATCTAAAAAGTTCCCCAGTAAAGAGGAAATTACTAGGAAGAGGTGGAATAAAGCTAGAAAGCAGAAAAGCTAGATTTAAAAGTACCTTTATGGAAGAAACAAAGAGAAATCTTAGGAAAACTTGAATACAACATCCTAAATTAGCTGGGCGCAATTAAGGGAAACAGGCTGGGGAAAGCAAGCTTAAATAAGTTGATTCAGGATATACAAAGGGTTGTCTATCACTGGAGGAAAGGATCTCTGCTCGAGGGTGAGCTGTGGAGAAAGAGCTCTAAGGTTGGGAGGCACCTAGTCTACCCTAAGTGGTATGCACATTTAATTTGAGTTTTTTTTTAATTATATTTTTAATGTTGTGATGAATTACTGGAAAAAGGTAAAGTAGTTGGATGTATAGGAAATTTTGCATCTGAATCTGTGTCTAAGTAGTGGAAATTATATGAGTTGTAAATAGGTTTTGGTGGTTTGTACATTAAACAATATTAACTATAGAGGAAATAGTTTATTCTGTATTGTTGTATATACATACTCTATAGAGGACCAACACTCAGAATGTCTAAAACCCGGTATTGGGTCTAGATCTGAGGTTAGGTACCTCGCAGGAAACATATGTGCAGTTAAATATTTTATTTTAATGTTATGTTAGTGTATTATGCACAGGATTCTGAAATAAACTTAAACCAAAAATAAATAACAGTACAGGATAATTCCGAAAGCCCTGTACTATAACATAGATGCAGAAATTAAAACATTAAAAATAGTACATGTAATAGATTTTCTACAATGACTAACATTAGAGAATGATGCATGCATGATAAATAAATTTACAGTATATGAAACAAATTTTGTTCTATCTAGAGAAAGGAAAATTATATTATAGTTATCAGACAGAGTACACTATGCATGCATATATCTAGATTTTATTCCTAAAATATAATGGAACTGGAAGGTATCTGATAAAAAAATAATAGATATATTTTGCTTAAATTTCCATAGTACTCTGACAGAGTAGAAAGAATTTCTAAGACACACACTAACTAAAATATACACAGTCCAGTACAAAAAAATATAGAATTCTATAATATTATTATGTAGGAATATCTTTGACACTGAATAGACCAAAAATTATCCAGTTGTAGTCAAGAGTACATAAAACATAATTTGACATTCAACTGAAATAAAGTTTAGGTATGGAAACCATAACGAACTAATGTAAAGAGAAGAGGTTTATACAGTCCATAAGAGAAAAACGATAAATGTAAAATATATCCATTGTATCAGTATGAATATTCCAACTATAGGATTTGACATTTAAAATAGCCTTGGTTGCAAAAGATAAATTTTACACAGAGAACATCTCGTTTTGATAATAAACCTTAAAGTCTAAAGAAAAATAAAACTATGCAAGTATGCCATAGAAGAGAGTCGACAAGCAGTCGACCAACCTGGGAAAGAAAATAGAAACCGTATTACTATTGGGTGAATAAGTGCTTTAGATGTAAAATAACTCGACAGGAAAGTGGCCTCGAGTCATACCTGCATGGAAGGAGTTGAGAGTTAGAGTCGATACAGAATAATTAAAAAAAATATTTATATACATACATAAAATATTGAGGATATAAAGGACAAAGGGTTTGGGTAATTACCTTACGAACTGCATCTGTGTGTTATACCTGAATTAAATAAAAATACAAATTCATAAATCATGCCATATATATATATATATAATAACTCGTGTAACAAATGGTAAGAGATGAAGGCAGAAATGGAATCTAAGACGAATGATTAATATGCATATAAAGTAGATAATGTTGATTCTTGGTGAGATAAATATCACATGACGTAGATAAGAAATCATGATTTTAAATACTTAAAGCAAATTCGAAAGTATGAAATAAAAATACAAAACCCTTCAGTTGTAAACGGAGAAAATTTCTATGTAACTAAACAGTAAAGCCATATGAGCTTACCATGAGTTAGGTTGCCATTGATTCGTACAACCATATATGATGGGATTTTGTCAAATAAACCATCTGCGTTTGGGAAAAACACGCATACTGTTCAGAAATCCTCTGCGTTTTGGAAAAATGCTATTAGTATTTTTTATAAGGATAAGACCCATCTAAACTAAAACAATAGTGGTTCTAAAATGAATTGAGAAACCGTAAGATGGAAAAGCCTTGAGATTGTGGTACAAAATAGAAAAGTGAAACGAAACCAAGGATGCGGCGGAGTAAGAAGTCTAAGTATGTATATGGTTCAATATCAAAATGAAAAACGACTTTGACTATTACCCATATGGAAAAAATATTATAGCAATGGGCGGAGCAGAGAATTATGATGTTAACTGTATGAGTAAACGATGTAAAACTAAACAGGAAGCTATTATAATAAAAATAAATAATACGTCCACAAAAATGGGTATCTTCCATTTACGTTTTCATAATAAACTAGAATTATACGAGGTCATAAACCAGTCTATAATTGTGGATAAATGTTAAGATAGAAAGAAAAGGAACGTACCAACATCTCACTTGTGCATCTGAAGAATGTAGCCATGGCGAGTGACCCTGGAACGTTTCCATGTGCCAATGGTGATGATTTTTTTGCTTGGGTATGAATTAAATCACCGAGAATAAACACACATAGTCAGAAGTCAAATTGTGCAGAGGAAGACACATTTCAATAAAAATGACAAAGGAAATAGAACCTGAATGGAAAAAGTAAGTTTTATTAAGCCATAAACCCTAAGCTAAAATGCATCTGAACCGTCCAACTATCATCCATCGGGAGAGGATAGGAATTTCTCATGGATCAACGAGCTTCATGCAAGCCATGTGATGCAGTACGTTGAAGAATTAATATGCACAAAAAAATCTGACCCGTGCATTAGAGCTGTCACGTAACCTAATTGATACGACTTGTACGCATGAGTGTGACGGATAGTAAGATCAAACTTGAAAGGAGATAGTTCATAAATGCTGACAAGTTAATTTATGACCAGTACCATTGGAAAATTGAACTAAATCAAAAGGATATCTTGTATAAAAAATGGTGTGGACAACTAATCAGTAAAGAATTCCCATTAGCATGGAAAATTTACGTTATTCGATTTCCTACTTAAGTGTGGACAACGAAAAAATTTAGTGTTGGTTCGATCTTTCATCGAAGTATAATTGAATGTGTCATAATGGTTACCTATTATAAAACTCCATTACATATGGAGGTATTACCAAACGTTAAGAGAAGTTCACAATTAAAAGAGTTACTCCAACTTAGAAATTAAGGTTGGGGTAATAATTTTCAAAATAATAACCTGGTATTACCAATTCATAAATATATATGTATTAAAGAGTGTGTAGATATGAACATGAGATTCAAGCGAAGTTTTTTATTAGTAATAACCAATACTATTGAAATTAAGTTATAGTGGAGCTACAAGGAGTGGGATTATTATGTAGATAATGAGACGAACTCAAAGGTGAGTATTTACCTATAGGGTAGTTCGAAATAATTGGATGGGTGGAAAAAAAATATATGTTTCAATATATGGTAATATCTTATAATTGTGATAGGGTATATTAAAGTCACGTAATGACTATTGTCAAAAAATCAAAATGAACCTATGCAATATGATTAAGGATTAGGAAGCTTAGTGGATACATGAAAAAATAAATAGTGCATTCATAAGTGAGAACTAAAGACTTATTAACGAGAACAGTAAATCCTATCTTACAAAGAAATTGTAGCTAACATTTTGGTAAAGGGAGACACTACTATAAACTGTAAATGAATAAATAGGGGCATAGTAAATTGTTAGTAAGAGAATGTGACTAATGATAGTCTAAATATAGAAATAAGTTAGAGATGTTACTATAAATAAATAAATTTCAAAATGGGAGGTGTTATATAGTATGTATCTGATTTTCTCTATTATCAGTAATCTCCTTTTTATGTATAATCATTTGTCATGTTATGTTTCTTTGAAGGTTCGTGAAATATAGCTACTCGTAATCTAAAATTTTATTGATGAATTCATGTTTGCATAACGCTTAGGTGTTAACGCTCATGTATTAAGCTTGCTACACTCCCTTAATTCGTGCTCCATGAACCTCTGTTGCTACAAATATCTCATTCATATCCACTTCCTCTAAGGTCATGGGGGACAGATTCTTAAATCTATTAATCCTCTCTCTTTTGGGTTCCTTCTACATTCTTCCTCAATGCCTCTACATATTTTAAAACTTCTGCTCATTGTTTTATACTTGGCCCATTAAAAATCCATCAATCCTCATAGCCTCTTGAGCCCTCTCATAGTATAAGAAATTCACATGAATCAACTCCAAGGTCTTCTCCATCCATGAACCACCAAAACCATTGTTCTCTTATTCCATATTTTGTCAGAGGAATTTATACAATTTTCCACATTTGACCTTTGATTTTAGGATGTCCTAGGCACTGGTATTTTGTAGCTCAAGGTTGTCTCTAGCTACTAAAAAATAATTTGGTGTCGTTGTCCATGATAATAATGAAGAAATATTTTCCTTGGGATACAAAATTATCTTCACCTTTCAATTAGGTGAGCATGAAGGGTTGAGAGTTGCATACTCCTCACCTTGGCGACTCCACTGTAAAATAGTCATAATTAGAACTAATCTTGGCTTTCATTCAACCTCACACCAGATTTAGATCCACCATCTACCTCCACCTCTAAATCAAATGGTTTTGTCGAGTTTCCTTTTGAAAAAGTATGCCCCCTTGGCCCTCCCTCATCCTATAAATGATATGCCACGAGATTATTTAAATCTACTACTTCGGCTCACCGGGGAAGATAGCAATTTTGCGCAGAGACATACTGAAAGTGTAACACCTCTAGTTTTATGTTTTTCAAGTTAGACAGTTGAAATTAAATCCAAAGGGGAGTGGACCCCAATGGACAATTATTGTGTGGATGTAATTAATTATTTAATTATGAAAAATAAATAAAATATTTCTGTGCATGTTGACCAAATGAAAATTTTGAGATCACTTGCCAAATCCATGAGGTATGGAAAGAGGCTAACACTTTCCCCATAAATATTTTAAAAATCCTTGAAAGAATTTATTTCTAATTTAGTTTTTTGAGGAAAAATCTAGATTTCCCCAAGGAGGTGGAGAGTAGTTGGGAAGAGGTAAAAAGATAGAAAATTAGAAAGCAGCTTTAAAAGTCCCTAAATAAGGGAAGCCTAGGCAAACAAGAATAAAATCATCCTGTAATTATGGACGCAGAATTAGAAACGGGCTTTGGGAAGCATAAGATTAAACAAGCTACTCCATAACAGAATGAGGTTGGTCTGTTTTAGGAGAGGATCTCAGCTTGGGGGTGAGTTCTGGAGACAGAGGAACTCTAAGGTTGGGAGGATTGGTCTACACAAAAGTGGTATGCACACAGATTTTATGAATTATTAAGTTGATGTTGTTAGTCAAGATGGAGAAATGATGTAGTGGTTATGTTTAATTTAGTTATTATGTTATTATCTTCCTTACATTTCACAAAATTAAATAGAAGAATTAAATCTTATGCTTCTCTATATGGTATTAAGGAAAAATCCTAGGGAATACTATCAGCCAGAGTCTCCAAACTAGTGTTTGGCTTAAATATGGAGATAGGAAAAGAAATGATTCCCTGGAATAACTAGAAGTGTAACTTTAATCTGCTTCTTTATAAGGAACAAATACTAGAACAAAAAGATATATATTTTCCATATTCATATCTAATAGTTGTAACTAAATTATACTTTGTATACATAGATGCATATTAAAAGATCAGATAATTTTAAAGTTAAGAAAAATATTTATGATCAATTAAGCTATACAGTACATCAAAAAAGAGTAGGGTACTGTGAACATGTATAAAAATGAAATTCCGCTGTAGTATATGGTATGTTGGCCATGAAAAATATAAACTCCGTTTAGAAAATACATTAGCTGATAAATGTATGGAAAGAGACAGAGTAATGCTATTACATCATTGTGGAATTCTCTTATATGTAGCATTTAAGAAATTTTATTCATTGGAGTAAATAGAAAAAAAAGATGAAATGAAAGGGTATTTATATGGTGAACAAGGAGATGTATCCACAAAAGTACCAAATAGTCATTATAACAATTTCTTTGATATACTGTACCCATTGTGAAATTATTACTATGTACAACAATTTACCATTCATTCAAACAACTAACCTAGAACCAGAAGAGAACCTATTTCTCTACCTTAGTATTTGAGATATACAAGTAGTCCTAACCTAAATATATTGATTCCACAGTAAAATGCTTTGTTTTATAAAAATACAGGTGAACTTCATACCTATAAAAATAATGTAAACTATATGTAAATATTGTTGGTTTAAGGACATTCAGCCAAATATATATTCAGAAATTCCTTGCAGAAGAATGTTAGAAGAACGATTATTACAACCATCTCAAATGCTCAAAAATACTTCTCGATAAGTACATAAAATTCCTAAGAAAATTAGCAAACTCTGGAAACAAGAAACAGTAGAAAGTGAACCCCTGATGAAGGGTAACAAGTATTCTGGTGTCGAGATTCATGTTATCAAATCTCCAACTTCTTGTGTACTATATTACAAACTACATTGGGTAAATTTTCCCAAGAAAATTCTAGGTGTATTTCTCTCCAACAATTATTGATAAACTCTCGGAATACATGGTTCCATATAAGAATTAAAAAGAGTCATTCATACCGACCTGTAATAAACGAGAATAATATTGGTGTCAATGGACCACGGTAAAAGAGTCCAGGATTTTTCAAATTGAGAACAAAGGCGCTTCAGAGTAGGAATTACCTGCAAAATCAACCGAGACAAATGCGTATTAATAAGGGTATTAAGCAGTATATAAACAAAGGAGTTAACAGAGGGTAAGCAAAGTCGAACCAAACTATATGTACCCGATTGACTACCGCATAAGAATTAAATGGCTCTGTGTGAAGAAACGAGGAGTTAGATACCAAGAACGAGGACTGTCAATTGGTCACATAAACAAATACGAATAAGAATTTTAGTCGAGGTAAAATCACCTAAGAAAATTCTTGCTAAGGGTAAATGCAAGGAGGGCCGAGGAGACTTTGAATAAATTATCATTGGCATGGAACTCCAGCTTAAGAACTACGCCCAACTTGGTAGAGAAGAACCCATAAATCATATAAGAATTAAATAGAGTAACTAGAAATCGATCTCCATAAGAAAAAGTTAAAAAAAAAAACAAATCAAAATAGAAATTGATGGCTATGCCAAGTAACGCCTGAATCAAATGGTGAATAGAGTGAAATCGGTTGGAATGAAAGCATATCTCATACAATGTTCACCACGGAATGCAAATCTGAACCCATCTCGTCTGAGATTGAATAAATTTACGACATGTATTCCTAAGACAACCAATAGATTTCATACATGTGAACAAAACGTCTTCGTATGGAGGTGAAGCTATGGTGACAAACGATAGCAAAAATGCAGTGGAAAGAGGAATAGAATGTAGGCGGGGATATTTTATGGGAAAAAGAAAACATAATCCGTGAGTATATCACACCGTCCACGTGTAAGGTTCTGGGAGTAGAGGCTTGGATTAAGACCTCGATCTCTGATACGAATATTGTGATAAACACCAATACAAATGCCAACCACATAAATCGCACAGATCGGATTCATACATTTATTATGTAGGACGTGATCACATGGGAAAGCGACGGAATAACAATAAAAACTCATCACTCGACTCGTTCCTTCTTGTCACTTAAATGAACCAAAATCATCACAGTACAAGTGACTCAAAACTCCATATGGAGTTCAGATGTCAAGCCGTACAAAAACGTCAAACCTGGTGGTTTAACCAACAACCACAATAAGCTCAAATAGATGCAATTACACAAATAGCACCAATGAAAATCTGATATATTTAAAAGTATGATCTGACTGAGCTATTAACGTAGAGAGCACTTGAAAATTCAATGCGTGAAGTGTGAAATGGACAACATATAGGTATGTAGAGAAATTTCCATAATGCCCATATATAAGTCGAAATCTTTAATGTCAATATAAAAATTTGCTATATGCTCACCATGGCAGTAAGGATGTAGTTTTATAAATACCATGCGAATCAAACGAAGTGTTGATCATATTTTCATAAGAAGACGTTAGGGGTCTAGTCCACAAAATGATAGTTACAAATAATACCGTCCCCAATTACATCGTATACGATGTTGGAGTGACTATAGCATCGTGCGACAAATTACAAAGACTATCACTTGTAGCATTGAAATTAGATATCAAAATGCCATAACCATATGTATGTGTACACTTGACTAAGCATGACATAATTTACAATTGTTAAGTGTCAAGATGAAATGCATAATTTTATGGTATAAAGTAAATGAAGGGTGAGGGTCAAGGGTAGAAATAGATTGACCCTTATACCAAATAGAGATTTATAGGTTGACATAAAAAAATTGAAGAGGATACAAATCATTTATAGGGGTACTGATATATATATATATATATATGGAAGCTTTAGAAGAGAGAACCATTAAAGTGATCACTAGTATTAAGAGTACAGTTAAAAAGTAAATGAAGAATTAATTGCGGAAAATTAAGGTATATGCAGAGATATATATATTAGCTAAAAAGGTAGATAAGCTTACTGTAAGTGGAATTGCAACATAGAAAATTAATGCATATTTATTATTACGGGAGTGGAAATTTTTTTTTTAGTAGGGGAGACATGACAAATGGTATCAAAGCTCAAGTTAGAAAAACTGGGCTGTTGTTGTGCTCACTGTATAAATTATTTCTTGTTGAGAAAACAAAATTTTATTATTACTGATGTTGTTCTTTTTAGTGTACAATGGTACTGAAACTGAAAAGTCAATGGATGAAGGAGAGGAAATTTATGTTGATTTGGGTGATGGAGATAGCACGCCAAATCCCAATGCTCCTTTGATGACTATGTTTCACAGGTTGCAACGAGAAATGGTTGAGCTAAGAAGCCAGAATGACAGGTTGTCATTAGCCGGTGAGAAGCAGGAAAATATAATAAGAGAACTCACTTTGCGGAACAGCCAAGAAGGTGAAGGTTCTGGAAAGAGGAAGAATGGAAATTTCTCTGATGATTCTGAGGAAGATGACACTAATAGACACCAATCTTAATAGAGGAAGGAATTACAGGGTGAATTCCAAAAAATTAAACCTCCCTCCTATGATGGGGAGAAGGAGGAATATGCTGAGGCATGGTTGTTGAATATGATTAAGTATTTCTAGGTCTATGAATATGAGAGCAATCGAAAGGTCAGATTAGCTGTCTACTAGTTGTAGGGTAAGGCTATCTTGTGGTGGGAGGAGACAAAAATGGTCCATGCCATTGATGAAAAAATAGTGACTTGGGAAGTTTTCCAAGCCAAGTTTAAAAACCACTATTTAAATGAATGCTACTATGATGATAAATAAAAGGAGTTCCACGAACTCAGATTGGGACAGCTCATGATAGATGAGTTCATCACCAAGTTTACAAATCGGTTAAGGTATGTTCCTTATATTCGTGAAGAGAAGGCCAAGGTACAAAGGTTTTGAACTGTATGCCTGCTGTGTATAAGGAGAAAATAGAGTTTGATAATCAAAAAAGCTATGGACGAAGCAGTGAGGAAAGCTAGATTATGCTACTAGCAGTTTAAAGGGAAGGGTGAGCATGGGAAAAGCTGGGTAAACAAGGGTGAATTCAAAGGAAAGAAACAAAAACCATCTTACTTGAAGAACTTTGGTAGGGATCATCAGTGGAAAAAAATTAATAAACTAAAAGAAAGTCAAACTGCTCAATCTCAAGTTGGTTCAAAACAACTAGATGGAGATAATAAGAAAGAAGGAACAGTTAAAATGCGGGAGCCTTTGAAATGTTGGGGTTGTGGAGAACCTCATATGTTAAGGGACTGTCCACAACGAAATATTTAGATGATTATGAGAGATCGAGAAGCTACCACAGTGAATGATATCTCAAGGAGCATACCCACTATCAGTGCAACCTTAGAGAACCGGCAAGCAGAACACCAGGCTACCATGGTTGAGATGGAAGGTAAGATTGTTGACCAAGCTTTTACAGTTTTAAGTGATCCAGGTGCTTATTTGAGTTACATTATTCCATAAGTTGTAGAGAAATGCAATCTAAAAACTTAAAAATTTCAACAGTCCTGGCTGGTCCAGTTAGCCACTGGCACCAAGCGAAAGGTAACTCATAAGTTACCTCAAATAGAAATTAAGTTAAATGATTTTCTGACAGAAGTAAATTTAAACATTCTGCCCTTAGGCTCATACGATTTGCTGATAGGAATGGACTGGTTAGAAAACAGAAAGGCTATGATGAACTGTTGGGATAAAACTCTACATTACATAGATGAGGAGGGGAGACCCTTTATACTCAAAGGAAAACCAAAACCAATTTCTGTAAGACAAATATCAGCTCTACAATTAAAAATAACAGCTAGAAAAGGATATCAAGTATATGTTGTACATGTTGAAGAATTAGGACAACAACCTAAAGAAAGCTTGCTAGACACCTTACCAGTGGTAAAATATTTCAAAGACGTTTTTCCAGATGAGATTCCTCATCTCCCCCCCAAAAGAGAAATCGATTTATACATCGATTTGGTGCCAGGAGCAACACCCGTTTCTAGAGCCCCTTACCGGATGAGTCCCCCTGAACTCATGGAGGCTGTAGACTTGAAAATCCTCTAGAAGAATCTTCAAAGCCATAGAACAAACGAACATGGAAGAAGAAGAAGACTGATAATTGTGCTCTCGCTCTCAAGGCTCAAAACAACAAAGATGTGTGGAAGGTTGATAGCATTTTCTCAATGCATATGACTGGAGATAGAAATAAATTTGTATCTCTAAAAGAGAATAACGATGGAACTGTATCATTTGGAAATGATGGATCTTCAAATGTTATAGGATCATGTACCCTCACTCTCGGAAGAAAATATGTTCTAGCCAGGAATGTTCTATTGGTTGAAAACATGAATCACAATCTGCTCAGTGTTGGAAAAATGTGTGATCAAGGACACACATTGCTATTCAACTCCACAAAATGTTAAATCAGTAAAGGAAAGTATGGTAAAATTGTGGCTACAGCAAGTCGAGCTCCAAATGACATATATGTTCTAGATGAAGTAACTAAAGCATGTCTACTATCTAAAGAAGATGAAATATGGTTATGGCACAAATGAATGGGTCACATAAACTTTGACAATATTGTCAGGATACAGAAAAAGGAAGCAGTACAAGAAATGCGGAAAATCTCAAAACCTTCCAACACACTATGTGAGGCATGCCGGGACGGCAAGCAAACAAAAGTCGAATTTAAAACAAAATAACACTTTGCATCACATCCATTGGAATTGATACATACTGATATATGTGGTACTATGAGAAAAAATGGCTTATATGGAGAATTATATTTCATGTTAATGATAGATGATTATACCAGGATGACAGCCGTCAGTTTCGAAAATAAAAAATCTGAAGCATTTGAGTGCTCTAAGATCTACAAGGAATTGGTTGAAAATGAAAATGATTTGAAAATAAAATATCTAAGATAAGATAAGGGTAGAGAATTCACTTCCAAATTATTTCAAAAATACTGTGACCAAAATGGAATAAAAAGACAATTTTCAATAACACAAACACCTCAACAAAATGGAGTTGTTGAAAGAAAGAACATCACCGTACAGAAAATCGGTGGAACAATGTTGAAGGACTGAAAATTGGATGAAAATTTCAGGGTTCAAGAAATTGATACAGAAAACTTCATTATCAACCAAAGTCTTCTTAGAAATAATTGCAACAAGACCCCATATGAATTATGGAAAGGAAAATTGACTAATGTAAAATATTTCAGAATCTTCAAAAGTAAATGTTATATGAAAAGAGAAGATCAAAATATGGGTAAGCTTGAATCACGTGTTGACGAAGGTATCTTTGTTGGTTACTCATGGAAAAGAAAGGCTTATAAATTCTATAATCTACGATGAAAACAGATAGTGGAGAGAATAAATGTTACATTTGACGAAGATGGTGTTCTAATGAATAATGATGAGGATCTAGAATCTTTGAAACTTGAGACAGAGGCCGAAAAAGACACAAATAAAAATCTAGAACAAGAAGCAACACTCAACTAGGAAGAAGTAAATAATGATCATCAAGGTATACCAGAACAACAACAAGAAGTTCCTCCAAAGAGAACAAAAGAATGGATTCAAAAGAACCATCCATCAAATCAAATCATTGGTGACATAAATGAAGGTCGACAACTTCGTTGATCACAACAAGCTCACATTGATTTTCTAGCAACTTTTTGAGCATAGTAGTTTTGAGGAAGCTAGGCAGAATGAACATTGGGTAGTAGCTATGAATGAAGAATTGGATCAAATTGAGAATAATAACACCTAGGAATTAGTTCCATGACCAAAAGATAAAACTGCCATTGGGACTAAATGGTTATTCAAGAACAATTGAATGAACATGGACAAGTTACCAGAAACAAAGAAAGATTTCTTTGCAAAGGCTATGCACAAGAGGAAGGAATTTATTTCGATGAAAAAATTTCACCATTTCCCAGAATGGAAGCCATCGTAATGTTTCTCACCTATGCATGTTCGAGAAAAATCAAATTCAATCAAATGCATGTTAAGTCAGCATTTCTGAATGGAGAATTAGAAGAATAAGTTTACAATGAACAACCTGAAGGTTTTATACTATCAGAAAAAGAAGACTATGTTTGTAGGTTAAAGAAGGCTCTATATGGTCTCAAGTAGGCTCCAAGAGCATGGTATGCTTGTCTTGATGGATATCTACATCAACAAGGGTTCAAGAAAGGTACTGCTGACATCAATATTTATGTACAAATAGATAAAGATAATTTAACAATCGTTGAGGTATATGTGGATGATATAATATTTGCTAGCAATGATGATCAACTAAGTAATAATTTTTCTACAAAGATGCAAAGTGAGTTTGAAATGTCTTTACTTGGTGAGCTGACATACTTCTTAGGGCTTAAAATATCTCAGCAAGGGAAAGGAATATCTATATTTCAAGTGAATTACATCAAGGAAATGCTCAGGAAATTAAAAATGGAACATTGCAAACATGTCGTTACTCTGAAGGTAACAAGTTGCAAATTTAGCATAGAGGACTCATCGAAGGATGTGGATCAGAGGTTGTACAGATCTATGATTGGTAGTATTCTAGATGTAACAGCCTCCCAACCAGATGTTATGGAAGCAGTTGGACAAGTAGAAAAATCCCAAGAAGCACCAAAAGAATCACATATTATTGTTGTCAAAATAATTCTTTGATATCTAAATGGGACAACAGAATATGGCTTGTGGTATCCCAAGGGTAACAATCTCATTATTCAAGCCTTTATAGATGCAGATTAGGTAGGAAGCATTGATTATTGTAAGATTACTAGTGGAGAAACATTCTATCTAGGTGGTTGTCTCGTGTGATGGTTGAGAAAAAAGAAAACCTCAATATTGTTATCTACATCGAAAGCATAAGACATTGCAGCAACAACTTGTTGTACTCAAGTACCTTGGATGAAATAAAATTTACAAGATCTTCAAGTAAAATTCAGTGAGCCTGTTCCCATGTTCTATGATAACATCAATGCCATCACCATCTCTAAGAATCCTATCATGAATTAAAAAAAAAAACACATTCCGATCAAATATCATTTTGTTAGAGAACATGTCGCTGAAAAGAATATCAAATTTGAATATGTTGGTACAAAAGAAGAAATTATTGATATATTCACTAAATCTTTACCTCGTGAAGCATTTGAATATCTTCGCCAGAAGCTTGGGATTGTCCCAAGTCCTCATTATATTTTCCTTACTCAGAAAATGAAGGGGGAGTGGAAGTGTGTATAGGCCCGCAGGATGGTTGTGTGTCAGGGGGAGTTACCCTTTGCCACTGATGTCAAAGGGGGAGAGAATGTTATAGGAAGATGTGTCATGATCGTAAGGGGAGTACTTTTTTTTCCATCAATGCTAAAGGGGGATATTGTTGATCAGTGGTTGTAAGTGATGTCAACCCAAGAAAAACTAGGGGCTACCCAAATATTGCATGGGAAATTTGAACTACCAAATTACTATATTCTGAGTCAAGGATATTTTTATGGTTTCTATTTGTCGAGATGTTGCCATTGATATATGGCATGCCAAGTAATTCTTCATGGTTTGAGAGATATTCATATTTGAAGTTAGTAACCCCAGATAGTGGGCTAAAACCCCATGGGGTTGTGGCATGACACTAATCATTGGTTTTGGTCATTAAACAGTCAATAATTAATAATTTTTAAGATCCTTAAATCCCTCCGATGTTCACTTTTTAAGACCCTCTCAACCTAAGTATTTATATAAATTGTGATCCTCATATCCTCCTCATGTAGGTATTCCGCTACTTGAAATAAGTCATCGTGGAGTTTTCTCTATAAATTTTTTTCTATGAAGGTTCAAAAGCTCAAATGTTTATGAGGGAAAGTTGAAATCCTAAGGAAGCTCCTGTAAATATTTTTGATCATGGTGTCCAATATTTTTGGAGATATGATCTGTGGAAGTTAGGGGTTTTGCAGGATCTTCAACTTCATCTCAAAGAGGTGACCTTGGGAAAATCATCATAACCCTCTCTCTGATTATTAGATTCGAATTCTATAAAAAGTGATGATTATTGCATGGAATATAGTTTTAGATGTATCAATTTCAGAGCCGAATGAGGAAACAGTTACACGTGGCATGACGTACACTTTCGCTTTACTAAAGTAGTCCATAATGAGGTCATTGTGAAATATTGGGCATAATTTTTTCTTGAAGAATCCAAATTGGGTCAGACCTATGGAATTGGAAAGAATACTGAGAGGACTACTACAAGACCGAAAATCACATATTGGACATCTGAAATAATAGAGATACACCATATTCAATATCGAGCCCCAAGAAGGCAAGAAAAATCTAGATCATGTGCTGTCAATGGCTGCAAAGGACTAGAATTTCTATGGCAGAAAATAAAATCAAGGTGTAGCAGAAGAAAGCTCCAGGTATATATATTCTGTATATGCATGTTAATCTCTTAAGTGCAATAGGTTCTTTGTATTCTAATTTTTTTGTTTTTGTTTTTAAGCATTGACATATGCTCTACAGGATGAGGTAAGTTTTTCTATTATCATGTGATGGGTATTTCGTTGAAGACATTTTGTAGGTATTATATATAAATCAAGATAACACTCAATGAATGATATAATGTTATGAAGAGTGATAAAGGGTAGCATGACAAGAGAAGTAATCAAGGTGCATAACAACAACACGAAGTTCACCACATGAAGTCTTCACATGGGCAACACTGCACATAGTCATTGTAAAGATATCATTGTACTAAGTCATTATAAAAGCATCATTGTAAAAAAAAATTAAGTGTCTATCTACCAAGAATTGAGGAGGTAATATTGAGAGGTCTAGGTTCATCATTAGGTATTTGTGTTATAGTTGGGGTTATGGTCTAGTGTGTCTTATTCTTCCACATCATTTTATATCATTGTAAAGTGGACTATTTTCCCTCGTACATGACTTGATTCTTATTTTATTTTTCTATTGGGTGGTATGGTGGCGCTAGGCTAGTGCATGAAGTCACCAATAGGTTCAAGCTTTTGAATACTTAAGGGTGGTAGGGTGGTGCTAGGCTGGTGCATGAAGTCGCCAACAAGTTCAAGCCTATGAAAACTTCAGGGTGGTAGGGTTAGTTGTAGTTGATTGGGTGTTGGGGCATCCGTTCATTTGACTACTGAAAAATCTTGGGCGTTGGAGCATCCATCTAGTGGGCGCTGGAGAAGAATTATTTTCTATATTCTAGGAATTCAGAGCTTTCTTTTCAATTGGATTTCAATATTAAAGAATTATTAGAGAAGCATTCATATGGTTTTTGTCCCGGAGGAGATTTCCACCTTAAAAACTATGTGCATTTGTGTTCCTTTTGTTTACTTCTATC
This sequence comes from Pinus albicaulis, assembly GCA_034641835.2. Classification (NCBI taxonomy): domain Eukaryota; kingdom Viridiplantae; phylum Streptophyta; class Pinopsida; order Pinales; family Pinaceae; genus Pinus; species Pinus albicaulis. The sequence continues at coordinate 200,519,222 of CM076572.1, read as the reverse complement.
ATTATACAAACAGTGATAATAATTTAAGATTAACTAATGCTCTGAAACATTAATAATAATAATAATAATTGAAAGGAATACGGATTCAGCCCCCCACCTCTTAGTATTTCCAATAACTGATTCTTGATGGTTAATTTGTTTAACTGTCCGTAATCTATACACAAATGGAAGCTTCCATCCTTCTGTTTGAAAAAAAACATTAGCACTCCCCACAGAGACACACTTAGGAGTACACATTCTGTACGGTGCCCTGGAAACTGGGATATATCTTGGTACTAGCTCAATATAATATTCAATGTCTCTTCGAGGGGGAAGATGAGGAATTTCTTCCAGAAATACATCTTGGAAAACCTTGATTACATGTAAGTTTTCTAGAAATTTATTTTCTGTTGGTCGTCTCAATTCTTCAACCTGAAAAACATATACTTGAAAACCATTTCTTGATGTTTGTTTCAATTGTAAAGAAGAAATATGCCTAACAGACACTTGTTTTGGTTTCCCTTTAACTATTACAGATTTTCCTATAGCATTAGTGCAAGTCGCTATTTTTTCTAAGAAATTCACTATTTTGTTTTGTTGTTCCATCCAATCCATTCCAACTAGGAGATAATAAGATCCTAAAGCAAGGATGTTTAATTGGAGATCTATATTATATCCATTTAAATTTACAAAGGTTTTGGGTAGTGTATTATTGGATTTCCTCTTTGTTCCTGTAGCCATCTATACCAACCAAGAGTGCTCATATTTTTCTGCTTTTAATTTACACATTTGCACTACATGGGGGCTGATATAACCTAAATTTTCTCCTCAAGTTGGTCAGAGATGATACCTTCAATTTCAATCATGGTTGATTGATGGTCGTCCTGTCTATATTAAAATGCTGCATTGATTCGGGGAATATTTAGGATAATAACATTCACGATAATCTCTTCTTGTACTACTTGAATGTTCTGGGTTGTACGAGTGTTGTGGGGGCAGTCCCACAAAATATGACGGACTCTTCATCCCCATCGTTTCAATGGTTCTTTGAATTTTAATACCACTTCTCTTTTGATGTTCCCTTCCATAGTCTTGGAACTAGTGTGGGAATGTGCTGCCTGATTTTCCCCACTCTTATTCAATTTTTTACACTGGTGGGTTTTTCCAAAATTCTTCAGATAAGCTATTTTTGATATTTTTGTGCTTGCTTCCACCTTCCCTTTATCCTTATTCTTCTAGTTTTTCAGCTGGCCATTCCTTCCTTTAAATTGTTGGTAGCAGAGTCATGGTTTCTGAATAGCCTCATCCTTAATTTTCGGATTATCAAATTCAATTATTTCTTTATATATGGTGGGAAAACAGTTAAAAAAACATTTTACCTGATATTTTTCTTCCCTTATGTATGGCACATAACGAAGTAAGTTGGTGAATTTAGTCACAAATTCATCGATAGTGAGTTGTCCAAAACATAACTCAAGAAATTATTTTGCTCTATCATCATAATACCTCTCACTAAGGTATCTAGATTTGAATTTCTCCTGAAATTATTCCAATGAAACAATTTTTTTTCAAGAAAGTGTATGATTTTGGTCTCTTCCAACCAAAGTGTGGCTTTTCCTTGCAACTGGTAAACTACCAATATTTCTTTCGAATTACTTATGTATTCATATACCTGGAAGTATTTGACCATGTTCACGATCTAGGCTTCCACATCCTCTTCCTTCTCCCCATCAAAGGTTGGAGGCTTAATTTTTCGGAATTCTCTCGACAATGCGCTTTTTTTACCCTGAACAAGATTCGTCCCCACTCTCAGACCTCTGTGAGTTGGGTTATTTTTCTTTACTTTTTCTTTTTGGGTCTATGCTATGATGACTAGACATGGAGTTTAATTCTCATATCAACCTCTCTTGCTGAGTAATGGCCTGTAGTAAAAATTAATTTCTAGTCCTTAGTTGAACTATTTCCTGTTGTAGATTCCTTATAATTTCCAGCATTTGAGCATTTGGATCTTGTAGGGCTCCTCCACCCCTGAGTTCTACATACGACTCTTATTCGTTCATTGTGACAACAACTGTAACTTTTCTTACCTTCAATATGATACATAGAAATCAATTAACATTCATAAATAACAATTTAAAAAAAAATTGACATCATAATTTCTTTTCTCTATGTTTGGACCCACAAGACCAAAGTTTTTTACATGGGCTTTGATACCACTTGTAACAACTCCCACTAAGAATATTTTTTTTTATACTATGATTGGTCCTGTTTACTATTTTGGATAACATAATTGTATTTTTCAACATTTTTAGTTACAAATATTGTAATGTCCTTTGTTTTTCATCCCTTAAGAATTGTTTATTTTATTATATTCTATAGAACTTGTTACTATTTCTGAACCGTATGGTTTATATTTGAAATGACGTAGTAGTTCTTATACCCTTTATTACATTTGGGTATTTCTATATTTCCCTAACATGAATTTCACCCTTCCAAAAGTTAACCACAATCTATAACCAACCAATATGGAAATCTATAACCTACCAATATGAAATTATATTACCTACCAATGTGACAATATATAACCGACCAATTTGATCCCACATCACCCTTCGATAGATACGATTCCACTATTACTGATTAAAAAAATTGGTATTGGAGTAATATGATTTAACTCCGAATAATTTATAAAGTTTCTTACTTTCATTTTATGTTATTCAACCCCCAAGGCTAGTATGAATATCATTAATTTAATATTTATTCCAATCTTCTTACCTTATCTTGCAATCCTGCACTTGAATTTATCGTAATACCTTCACATGACTTCATGTGGGTTTGGGTACCTTTGAAGGCCATGTGTACATTTGAGATTTAGTTTCATTGATGATGGATATTTCAACTGAAACTCTAATGTGTTTGGATGACCCTTCTCCTAGTCATCTAGAATTTTTATTTGTTTTCTGTTTGAGGGAGGAGATCTATCACGTAGTTGATATTGTAACATAAGTATAGAACGTTTCATGCTTCTAAGGAGACTTTCCTCGACCTGCGCTGTGAAGGGAATTTTCTTACTTTTCTCGTCAAGACTATAGCTATTCCAACCAAGTTCTTATTGGTAATCTCTCATCTGTTCAATTTTACAGTGGCTCAAAAAACTCAACCAATTATCTGTTCATTACCAAGGTATGCACGCTCCCTTTTATGTAATTCTTGTTCTATTCATTAACCATGGTTTTTAATTCTATAACAAAAATGTTTCATGCTTTACTGATTTGGTTTCTTGTCAATTGGTTTGTAGAGTCATCACTCTGCTATGGTATTATTACACCTAGTCTCCCTCAACCCACTTATTAAACTTCCAGACAATTGATAATGAGGTAAGTTTGATAGAGACATTTCTCTCCTTCAATCATATTCTTCGAATATTGACATACCCAGTTCTCTATGAAAATTTAATTTAATTACTCATGAATACATTAGGAATTTTTCTAATTTAATTATGTTCATTTTTTATTCCTAAATTTTGGTTGATTTACACATTTATCTTCATTTATGGAGGTGGGTACTCATATCCTCTGAATTTCTACTGACTTTTTGTAACCTTCGTCGTGGTGAAGGTTCCCTTGCTTCCTTCCTAAATTCAAACAGTCTTCAGCATATAAACTAAGTCCCTCTTCATTTTTCGTTGGAATGTTATCTTTATGATACTTTCCAAAGATGTTTTCCCTTATTCCCTTATAAATTTATTTCGCTAAATTTGAAATCTCATTCATAACGAAAAATCCCCAATTTTTCCTTATGGTTTCCATTTTGTTTAGGAGATCGATATTTTGTTTTAAAACTAATTTGATAACCTGTAACTTTGGTTACTTTTCCCATTTTTTGTCTCCTTTTCTAAATGGCATGGTAAGAGCAAGCCTCTGTAATTTCATAGGATGTAAATTTTACTTACTTGGATTTTTTTTTTTTATGGGATATCATTGACATATAGTTGTATGGCGTAAAATTTGAAATTCTTCGTCATTGTGAATTAAATTTCGACATATTATTAATGTGCATAATAAAATGGATTTCTCCTATCTCTCTGCAAGGTTTCTCAAATTTTGAAAGCTTCTTTAAGTTATATCTGTAGCAAACAAATTTAACTGTATTTGATTCCAGATTTATAAATTGCATACTTTCACTTTGGGATTGTGATATATTATTCAGAAGTACATTATTTTAATACTTCTTCTTATAAATTTTCACAAGATTTGTATTCTTATTAAAATCAATTTTGTTGAGGCTTTCGAATTATGAATTTTTTGATCAAACACTTGTTTGTTAACTTAATTCTATATATGAGTAAGAATTTATTGATACTTCTTATTTTTTAATGTCTATGACTATGTGAATTTGACACACATTATTGTCAATTCTGGAATTAATGTAGACAACTATATTTCATGTCCTGTAGTATGGAATTTGTATTTTTATTTTCTAGCTTCATTCCTTTTTCCATATTTATTATTATTATAACACATATTAAATTTTAATTTATACAATTCCTATAACTAGTAGCCTCTTTAAAATCAAATAATATTGTTCATTGATATAAATATATATACATAGAAATTTTTCAAGTTTCGTTCTCTATAATAATTATGAAATCAATTATTTTCTCACGCTATTTCGATTTCTTTATTTTATCCTATTCATATACTCGAGTATCATTCATAATAGATGATAACTTCTATTTAGTGTGCATCCCAATGAACTTGACATGTATGCAACTACTTAATGGAATTTTGAATACTTTGTCAATTAGATATTTAGATTTTCATTTTATGTAGTTATCCATACATATTAAGTATGGTTATCAGGATTTACACAGGTTATTAAAATAGCCTTCCAGATACCCAAGTTTGATATCCTTTCATTATATTTATATGTAACAGTGCTTTACAATTTTCAGAAGGAAGTCACATAAAATTGAGATGCTATGTTCTTAACTTTATCTTTAAGTTTTATGATTTTAACATGGGTAACTCTTACCCAGATTTTTGTCCTTTATCGAAGGTGGTTCATTACTTCTGCAATTTTGTATATCTCCTTCCCGGCTTTGAAATGAATTGTATTCAAAGTGATTCATTAATATTTTTAATAATGTTTTCTGCTCCATCTATTCTTACAGTCTTTCTTACTATAGGAAAAAGGAGAAAATCACAATTTGAAGAGTAATTTCTAGCTATCATTTATCACCTCGTATACTCTTTAATCTTAGGAATTACTCTCTAGTTTTATTTTCTAGCCTTGTCAATAAAATTATAATTTCAAACTCAATGTTTGTTTTAGGTTTGATATGATATATTATACAATTTGTGATGTCCACGTTGTCATCAATCATAGCTTCTGACAGACAATAATTCCAATTTTCAGGTTGGTCTGCATGTATTTTTTTGTTTTTTAATATATTTATGGGGTTGTGACCCTAATGTAATTTTATAAACCTAGTGCACAATTCAAAACTAAATATTTTGAATAGTTTCATCTTCACTTCCTCTCTATGATTTAGAACTGACAGTTATGTAAATAAAATTGGGATAATACATATTTTATGTTTATTTCTTTCATGTTGCCACATGTATGACTTATATTTCAACTGTTCTTTATTGATATACTTTTCCACATGACCAAATATATGCAAAACCTTTGTTTTACATTCATATCTGAATTTTATATCAGCATAGGAAATTTTATAGATATATGCCTTACTGTATTATGAATGTTATTTATTATACATAAAATGTTACTTTTCAATTTATCTCCATACTTATATTTTGAAATAAACAACAGATTTAGACCTTGTTAATGGGCTTAGAGATTTTTTTTTTTTATCCCATAGACTATCCTGAGCCTATGTAACTGAATATGAGACATAAATATATTAATTTATAGTTGATACTTTGTTAAATACATATGGAAATTATGTTTTGAAAAGAAAAAATTACAATACACATAAATCCATTGATTTACTTTACCTAAAAATTCATGAAATTCCATTCTAATAAAATATAACAGAACCTAACTTTCTTAGTTCTATTTTTCATTTATCCTCCAATTTCCATTTCAAACTTATTATAAATTCATAACATTACAACTGAATTTGAAATGGTAATAGACATAAAATTTCAGAGAAATTACATGCCATTGTATAAATACCATTTTTCCTCCCAACCACAAGATTGTTCCACATCTCTCCCCCGAGCAGAGACCAATTCTTACTCTTTGTAGACAACCCCCTTGTCACACTATGAATAGCTTATTTAAGCATGCTTTCCCTCAGCTTGTTTCCATAACGGTGTCTCTCTATTTTGGGATGTTGTTTGCCTTAGCCTAGGATTTTCTTTTGTTTTTTCCACAAAGGCTTCTTTTAAATATAGCTTTTCCTCAAACTAGTTTTATTCTTACTCCTTCTCAGTAACTTTCCACTTTACTGAGGATTTTATTAGATATTTTTCTCCCATCTAATATATTTTTTTTTTCTCCAAGGATTTCTAGAAAATTTTGGGAAAGTCTTGCGATTCTAGTCCATCCTCATGGATCATAATTCATGGCCTAAAATTTACTCTACCTTTATACAATAATATAATTTCCAAAAATAATATGTCCATAGATAAATTTTCCTTATCTTTAGCTTTATTCACAATTTATAAAAGCTGAAAATAGGGATATTACATTCCAGTTCGAAGTTGAAGTTTCTTTACAAAATTTACCTAATTTTCTTGTGATACATATCCTGATTCCTTTTGTTCTTCCTTTTCCTTTCATTTCATAGTATATTTAAATGCGGCTTCTCTGACTTTAGATGAAACTTCTTTTCTAATTTCAAAAGCAGTCAGGATCCCATGAAGCTGAACAAAATTAAGAGTCTACAGATCCTGCATCTCTTCAATAGCAGACACTTTTGACTCGAATTTAGGAGTTAGAGATCTTAATATTTTCTGTACTAAAGTTGTTTCTTTTATGTCTTCACCGAGATTTCTCATACGATTTACGATCTCATCTAGACCCGGAACGAAAATAGCAATACTTTCATCTTGATGAATTATGAGATTTTCATAGTGAATTCTGAGATATTGGAGTTTATCACTTTTTACCTCGGCATCACCTTTATAGATTAGAATTATTGTGTCCCATATATCCTTTGTTGTATCTAACTGCGTAACCTTGAAAAATTCTATTTCGTTCAGGCTTCCCAAAATATCTACTTAAACCTTGATAACTTACTTTAACAATTTCCAAAATATCTACTCAAAGAGACTGAATATAAGATCTTGTTCTTGTCTTCCAGAAGATTAAATTGTTTCCGTTGAAGAGTGGTGGTTTGATAGATGTCATTCCATTTTGATTTCTCATCTTGGTAGATCTTTATTTTAGCAATCAAGTTTCTTTAGAAGGACCTGATCAGATACCAATTGTTGGGAAACATACTCAGAGGGGGGTGGGATGAATCAATATTTAAAACTCACAATAATTTTATTTATTTTACTGATTTATATACACGACCTTAATTAATCCAAGTAGCATATGCAAGCATATTTCTATAAGCAAAATTACGTATACCCAAATAAAAAGTTATTCAGATAAATCTTCATAAAATTGACTTGGCCCAGTTCAACATTTATTCATCAAAAATTTAGTAAGTAGTAAATATGTGGAGTAAGAAAAAAATAAATCATCAAACATAAGCAACACACATGAACACCAGTATTTAAGGTGGATACCAAAATCGAGAGAAAATCATCGGTGTTTTCGTCTTTGTCTTCAATATTTATTATATAAAAAACTTCTTACATTCTTGTACTGGCACAATCTCATACCAGCATGCAGGCACCCACCTGGAGAAGGTTGCAAACTTCTCTCATTCTATAGCTGCTACAAGAAGGGAGCTCCGACCCCCTTATCTCATTTACTATCCACCACTAGAAAGAAGCTTCAATCCCCTGATCTGTTCACTAGCTCCTACTAGCAGGAAGCTTTGACTTTCAAACTGAAGGTTCTGACCCTCAGAACCATTCTAGACCATGTTTCATAGATTTTCACACTGGATCCAACAACCTTTAATTGCACACAACTTGTATATCAACATAAACAACCATCAACCAAATTTGAACAGAACAATGAGATCATTGTAACCAAACCACAAAATTAAACCCACACCTATGCATCAACACACATAATCAACTACAAACCTGATCATTCATAAAACAAATGTATACACAACTTTACTTACGAAAACATGCATGTATACACACTTCTCTATGGAGGAACTTGTGTATAGATCTTTATATACTGAGATTAGTTTTCTGACCATACTTAGAACAGATCAGAGAGATACAAACATATTTTGACATATTTACAGAGCCCTTATAAAGTCATTAGCATCCATAATTTTCAATAAAAAAAACACTGATATTTATACAAAATAATTTATAAACATAATCAGTATTCAAACAACCCATATCTATATGAAGACATCATTGACAGACAACAGAAATACAGAAAAAATGACCAGACATTTCCTTCATCATTCTTCAACAAAACCCTAGCTTTCATATGCACCTTTGTAGAGTTTAACTTGCATGTATATGTGCCTTCAACATGAATAACCAACGCATAGATCTGTAAATAATTCAAGACTCCACAACACTTCAAAAATAAAAAATTACTTAGATCACACCCTTCACTTCAACAATCTTGTGCCAAACCACATATCTAAACAAATCATGTAAATACATAGTCATTTCAGGTCCAGAGAGCCTGATCCATTATTTTATTCATGATTTCATCATAATATCAAATCTATCTACTGATTATAGCCCATTCCATGAAAATAAACTTCAAATTGAAGTATTCATTCAATTCACATACTCATGCACACTTAGTACTATGATCGTCACCTCCTTATATAGTGTCAGCCTTACCCAATACCATGAGACAAAACCAGACAAGTGTCAATGGTATTGTTGGAAGTGATCAACTAACCATTACTGCTCTGAATACTGTGGGCCAATACCATGGTAAGGACACCTCGTATCATAAACATAATTTTGAAGCACATACACTAGTTTGATTTTTCTTACTCGCGTGTATACGCAACTTTGACTTGAGGAACTCATGTATAGTTACTTAAATATGTGATTTATCCATCTTCTAATTCTAATTTGTAAAACTTCTATCCCATCATTCGGACATTATGTTCCATCACTGTGCCACCTCTATGCTTATCCCAAACCAATATATTTGGCATTTTACAAGTGGGTTGCCATCAAGGACAACACATGCGATCATAATGCCAGTATATATATATATATATATATATATATATATATATTTCTCAATAAATATATAAATTTTTTGAAAAACCATTTGCAAATTTCAAAATCTGAAAATTATTTAAAAAGCAAATACTGACACAAATTCCAAAAAAATGAATGTTTTAATGCAGAGAGTATCAAAAACTCCAAAATCGTATATAAATTAATTTGTTTTGTAAAGTTTTCCATTCATCATAACTGAAGTGTTTCCTATCGAGTGATTTCAATACAATATATGAAAAAAACATTATATTTAATCAATTGTTATTAATATGATAAACTTAAAATAAAAGTTAATTAATATGAATTAAATGGTAATAAATTTTGTAAATAATATTAACACCTTTGCTGAAAATTGTTGGAATTTTAAGGATTTTCATCGAGGTGATATTTTATCTTTAATGTCATCATTGGAATTTTAATTCTTTTTAGAGACATGATATTTTATTTTAATACCATGCCTAAAAATTGTTGGAATTTTAAATCATTCAAGGGTGCCGAAAGGAATCCCAACTATTCATGATCACGATCATGCTATTCATTTGATTCCAGGAAGTGTTCCTGCAAACATCAGGCCTTACAGATATCCTTATGTCCAAAAGAGATAAATTAAACGTATGATTGTAGAAATGTTAAAGGTTGGTATAATTCAACATAGTCAAAGTTCTTTCTTTGCTCCAGTGTTATTGGTGCACAAGAAGGATGGATCATGGCGCATGTGTCCGGATTATAGGGAGATCAATAAGCTGAAAATTAAAGATAAATTTCTCATTCCCGTGATTGATGACTTATTGGATTAATTACATGGAGCAATTTATTTTACCAACTTGATCACATATTATGGAGTTCTTCAAACGAGCAACAAAAATGGGTCAGAAAGATGTTGGGTTATGAATTTCAAATCATCTACAAAAAATGGAAGTTAATTTTTGTTGAAGATTCACTCTCAAGAAAGGATGAAGAGGTGGAAGTATTGCTTGGTTCCATTTCTATTATCCAACCAGATTGGATAACTGAAGCAAGGGACGAATGGAAGAATGAAGAAGAAGTGTGGACACTCATTCAAAATTTGTAGCAAGATCCTAGTACATATGATAGATTTAGTTGGAAAAATGATTCCTTATGGTACAAAGACCACTTGTCTCTTTGTAAGAATTCCCAACTAAAATAAAAGATTATTTTGGAATTGCACACCTCTCCCTTAGGAGGACACTCGGGATTTTTAAAAACTTACCACATTGTAACAACTCCACTTACCACAAAAAAAAAAAAATCTATTTATAGCATAACTGATTTATTTGTTGTCCACTACTTTCTATCAGTTCGTCACTATTTGATGCATTATGTTGTTATTATTTCATTCATAATTTGTCATTATTAGAGGAGTTCCTTCATTACACTTTTTGTAATTTATTAATCCAAGGTTACATGTTTGCCCTAAACTTTATTGATTTAAATTGAATCACTTCTACTTCACTGGACTCTATATTATCGCTGCCTCCTTTTATTACCATTTTCATAATTTAAGGTATGTCCATCTTACCCTTTTTACAACATCAATTTTTAGTTAACATGGTAATAATATTTCCACCTATTATCTTTAGTCTACCTTAATTCTATTATGGAAATTTAGATTTCCCTGATTTATTCCTTTCTTATAATACAATTTTAATACTTCTAGAGGTACATTTAACCTTTACAAAGGTTCCTTATCTCAATGGAATATATTGTTTATTTAACCTACTTTGTTACCATTTATTACCTTGATTTATATTCCATGTTTAATAAATCTATTTTCAAATATTTTTATGGACAAATACAACATAATATTTAATGGGTTTCACCCATGCCCATATATATATATAATTCAAAAACTATATGGAATTGGTTCCATATTGAATCACATTTTATGACGATGGTTCCATTTGTGGCTTAACTCCTGTCACTTTACCATTTAACTTCATCCCTGTCACATATAAATGCTAAAGACATCATATGCAGGTTTTAGATTTGAATTTATGTTTTTGAATTCGTACTGTAGATTTCTTTTATTACTTCATGATTTCCCCCAATCAACAGTAAGTTCATGTTTCTTGCACTCACATGGCCTATCGTACTTCTTCTCCTTGGATGTAAGCCCCGTGGAAATTTTGGATCCTTTAGTAGTGATGATTGAACTTATGACAACCAAAACCCTATTCCAGTCTTTCATTTCTCATTCAGTAAAGCCTTCGTCTCTACAACCTGGGTTGCTCCACGCAGCCATGGATTGAACACGAGGTTTGAAATGTTTACGCAGGTCAGATAGATGCAAGAAGGCAACTCTACCATGAAATTTATCATTTCTTTCACGAGACTCTGTATCCAGTAAAGGTACAATTTCATTTCAATCATTCAACCAGACATCATTTCGTTGTTTGGTTTCGAACTTACATTATTCTAATATTAACGTTTTTCATTATTTGGTTTTTTAGCTTGCCTTCTTCTGCAATTAACATTGTATGGTTTTATGGCATGTTTAATGGAGTTTGAATGCGGTCCTTCCCCACTATTTACCCATGTTTTCCAAGTAATGCTATTTCGTTTCTTATTGTAATGTTTTTACTACTATTCTAGGTAAGGATAGTTTGCATATGTTTTTATTTTAAACGCTTTACTTCTATTCTGTCATTCCGGAATGAATATAGCAGAGAGGATTTTCCATTTCATTGTTGTCTGTATATGTTGACAATCTGGAATTTACATAGCTGAGATTGGTATTCATTAAATTTATGTCTTTTATAGTAAATCTAATTTGTTTTACATGTATTTGCCTGTGAGGATCTTCCTCGATACCTCCTTGTTGATTTACGATTACATTATTGCGACTAATATCAACTCATATATCTCTGTTGTTTATATTAATATGGATTTGGTGTTTATAGTTAATCTAATGAGAATATTTTGGGTTGTAGTGTTTATTATATCATTTTTCCCAATGTTGTTTGAATAGCAAGAATGGGATTTGTTTTCTGACTCCTCTATCAGTGATATAAAATCAATATGAAATTCCTTTCCATATCGAAATTGTATTATTGTTCTCACGTTCCCTTTGAAATTTCAATAATACATATCATTTTGTTATGTAACTCGTTTACATCTACATGTATGAATTTTCATCTTTTTCCTGGGTATTCGATCTCATGTAGAGTTCGAATTAGATTTCATTATACACCACTGTATTGTATTTACCCTAATTTTTAATTATATTCAATACACAAGTCTAAATTGATTCAGTAATTTAACATCAGTCTGTTTATACTTATCAATCTCACTTTGGAATTATATTTATTTCACTCTGTTATGGTTCTATTCTCCATGATGCATTCATAGAAACCCTCGTTTACCCATACGACTCACTATGGTTGTGAACGAATGGTATTTTAGGTTAATTCAAATGTTTTCCCACAAAGAGGAAATTTTGATGACTATGTCTTTAATTACAGAAGTTTTTTTATAAAAATTAACTCATTACTTATGAATGTATCTTTTACTTCTTCTCAATTTCTATAATTACCTTCATAATTATTGAGAACCATTGTCAATAATTTTGTAAAAGATATTCTAGTTCTTAATTTAGAAAGCAGCTATCACTTTATTAATTTTCCTTAATTAATAAATGATTTATTGTACAAGAACTCTTCTTCCTGTTTCAAGACCAGTCACAGTTTTCATTAAGTACTTACTATGCCAGAATATAGGTAAATTCATTTTTATGCTTTCAATATTGTTGCTCATTTAGTATATTTATTTGTATATTTCTATCCTTATAATTAATTTATTTTCATGTTTTCACACAGAAAGGATTTCAAAAATTTCCTTTCATTCATAACGTAATTTGATGTTGACATTTCAGTTGTTCATTTCTCAGATTTAATGTGCTTAATTTAATTATCCTACTAATTAAATTCTAACCCTTATTAATATGGGTTTTTTGTATAGGTATTACACTCCTCGCTAGTTTCTACTCATCAACTTGTGCATTCTTACTCACAAGCCTTGACAGTTACTTCTATTCCTTCTATGTACAGGTTGGTCGATACCATGCACATAATTCAATCCACTGAAATCAAGGATATTTATACATGTATAAAATTTTCAATTAATAGAAAAAACATTTGACTTCAGTCAATGTGCTCATGTCAGTGTATAATGACATATTCTATAATTTTTTTCTACCGAATTTTGTTCTTATTATGATGATAAGAATTAATCTTTATAAGGAGTTGGCATATATGTTTTTCACTTATTTGTAGTATTTCAAATAGCTATTATTTTTAAACATGAATTTTATTTACTGTTATTGTACTATCCTCTAGTACTTGCATAGTTATCTAATGTCTAATTTCTTATTTTACCATAAGAATGAATAGATATATGAAACTTTTGTATTTGAAGTACAGTAGAGGTATTTAGATTTAATTTGTACAATCATGTTTTCTTCTAGATTGACGATTATCTCTCACTGTACCTACATTTTTGTTATGTTAAATATTTATTTTAATATTTTTTCCACCTCTAAATATATATTTTTAGAATTTAACATGTAAATTTTTACAACCTAACAATAGATTTAAACCCTCCTAATTGGGTTTAGACATTCTTTTCGTTAGTTTACTAATTTAATTAGTCTATGTAACTATACAGAGCTAAACTATGTCACTATAGTTATGTTCTGTTAAAAACATCAGAATCTATAAACTTAAAAATAACATAATTGCATTATAATAATTAATAACTCAGAAAAGATAATTTTCCACTTATCTTTCTACATAAAGCATCATTACTCTAAACTATAATTCTCATCATAAAAATAGAATCATAATACCCAAATTAATTAATTTTTCATACCAAATCTAGTAGGAATATTTTCCACCCAACCTTCAGCTTTCTCTCCCCAGCTCCCCCCGAGCAAAGAACAATTCCTCCAAAGTTTATACGACCCATTGTCTACCGAGGAATGGCTTATTTAAGCCCGATTTCCCTTCAGCATGTTTCCAAAACTATGTCCAGTTAATCAGGATGTTATTTTCCTTTTTCCCTAGGCTTTCCTTTTCTTTTCTCCACAAAAGTACTTTAAAACTAGCTTTTTCCTCTTTCTAATTTTATTTTACGTTTTCTCAGTAACTTTCCACTTTACTGAGGTATCTTTGTAGATTTTTATCTCCAATCTAATAGTAATTTTTTATTCTATTTTCTCCAAGGATTTTTGGAGAATCTCAGAAAGTATTTGGAACCTTATCCATTCTCATGGACTTGAATCCTGGTCTCCATTTATACTCTACTCTTTGCATAATAATTCAGTTTCTACTTGTATTGAATTTAAAATAATAAAATATGTCCACAATAATTGTTTTCCTTTTGGTCCACTTAACCTTTAGGATTGTTCAACTATTTAACAAAAGAATTAAAAATAGGGATATTACACACATAGTGAAGAAATATTTTTTTTAGGAGGGCATTACATATGATATTAAAAATTTTGTAGCAGAATGTTTCGTTTTCCAACAAAATAAAGTTCAGACAATTAAGACCCTAAATCTTCTACAACCTTAATCCACTCCAAGTCAACAATGGGAGGAGGTTTCACTTGATTTTCTCACAGGTTTACCTAAGTCCAATGGAAAGAGTATCATCATGGGGTAGTTGATAATATTACCAAGTATGAACACTTTTGTGTGTTATATCATCCATGTAAAGAAAGTACAATTGCTATTGCATTTATGGAAACAATTAAAAATTACATGGAAACACAAATATTATTGTAAGTGACAGAGATCCCATTTTTACTGGAAATGTTTGGAAGAAATTATTTTCTTGTTTGGGCACTCAACTAGCTCATAGTTCATCTTATCGTCAACAATTCAATGGGAAAACTAAGATAGTGATCAAATTATTGGAAGGATATCTTCGTTATTTTGTATCTAATAAACAAACACAATGGGTCAAGTGGTTACCTCTACCTCAATGGTGGTACAAAAATTCCTTCCATACTCGATAAAAAATGACCCCATTTATGGAACTTTATGGATATCATCCACCGTCCATCACATCATATTTAAGAAAAAATTCTAAGGTTCAAGCAGTGGAATATCACATGGAGTATCAAGAACAATTTCTACAAATATTAAAGGATAACCTAAATTTGGCACAAAATCAAATGAAACAACAGGTTGATCAACATTGCTACAAGAGAATTTTTTATGTAGGATACTGGGTATTTTTGCGGCTACAACCATACAATCAAATGTCCCTCAAGCAAGCTAAGAAGGATAATAAATTATCACCAAATTACTATGGTCCTTACAGGGTGTTCCAAAAGATTGGTACTATAACATAGAAATTAGAGTTTCCTGCTTTGTCTCGAGTAAACCTAGTTTTCCATGTTTCATGCTTAAAGAAGGTTATACATGGAAAAATTCTAGTTCAATCAATATTGACAGAACTTGATGAGGAAGGAAAAATCATATTGGAACTTGAAGCACTCATGGAAACAGGTACTCTAGAACTACAAAAGCGATCAATTTCAGAGTATCTCATCATGTGCAAGAACTTGCCCACTAAAGATACGACATAGGAGGATGAGAATTTTATGCAGAAACATCCAGAGATATTGAAGCGTTGAGTACAACACTTTTTTGAAGGAGAGGGGCATGTTAGGTGCCTATATTACTACCGTAGTCCCACATTTCTATTAGTGTATCCCCTTTATTTTTATTTTTGTACCCCTGTATCCCCCATATTGTTATTATTGTGCCTCATAAAAATCCACTAGTTTATTGATGTGCCCTTACATTATTATTGTTAGGTCAGCTACGATTATGTTGTGACCGCATGGAATCCTATATATATAAAGGAGAATTTTCCATTTGTATCATCCAAGAATTGTTCATTTATGTAATGGAATGTAGGTTTCCCCCTCTAAAAGGATGATTTCCAAGTCATTGATCTCTCTTTTCTTCTATTTTTTGAGTTGGTTTCATAACATTTATTTTATATGATTTTGAAAAAATTTAGTAAGTACATCGATAAAATCTATGGGAAATATGAAAAAATAACAAACGAGATTTTGATAATACCATATTTAAAAATCATATTTCAAGATATTATAGAGGCTAAGAGAATCACCAGTGAGAGGAAATCATGAAAGGAATAGGCCTTCATATATTACAACTAAAAAGAAAAAAAGTAATAACTAAAATATGCTTTCAGATATTGATTTTAATTTCCATACAATTATTTATTTTCATATATTTTTAATTTATATTATTGCTATGCAATGTTTTAATATGACTAATTTATTTTTGGGTAATTTATCAATAATAAGAAACTAAATTGATCTTAATTAACATATGAGAATGGTCTGTTGGAACAAAATGTTCTTGACAACTTTTTTTTTGGAAATATCTTATTTGATTGAACTTATTATTATTATTATTATTATTATGGTTTACATTTTTTAGATGAGGATAATTTTCAATATAAGGAAAGGGATAACAATCCAATCAACTTATGATGTCAAATTTATTTCATTTTTTCATTTCTCTTATATTGTGTTTAGATAAGAAAAAATCATATAATTTTTTTATAATTAAATTTTAAATTTCACCATTACATTTATATAGTTTTATGTTTTCATAATATGAAATTAACCTAAAATTAATTTATTAAATTAAAACCATGTCAATACCTTAGAAATAAAATAACTAATCATAATAGTGTAGTTAGTAATAATAGTGTTAACACACATTTGAGTCAAAAATTTATTTCTTTTAATATAATAAATAATTTCACTTTAATATATTTCACATTTTACCATAATTATACTTAATTATTAAGTATGCATAAAAATTATGTTAATAAGATATTAAACTAGGTATTTTAACAATGTTACATCTCCTCCGTAACCCTAAGTTATTGCAACAAACACTAAGATATAAAAATGTTAAATGCATATGATCTTCAGCGTGTAGGATTATGGTTATATCAACTATTATATTACTAGAAATTGCCCCAAAAGGTGTAAAGATAGGTCAATAGGTTTGTTAATTTGGAAACGTTGTATGAGAAAGATATTTGTAGATATATATGCCATATGTTTTCATTTTCGAATGTAGCACGATCAACCTTTGAATATGAAAGGTCATACATTAGATCCCAACTTTAATTAAAAATAAATATTACCTACACCCAAATTGAAATATATATATATATATATATAGATATAGATATATATATATATATATATATATAAAATTTGTATACATTTTAATTTAAAGTAAAGCTATTGTTTGGTCATTGTATAAATTATTTTATTTTATGTAAAATATATTAAAAATAAATCATTTAAATATTATTCTTCTAAATAATCTTACTGAACCTCTAGCAATTTTTTTAATTATAGAAATTAACAAATTAACATGGTTTATAATTATTATTGAACGACCTTTAGGAAAGAAAACCTATCATGAAGGGCCATGGATTGAGGGGATTGAAAATGTCCGAGAAAGAATTCATGACATAGAAAGGGTCTTTCGTGATCAATTTTATGATCAAACTATCTATTTGATTGATTGAAATGACCCAAATTGCACAATACTGCAATTGATGATAAATTATGTGCCAAAAGAATAGGAAAATGAGATATTTTGCAACGGATTGCCTCCTTTGAGTAAACCCCTTGAAGACTTCTGATGTTTTCTGTGTTTAAAAGTTCTTCGGTATATCCTTGGAAATCACCTTTCAATCTCAGTAAGTTTTGTGCAAATGAAATTTTAATTGCTGTTAACTGTCTTCTCGACCTCCAAGAAAAATCAGTTCCTTTAGGGGGAAAGAGCTTAGGGAACTCTCTCAATAAACCACTTCATGACTTGAACAAAAGAACAATCGCTTTGTGAGTATGTAATTCTTAGAAAACGTGAGAAACTTATTTCCAATCATAATTCGAAAACCAGGAGATACCCTTATACCCTTTGATCAGTCTTGAATCAATTCTTCCAACAAAGACTGACAATTCCTTGCACACCAGCAGGATTGTGATATTAATTATAACATTGTCATACTTCTATTTATCAATTCTAAACCCTCCTACCAATAAAAAAATTATCCAAATTTTAATGCTCTGGATTAAAAAAAAATAGCCTACCAATTAAAAAATACAACTCAATTTCAACACCCCCAATAAAGAAACTTGCTTCCCAATAAAAGTTTGATTCAAGTTTAATGCCGTCGTTGAGAAACCGTGCCAACTACAAATTTGACTTGACAATAGTAAATCACATGAAGAAACCCTCCCAAAACTATAATTTCACCTTAACTATAGTACCTGTGTTCTCTGAATTGACCCCAAAAACATTTATGCACAATTTTTAATCTACCATTTTTGTGAAAAATGCAGAGAACTTCACCTTAATATCTCAACATTTGAATTCCATGAAAACTCAAATACAAAATAACTTCGAAGGCACAATTTTATTACAGTTTTATTATAGACGTCTAATTTTTTTTCACTGCATCAACTCTTGCAGGTTCTAAAATAAAAAAAGGAAAATTTAAATAATGTTAGATTTAGAGTGTCAATGCCTCTTATGTACATGTATTCACCATCTAATTCTTTCTTAAAATACAAGGAAGATGACAAAATTGAACACAGACACCAAGGTTTTCAATATGGAGCTCAGAAAAAAACCCTTTGAATGACATCTAGGAAACCAAGCTCTTCATCATCACCATTGAAAGTAGCAGGTTTATAGGTTTCAATGGCAGATTCATGCTTCTTAGACTTCTTTATTTTTTCAGTGTGAACAAGTGAGGTGTTCTTCGCGTCGTCGAGTCCTATGTTAGTTGGACAATTGAGATCAAAGGTTTTTATGTTCAGGTCAAGCATAGGCTCAACAGTGTGGAAAATGAATGAAAGTTTTTTCGACATCACTATTATTATTTATTCCTTGTTATGGTTTCAAAACCTACTAATTGTACATTCAGCTACCGATTTCATGAAAATTTTGCAATTAATTGGATCGATCGAGCGTAAATACCACAACAATCACCTATTTCATAATCGGCAGGCACAGATTTAATGGAAAATAATGGGAGTATAGCATATGCAATGTGCCAATCTTTTCAAAAGTCCTTAGTCATATGCTGCACATATGTCGCGCTTAAACATGAGAGGTAGACAAAAATTCGAGGTCTACTAATTCAAAAGAAAGGTATATCAGCCTAAATATAATGCACTAAAGGTTAAAATATATATTTCCTTTTTATTGGAATTGAGTAACTAGTTTTTCCAAATTAGTTTAAATATTTTTAGATTAAAATAAAAATATTGAATTTTAAGTTAATGTTAAGATTTAGAATCTGGTCAATTTAGGTTTTAACGATTTAGTTTTACTGATTGGTAAATTGAGTTATTTTGTTCATTGTAATTCTACATTGTGGGGGTGGACTATCCAATCCTACCCAATAGTGATAATAATTTTATATTAATCTCTTAAATATCACAATGCATAAAAATTGATTTCCATAAACATTTTCAATAATTATAGTAGATTTTTAACTAGCAATTGCACCATATGTTGCAAAGGAAATGTTGTAAAGCAGTAATATAGGAAATAGTAGTATAGAGGGAAAAATATGTGATACGTTTTGATTTAATTAATAATTAACATATAAATATTAATTATTTTATTTTAAAAAATTATAGGTTTGGAAAATTGTTTGGATAAAGAAATTGGTTTTTTTATAACCTAGTTAGTAGTATAGAGGAAAAAATATGTGATATGTTATGTGATTTAATTGAATATTTAACTTATAAATATGAATTATTTTATTTAAAAAAAAATATTACAAGTGGCAATTGAAGGGAGTTATTTTGAAAGAGAGATACTACATGAGACTTGTTTATTGGGAAATTATTATTATTAGTATTAGTATTAAATAAATAATAGTGTAAAAAGAGAATAAGTACTTTGAAGATAAATATTAAACTTTGAATTATAACTACTATTAATAATATTTTAGAATATTGAAAATTGAATCTCTAACATCTACTTAAAAATTATTGATAGAATAGACATATCTATTTTTGGATGTTGCTTAGTGATATAGCTATATCAATGTGTATCTTGATTGAAAAATTCCAAATATCCCATTAATTTGATACTTGTTTATTGGGAAAATATTATTATTAGTATTATTATTAAATAAATAATAGTGTTAAAAGGGCATAAGTACTTTGAAGATAAATATTAAACTTTGAATTATAACTACTATTAAGAATATTTTAGAATATTGAAAATTAAATCTCTAACATCTACTTAAAAATTATTGATAAAATAGACATATCTATTTTTGGATGTTGCTTAGTGATATAGCTATATCAATGTGTATCTTGATTGAAAATTTCCAAATATCCCATAAATTTGATCAAAAATTTGCTTACCTATATGTATATTGTAGATAAAAATATAATAGAAAAAAAAATCGAACTACTAACGTTGAAACTACAATCAAAATGTTACCTTCATATAATACAAACTCATTTTAGACTAAAATTAGATTCATATAATACAAATTCAAACTCAATTCCAACCAACTTTATATTCATTTAAATAATATAAACCCAATTTCAACTATTTTGATTAAAAATTTCAGCCAACATTCTCTTTAATAGGAGTAAAATCATAAAAACATGAAAATGATGGAGAGTCTTAACATATAAATAAGTTTTATTACAATACCGTAAATATGAATTATTAATACGACATGCCTAAAAAACCATAAATCACTTTCATATAATATTTTTTTAATTAAAAAAATAAAAAATACATAATTACTTTAAAAATAAATATCAAATTTTAATTGATATATATTACTAAAATATTATGAAATATTTCTTAAATATTAAATCCCTACTCTTCACCTAATATTAATAATTAATTTAAAACTATAAAAATTATATTCCCAAATAAATATACCTATAAGCACAAAAATGTACAACTAATTATTAGAAAACAAACAAAAGTATTGTTCTACTCCTATAATTAATTGACCAATTATTCCAAAAAAAAAAAAAAGTATTGCTCTACTCCTATAATTAATTGACCAACTTATGACCAACTTGTCGCTGAAATAATGACAAAATAACTAATACCAAGTATCTTTTATACTTTACTATAATGAAAATTATTATTATATAAAAAAGAAAAATATTTTGTAAAAATCCATGCCCTATAAAATTTTTATATACAACGTAATTAATAAAATTAACCCAAAAATATTCAATATAAAATACTATTTATCTATTAAAAACAAAGTTAAACTAAAATATATATTTTTAAAAAATTATATTTTAACGCAAAATAAATAAATTAAAAATAAATTTTAAATTTTTTAACAATCCTGATAATATAATTATCCCACAAAGAGAGTATTACATTATTATTATTGGATATTCCCACTCTCGTACACATCCATAGAAAACCAAAACCAAAATAAAGAAATAATAACTGATAAAACTCTTATAAATAGATAAGCCATTAAATTTAAATTTCCTAAAAATAAGCCATTAAATGAGATATATACGATCTCTCAACTTGTGATTTGATATTGTATAAGTTTTAGGGAAAATGTTGAAGGAAAGAGGAGAATTATCAAGATCGATGGGATCTCACAGTCAGTGGCCAAAAACGTACAAACCTCAGCGGAAGAAGAATGGGAAAGAGCCATGCTCTTCTTGGCCAAAGGTCCTTCTACATCCTTACAATTCCTGCCTGAAGAAGATAAAGCTTTGTTGTATGCTTATAAATCCCAGGTAGTGGATGGCCCTTGTCCTGGTGGACAAGATGGCTCTCTTGCAATTGATCACGCTCTCAGGGTAAAACAAGAAGCATGGAATGCTCTCGGGGATATGCCTAGAGCCCAAGCCAAGAGAGAGTTCACTGATCTGCTCCCACAAGTACTGCCTAAATGGAAAAATTGGTACAACAGTTACACAACAAAGGTTCAAAAGGACGAGTACGTGGATGGAACTTCCAAGATACTGAGGGAATTCTTTGAGAGGAATGTCCTCACCTTGATTTCCATGGAGGAGTAACCGAGTGTCGAGAGCGCAGAATAAACGACATCAATCTGAGCGTGGAGCATGTTAATGTAGTGCAGATTCGTGGCTTCATCCACCATTTATGTGTTTGGCTGGAAGAGAAGTCAAGAAGCTGTCTCACGAAGGCAAGGAGTTCTGGTTTGAAGTTCTTCGTAACTTATTAATAAATAACTGTATTTTATCTAATTGTATTTAATCGTAAGGTAGAGTTTGTTTGAATCGTCTAACATTCAAATCAAAGGTACATAATACTACACGTAGCTATTTAGGAAAGTTGTTTTCAAATAGATACGCTTTACAGCGTAATTAATGTAGTGCAGATTCGTGGCTTCATCCACCATTTCTGTGTTTGGCTGGAAGATAAGTCAAGAAGATGTCTCACGAAGGCGAGGAGTTCTGGTTTGAAGTTCTTCGTAACTTATTAATAAATAACTGTATTTTATCTAATTGTATTTAATCGTAAGGTAGAGTTTGTTTGAATCGTCTAACATTCAAATCAAAGGTACATAATACTACACGTAGCTATTTAGGAAAGTTGTTTTCAAATAGATACGCTTTACAGCGTAAAAATATATTGTATTTTCTATAGTTTATTATATTGTTTTGAAAAAGGAAATAATTGCACTAGAAAAAAAATATATATAAATTTATGATAGATAGAAACATATGAAACATTAATTAGTACAGTAGTTGAATATCACATAATAAAAAGCATAAAACTAGAAAAACTGAATGTATCATTTAAAACTAGTCTCTATCATGTATGTTTTAGGCCATGAATTTTAATATATGCCTATGCATTACACAGGGAGTTTGGAATAAGTTCTTCATGTATATTTCCCTCATGCACCATGGGTTTATGATCAACAAAAAGAATATATGGGTGATAAGTAAGACCAAACCCCTTTTGAAGCTAAAGTTAAATATTTTGGGAAAGTTGCATATTTTCAACTCAAATAAATTAATGATGATATGATGTAGATTAGGTATTTAATAGGTTCTTACCAGACAATCTAATTTTCTAAGATATACCTATTAAATCTAATAGATATGATATATGCTTTGTAAGACTACCACTAGCAAGATATCTCTTTTTCATACCATAATTATATTATTTTAGGAAAGTAAGTAAACTATACCAAAACCATACTTTCTTAATATCTAAAATATATTATTTTTATTTAAAAAGAAAAGATAAAAATAATTTTTTTTGATAAATAAAATTATTTGAAACATTAATTAATTGTTGTTGAATATTACATAATAGAAACATTAAATTAGGAAAATGAAATGTATTTTTAATTTTAAAAAATAAAAATATATTAAAAATAAAAAATAAAAAATATACTTTTAATTTAAAAACAAAACTCGAAATAAAATTTTCTTTATCATCTAAGTTTGAGGTCATGAATTCTAATATATGCCTACCCATCACACATTATCTAAAATAAGTTTTTCATGTATAGTTCCCTTATGCACCATGGGTTTATGATCATGCCAAAACTATATGTGTGATTATTGAAACCGGTCTCTTTTTGAGGCTAAAGTTAAATTTTTAATGCATATTAACTTGAAAGATATGTATCTGAAACTCAAATAAATTGATGACCATCTGATGTAGATTAGGTATTTAATAGGATTTTAATAGATAATTTTATTTTCCAAGATATACATGTTTAATGTGATAGATATAGTGTATAGTTTCTAGGACTTCCACCAGCCATACAATGCTTTTTTAGACCGTAATTCTATTATTTTATGAAAGAATGTAAAAATATACCAAAACCAAAACCATATTTCCGTAATTAATTAATGTAATTAATTAATAATTAAAACATTACAGTGATTATGAAAGTGTATATTGTCTTTCAAACTTTACATACATTTGGTTGACCATATATATAACTTAGAGATTTAACTCTGGCTTGTCTTGTGCATATTTAATGAGATTTTTCATCATAAATGTAATTATTATGTGAGTTGTTTGGTGGTTAATTAATTTGATTTGAGAGAATTAGTTCAACTAAAATAGTTCTTACTTTGGTGTTTGGTTGAAATATTTTCTCAATTAATTGATTGTATGGTTAAGATAGAATCTCTATCTTGAACCAATATTTTTCTACTTATATGTGATATTTAATAGAATGTAGTAGTGATTTTAGTGTGCAATTATTTTTCTTAAATTAGTAGTGGCTCTATAATTAACTCCTTTTAAGGGAGACCAATGTATCTGTGAGAGAAGCATGAGATTTATTTGTTGTATGATAAATTAGAGTAGATAGGTTAGTGTGTGAGAGTGGCAAGGTATGCTTGACGTAAGAATTTGTTTCCGCCTGGAGAAGTTATGATAGTGCCAGAGTTGTGGATTTGCGAGATGTGTTACCCTTGCAGACTGAAGTTGGAAAAGCTCAGAAAATTAACTTACCTAGGATCATTAATGTAACACTTGTAATATTCAAAATAAATAAACAAAAAATTATTTTCTACCATAAGGTTAAAATTGTTAGGTAAATTTGACTCGGGATAGAGTCAATGTGGACTAGGGTAAACAGTGGTGGTTTTGGGGCACATGGTTTTGTGCACCCATAGTTTTCAGCCTATGGTATTGCATGTAATGGAGCCTATAAAAGGCTGGGAAGACTTCATTGTATGTTGTGCCCGGAGGTGGAGCGGTGAAGGCTCACTGGGTTTGATTGCCGTGGTTGGCCAATGCTAATGAAATTTCATTAGGATGGGTTTTCCCCGGAGTTTGGGGTTTTTCCCGGTTAAATATGTGTGTTTATGTTAATGATTTGTTGCTGACCTTTTATGTTTATTTCTCTGGATAAATTCTTACTGTTTTTTCGCTGTTTTACTCCCAACAATTGGTATCGGAGCGATGAAGATCTGAAATCTGGAATGAGCTGCCGAGTTTAGTGATTTTGCTATATCTATGATCTTAGACAGCGATACGTAAAAGGACGGATCTGCATCAGATTTGCATGTGAATATGCTGGATCTGATTAGATCTATTATAGTCCGAAAATTGATGAACGCTGCTATGCGCAAGGTCCATAAACATCGAGCATGGGATTTAAAATTATGAATTCATTCTTGCGTGGACTGTGGATCTGGTGATAGCAGAAACCACAGCATATCCCCTCGAAGGTTTTGACGGCCGGAGATGGTTTTTTGGTTTGTTTTGAATTGTATTTTTCGGTTTTTTCTTAGAATGGCGGATGTTACAGCCGAGAAAAACGAATTAGAAGAGAAGCTGTGTTCAGCAAGAGGTCGCAAAGGAGCTGTGTTGATTAGTTGCAGCCGTGCTTTGTCGTGAGCTGAGAACAGTGCCCGGTTCGCTGTGAAATGATTGGACCCAAGACGAAAGAAGGATCTGATGCGTGAAGATCTAGATCTGCACGTGAAGTAGGCAGATCTGTTGTGGATCAGTGTTATCAAAAGCCGATCTGCGAGTAAAGGAGGCATTAGATCTGAATAGATCTGCGTGTGGCAAGGACGGGTCTGCATAAAATTTGGCAGATCTGGTGTGGAACTACCGCTGACAGAGGAATGCACGCCAGCTTTGAGACCGCCATATTTTCAGAGGAATGCACGCCGCTTACATAGTCCGCGTGCGGGAGCGATTCTGTGGGTTGTGGATCTGCGGCCTCTACGGCGTAGATCGAGCGCTGGATGGTTGTCTACACGCTAGTTCAGGTGTTCAGAGGGTCTTGGCCGCCTCTTGCCACACGGGAATGAAGTTTGGCAAATCGACTAAGTGTCATTGGGCTCCTCTACGCCAGATTGGAGAGCGGGATCGTGGCAGCGAGGGGCTTGGCAACAGAGCATTTTACAAGGCCACTGCTGGTGGTTTTTTATTGGGCCGTGGTCATTTTTTTATTGGGCCGATTCTTTTTTTTTTATGATGGTGGTTGGCTGCGCCAGATTTTAAATCATGTATGAATGTTGAGAATGGTCATACAAAGACCAGCAACAATGAAACAAAAAAAAAATTATTATAATGGAGTTAATTTTTACATGTAAATGGGCATACTGCTGTGAGACCTGGTATGGCATGCATACCCCTGGGTAATCACTGGTAAAATCTGGGTTAGACCTAGGTGATAGGGGGGATGTCAAATTAACAATTACCCTGGGTAAAAATTTGAGGGGAGAGGAGCTAGAGTGAGCGGGGTTGTCTCACTTAGCAGGTTTGGCTGGATTTAGTCAAGAAGCCCCAAGTCAAGTTTAAGGGGGGAATTGTTAGGTAAATTTGACTCGGGATAGAGTCAATGTGGACTAGGGTAAACAGTGGTGGTTTTGGGGCACATGGTTTTGTGCACCCATAGTTTTCAGCCTATGGTATTGCATGTAATGGAGCCTATAAAAGGCTGGGAAGACTTCATTGTAAGGCAGGCCTGGAGGTGAGCGGTGAAGGCTCACTTGGCCGGATTGGTCAGGGTTTTGGCCAATGCTAATGAAATTTCATTAGGATGGGTTTTCCCGGGAGTTTGGGGTTTTTCCCGGTTAAATATGTGTGTTTATGTTAATGATTTGTTGTTGACCTTTTATTTTTATTTCTCTGGATAAATTCTTACTGTTTTTTCGCTGTTTTACTCCCAACAAAAATCATAATTTTCATATTCAATACATATCAGTCTTTAATGATATAGTACTAATACTATACACATGTTTTTGGTGGTAATTTATATCATACTTTGGTTGTTGTCATTCATAACTTTTAACGTTCGATTCCAAGCCAACTTAATATACATTAGCTATGGTATTAACCTTTGGATCTCCATTGCATATTTTAATTATTGTCTCGGTAATTGATTGTACCATCTATCATGAGCTGGAAATTTATTATTGCGCACCAGTTGTAAGATCTTGGAGATCTGGGTTATGTTTTCGATGGGCCACCTGCCCTAATGGACGCCGTCTGATCACCTTTGGAGATCTACGTTCAAGATCGCCAGTGGGATTTTTGTTGGGTATTACCCCGAAACCATAACCGTCTCAATCTCATTTCCCATTCTGTCATTGTGATGAATGATTGTCTGCAACCTTCCGAGGGTTTTGAGGCTGTGGGTTTGATGCCTCCTCCGGGTTGTTCCACTTCCAGTTTGCTAGCAAGGCTAAAAAGGTTTCCACCTCTGGATGTGGTCCGAGAGTGGGTAGCTTCTCTTTGTTTTTATCCACAGGTTGGTTACCAGTTTACCCTCAATGCTTTTCTTGGAAGCTTTGGACAACTCCCAACCAAATTTTCTCTTCGCAAAGACTGTCGGACTATTCTAGCTTCAATCCATCTACTCGCCATTGTAGGTAAAGTTTCTAGCTCGATTCAAGATGGTAATTAATCTTGTTGACCTCATTTGACCTTTGGCTTGAGTATTTATTCTTATAAGGTTCTAACTCGAAGTTTTTCTTTTTCCAGCCTTTTAGTTTGCCAACTCGACAATAGGCAACAGTGGGTGTAACTCCTTAGGAAATTACAATTGCAGGATTTTTATTTTCTTTTACAGTTACTCTTTGGTTTTTATATTGCTGTGCCAACCCTGATGGTTTGGTTCTTGGTTATTACAGGTAAAATCTTCATGAAAGAAAAATTCTAACCCCTAATCTCCTTCTCAGTGGGCGTTGTCCTCGACTAACAGATTCATATGGCTCTTCCAGGTATTCTTAAGTTTGAACGCACATCCAAAAGGATTTTCTTCCTTCTTTTCGACGTTTTTGGTGCATTGCTACTTGTTATTTGTCTTCAAATCTATCAAGTCTGTCATAGTTGTTCCGTAAACCCTTCTGTCTTAAATAAGTCTCTTATATTTGTAGCAGTAATGGTATTTTCAAAATGTGTTTCCTCCGAACCCATCCTTTGGGTCTCGGTTAAATTCTCAAACCCGGTTGTATATTTAAGAACAAATAGTGTAAAATTGTAAGCACTTATTTTCTGTCTTTTGGACTGCTTCTACGGAGTTTCTCTTCTCACAGTACTGCAATGGAAAATTCTTCAAGAAATTCATAATTATTTTTATTACTGTGTTCTAATGGCGGCTATGCATTTACTCTCGGTTATCCTTTCTTACGTGAGTTTCGTGTTACTGTTCTGCTAAAATTATTACTGAGCCTCTGGTCGGTCCTTATGTTTTATTTTTCCATTATATCTCTCTATAAAGAGACTTGGGTTGCATTCCACTTATGCTGTAAATGTTTTTCCAGAGACGATAATCTTTAACTTGCATAGTTGTTACTTGTCTTATTATAAGTTTACCGGCACAGGATTTTTATCTTCTTTGTTTGGGTGACTGGACCACTCTATTTCTTGTCCGTGTATAGTTAGTTTTGAGGAACGACATGTTCGGGGTTGAGATTCCACCTCGTACCCAGAAGCGATAGTTCGCTCTTCAATAATTTGAAATGAAAGAGTTCTGAAATCGGACTATCTCCCTTGAATTTTACTATTTATAACATTTGTTCCATAGCTATTCAATCTTTTACTTTCTATTTATGTTTATCAAGACTTTAACAGATTTAATCTGTGTAATGTAAATTCACTAAGTAATCTACCGTTCTTTCCTGAAGTAAGAAAACACTGTTACATCTGTATTTACCTATAAGGGTAGTCATATACAATTTTTCCCTTTATCACATTTCCTACTTAAGTCTTGAATTCTGAACTCGAGACATATTGCATGGTTCACATTTAAATTACAGAACTCTTAAATAACCTCCTGATTCATAAATATTTATAGAATCCATTATTTTCAAATATGTGTCCTTCATTCAACTATTGTCCTCGAAACTAGTTCAGCACATAACTGGATATTTATATTTTATAAAATCGTTCTAGTTAATTTACTGAAAATGCACAGTTACTTATCTGATTGCACAACTCATTGTGCAAATTTACTGAAAATGCACAGTTACTTATCTGATTGCACAACTCATTGTGCAATCCACCATCCAACTATCAAGAGAGGCAATTACATCATTCACTCTCCCTGTGCTCCACACCTAAAAGGTACAGGATGACAATTACATCATTCACTCTCCCTGTGCTCCACACCTAAAAGGTACAGGATGACAGAGTTTTCTGTTGTGACCTCAGGACTCCAAGTCCAGTCAGTACCAGAAATTCTCAGGAACGCTGAGTGATTTTCCACTAGCCTCAATACGCTCAGGAATTTTCTCACTCTTTTCCTTAGTTAATGAACAAAACTTCTTTTCCTCACTGGGATATGTCTTTTATCATCATATGAAAAGATAACTATTCAAACTATCCAACCACCTCTTAGTTTTTGAAATACTTTACTATTAGTCTTTTTACTTTTTATGGAACTGTTTTTCCATAGCCAATTTTAATTTTCATAATAACAAAGAAAATAAACTTTTCGAGAAAAGAAGAAATGTTTGAGTCTTATCCTTAAAATAATAACTAAAATGTCATATTACTAGTTAACAACTAGTTCATATCAAATTCAGCTGCCACAATTAACTAATGTGTTGAATGTGGAAGTGAAATGAAGTTTGAATAATTCGTTGCCAAGAAATATGGATTTTTTCGTGAACCATTCCTATGGGTTCAATTTCTATCGTCTCGGTCCCATTAGCTGTCGGTCATGGAACAAAAAAAAATCAACTAAACGTAGATCATAATTAAATTATGTTTTAGGTTATTATAATGTGTTTATGATTGCATGGAGTGACCATTGAAGAGTGCGTTCGTAGCATTAATAATAAAGTAACATATGTGGAATGAGTTTTGAATAAGTCGTTGCCAAGAAATATGGAAATTTGCGTGAACCATTCCTATGGGGTTCAATTTCTATCGTCTCGGTCCCATTAACGGTCGGTCATGGAACAAAAAAATATCAACTAAACGTAGGTCATAATTAAATTATGTTAAGTAACATAACGTTGGATACTTATATAATTAATATTGAAATTTAAATTGTATTCAATGCAAATATTGAAGGATTTGTTTTCATAGTTTCAATATTTTTTTGGATTGTGTAATGGATGCCATAAATTTGTTTAGAAATGGATACAATATTATTAAGAATTTTTGAACCTCCAAAATTTTGCAGTTAAAATTCTGAAGTAGGACCGTTATAATTTTATTTTCAAAAAAATTTGCCAAATTCTTTTATAATTTTATTAAAATTTCCATTATTTTCCAAATTAATTTATGACCTCATTAATCTAATCTATTTTTTTTGTTATTTCTAAGAATTACAAAATACAAAAATAAAAACTGGCACAACTGTTTTACAAACAGAAAATAAAAGAAAAGCCGCACAAGTTGCACTGGTTGTTGCTAAAATACAAACTGGAAGAGAAGAGCGGCTTAGTAAAGTAGCTGCCCTACCTGTTGGTAAGTTGGTCGACTTACCGCTACGAGGCTTACAACCATGTGACTTTGATAGGGCTATTGCATGTGATGCAAACCATCTGAAATTGAAGGCATAAATACGACCCTTATAACCAGATGGGTATGATACGGTTATTGCATGTCATACTCGCAACGAAACTTATAAAAACCTTCCGACTCCTTTCCATTCGAATCGGGAGACAGGTGCGTGGTGAACCACCTCAATAATCGCTGAGAACCCTCGGCATTTATGTTTATTAGGCTGACCTAAACAATATTCAAACCACCTCTCGTGTCACTCTAAATTTGGTCATATCATTTATGTTTACTAGGCTGACCTAAACAATATTCAAACCACGTGGCGTCTGACAAACAATAATAATCTCGGGTCGAGATATATGTTTATTGATTAGCCTGACCTAAACAACATTCAAACAACCTGGCGTCGACATCCATGCATGTCGAGATTACGTGGGAGAGTGTGACGTAAGAATGATTACGTGTTAGAGCGTGTCGTAGGAAGGTTTTTAATTTACCACACCTGCCTCAACACATTAAAGTTTACCCAATCCATTAGAAAGGAAAGGAGTAGGTCTTTCGTTGTGAGGATCTGTTCATAGCTATATTATTTTAGATGCTTTGTATAGCAGGCCTGAATTGATTGATTGATCGATTGAGTGGAAGGCCATAAATGAATAGTTGTAGTTTAACTGGCCACATTTTTGTCTTAAAAATAACAAAAATTTTGGTAGAATTTTGAAAAGATGCACCATAAAATTTTGGAAATTCTTGTTTTAGGTATTAAATTTCAAGGTTTTGGGTGACCAGGGTTTTTATAAAGTTAAATTGATTTTAATCACAAAAAAAATTCAAACAATCCAAAAGTTAAATTTCATTCGTTCAAATGAAATTGTGGCCTCCCTTTACAACCCTTAAATGAATATAAATTGGAAGAGGCTATTCTGATGATGTCCTTAGTTAGCCATTTATGCTGAATGACAAAATGCACGCCCTTGAGTCTCTCACTGGTGTAAAAGTCATACGCAAACCAATAAACCTCACACCCTTGAATCTCTCACTGGTGTACTTGTGTTATCATTACAAGTCAATACACAAACCAATCAAACGTATTAGGATGATGATAAAGAAATTAAATTATTGTTAAAAAATACATTTTTTTTTACCCAAACTCCACTCACAGTTTCATCAAATTTAACTCAAACCCAAACTCAATTCATAATTTCACCACCAAAAAGCCGTTGTGTTCAGATCACAACTTTAATTTCACCAAAAACCCAATTCATATCTACTTGAAGGAATAATATCTTCGGGTCTTTTTAGCGTTATTTTTAAAATGCATTTTTCATAAACTACTCATATATATTGTGCTGATCGAGTAATACATAAAGATTATATATCCAACAGTGAGAATATACAACCCCTGTGGATTAATGAATGAACGAAACCATATATATTAGTTGCCTTTTTCATATTAAAAAATGGGTATTTCAGTCCAAATTTCATGGCTACCTTATAAATATAAATTATTCTAATACAGAAATAGCAATATCAAAATATTTTTAATAATTATAATGCACTAGGACTCTAACATGCAAATATTAAAATGCATTTTTATATAAGCATCAAATTTGTGTGGATTCTAATACAGAAATAGCAATATCAAAATATTTTTAATAATTATAATGCACTCACCTATTTTAGGACTCTAGGACTCTAACATGCAAATATTATAATGCATTTTTATAAGCATCAAATTTGTGTGGATAGCCCAAATTTGTTTAAATTAGTTTTTTATTTCAAAATTATGAATCCTAAAGCATGCAAAATCTCAAAACCTAATAACTATTATATAATATAAAAAAATTCCAAAAAATTTTCAATTTTTAACAAAATCCTACAGCAAATTTGAAACCTCCTTACACCACGCGTTTTATCTTTCTATCGAACTAGCCCACTTTATGAATCTAGTCATTCGGAGCATACATAAATTTATATACATTTTATCCTTATTTCGTACTCCCAGAATTACATATAAGCAAAGCCCCGATTGCATATTCCTCAAATAAATGTCATAGCGGAGTGTAATGCTATAATAAAAAATAATCAGGTTATAGAGTTATATTTTATATTTGGTAAGGCGATGGCTGATATTTTTGAATTTGTTTCCACCAATTTGAACAATGAATCTTCCATCCATCTACGCACCGCCAATCATCACGGAAATGTGTGGGAGGACGATCTCATACTGTCTCTCAACTCGCCCTATGGGGTATATTTTCAATTAGTTTATCTTGGGGTCATCCGCTCTTTGTTTCTTTATTTTTTCTATTTGATGTTATCATTAACGTGGATCTCTCTATATATTTAATTGCGTTGTACTATAATTAGGCACCTCCACATTATAAACAAGTGGAAAAGCTCGTTTAGGAGATGAAGCATTTACTTCTCAATGAAATGGACGTTAGCAGTGAAATTCAATCAAACGTGTTCAGAAGGTTGATATATTGGAGTGCCATAGAATTTATCGACATTATCATTCTACACGCGCGCGCGCACACAGATATATATATATATATATATATATATATATATATATATTTATTTATTTGCACGCACATGGTTTTTGTTAGATGAGTGGGATGAAGAGATTCCTGCAAAGATGTTAACGCTATTGTTTAGGATTTCCTGCTCTCCGATTGCATCGCTATCACGTGTCTGCAGCTTGATTTTCGACTTAAGGTTAAGTTATAATATACCCTCAAGATAGTTGAGTAGTACCAACTGAAATATTTGTAATGGTTGTTGCTAATGTTGTTGGATTGCTATTTGCTTCGTGGGTCATAAAAAACCATTCGTGCAATTTTCCACAATGTTTTCTACTTTACTTCACAAAAAAATATATTTAATTAAATTGTAATATTATTCACCCAAAGAGTTTTCTCGTTAATCAATTCTTATATAGTTTATCTTTGAACAGGTGTCTTGGAGAATTTCAAGGATGAAAGCGGGATGTTCTTCTGCAATTTCACTCGAGATAAACGGTGCACATTTTGAAGTTCTTACTTCAAATTTTAAAAAATGATGCCCGTGGTTTTTTACATTTTACTAGAAAGTCTCGAGACTATGTTCATGGTTTATAATATCCAAATGAGGTTGAGGTTACTTGTATTTATAGCTTTCCAAGAGTTTTTAATTTTTTTTAGAGTTGACCTCATTAAATATATGTAGATGTGAGATTTTAATTAAAAATTACACTTTTCCTTGTTCAAATTGAGTGCTTCAATGTTCGAAATTCTGGTATGCTCTAATACTATGTCGAGAACATACACAAAACAATGAAGCATAAAACAGTTTACACAGAATGCGGAATTCAAATCAATGATAACACAAAAATACACAGAGAGACAAAAATATTCTTGTGTTGTGGCAGGCTTTAAGAACTTCTTGTTCTTACATCTCTATTCCAACATATGAAAAACATATTATTTAATACAAAATGCGGGAGCAACAAAATTGAATGCTAATTCAATGTTGGACCGAACGGGTAACAACCAAAAAACCTTCTGCCATGTTTTGGCTTTCTTCATTAACTACAACGGACAGAGCCTTGTACGTTAGACTTGAAATTCTTTAAGTTTCGGTTGTGAGCAATATTGCATCCATGCTGATATCGCAAGTCATACTTCGGTGGTGTCAGCAATTAACTTGGCGTTATCCTCTTGAGCTTTGTGTTGTGCGATCGCATCAAAACTTAAAACTTTTAACTTGCGGACAACTTCAACGGGAAACTTAAGTTGTTGTGATTGCAATGTGCGATGACGATATCACATCGCACCATTGCAACATTTGTAACTAAGTGCAAAAGGTAAGGGTTAAAGTTTGCGAAGCGTTATATGTGACACACTAAACGTTGAGAAGTGTGAAAAGGAAAAATATAAATAAATGGGGAAATGAAAAGTTTTGTTTGTGGATTTGGATAATGTGTAAAGGTTGATGGGTCCCACCGATATTGCATTGGTGAAAACTTATGTTTGGCTAAGTCTTAAAATATAAAGGTTAAAACTTGCGGGCTACGATATGTGGGCAAGAGATAAGTGAATGTGGTGGGTAAGGAATTAATGCAGAGTAAAGGATTTTGTACTCTGTTTCTGATATTGCATGAAAGCTCCTGCGAATTTGGATCCTGGGCTTTGTCATTCTCTGCAACAAAATTCAATGTAAATGTGGGCTACTGCCAGTTTTACTCATGGTGGTGGTTAGGAATATTTCCAACACTCCCTGTTAATCAAAACTATTGCCATTAACCATTTTGAGACATTCTCTGAGATAAACAAAGCTTTTATGTCCCAATGGCTTTGTAAGGATATCTGCAAATTGTTCCTCTGACTTGCAACGCTGCAACACATTTTAACCGTTGTTAACTAATTCTCTCATGAAATGGTATTTGGCATCAATATGTTTTGTTCTCTTGTGGAAAACATAATTATTTGAAAATGCAATTGTTAATCTGTTATCAAATAAAATTGTGGTTCATTTGTCTTTTTCATGACATAAATCCCTCAGCATCTTTCTCATCCAAACTACTTGACATGCTGCTGTTGTTGTTGCTACATATTTAGCTTCTGTTGTTGATAATGAAACTATTGGCTGCTTCTTGGAGGCCCATGAAATGGCTCTCGATCCCAAATGAAAAACATACCATGATGTGCTCTTTCTGTTATCAACACTTCTAACCCAATCACTATCAGTGTAACCAATCAACTTAAAACCCTCAGTTTCAGAGTATAGAACATCATACTCCTTCGTTCCATTTACATATCTCAATATTCTCTTGGCTACTTGCCAATGTGTATCCTTAGGTGTCTCCATGAATCTAGATATCAACATTATATCAAGCCTAGTTGCAGTCAAATACATTAGACTTCTAACCATGCTTTTGTACAATGTCAAATTGACATTTTTGCTAAAATATTCCTTACTCAAATTCAACTCCATGACAGTTAGATTTGATGATGGCTTATTGTTTAGCATATTGAACATTTTTAAAATCTCTGTGACGAACTTTTCTTCAGAGATAAAAAATCACTCTTTTATTCGTTTTACTTCTATGCCCAAAAAAGTATCTTAATAGCCCCAAGTTAGTCATTTCAAACTCACTTTTAATGAATGATTTGAAATCAGCAATGAGAGAAACATCAGTGCCTGTAAAAATCAAATCATCTACATACAAAACAACAATAAGAATTTTACCGTCATTTTATTTCATGTAGAGTGTGGGTTCACCATCACAGTTGTCGAACCCATTTTCCATGAGGTTAGCATTAATCCTGCTTCACCATGCACGTGGTGCTTGCTTCATCCCATAACGAACTTTCCGCAACTGACACACCTTGTGTTATTGGCCTTCTATCTCATAGCCAAGAGGTTGTTCAACATACATGTCGTCTTTCTGTCATGTCTCCTTTTTTCCCAACCATAAGGTTTTTTTTTTTTTATATACATAGATATAGGCGATTCACTCGTCCTTCATGGTTGGATCTAATTCATCTTAATGCACCCTTACTATATATGATTATCTTCGATTTATCACATATGATAATTTGTTATTTAATTTCCATAAAATATAAGACAACCCTTATATTTTATAATACCCTCGTTAAGTTTTATTTTGTCCCACTTATACCTCAATTGAAGTTTTATTTCACTACCTCATAAATGAAATTTTGGTCTTTATACAATCCGAATATTTTCAAAGGTTTGGGGAATGTCGTGCTATTGGAGAGGGGTTTCATTTCCACTACCATGGGTACACTACAGGTATAGCGATGGTGTGAATTACATTTGATAATGATTTATTTCCTCACTTGCATATATACGAGATATAAAAGACCCACCAATGGTCGACAAGTGTGGGCTTGTCAACCTCTGTCCTATGTCCCTGTGGCATGAAGAATTTATTTGTTTCACCCAACCCGGTACTTTGTCTTGATATGAGTTCAGTTGTGAAATAGACACGTAGGTTTATGAAATCGAGTTTTGTATATTGGAGATCCACGCCGGCGACGACCTTCATGCCATTGGGAATTGTCGATTTGTTCATCTGCGTGATAATCTGACTCTGAGTTGTCTACTGACATATGATATTAAACGTACGATTTCTTACGCGGGTGTTTAATGTTTCAATCTCCATCGGGATTTTCATGAGTCCTTACCTATGCGTTTGATTTTATTTTCGAATACCCTAGACGCCATTCCTATGCCGAATTGACACCGGATTGATATCGAGCTACGAGCTAGGGTTTCAATGACAACAAATTGGTTTCAGCCTTGTTATCTTTCAGTGTTTTCGTTTCATTCCATTATCCTTTCTCATATGCATCTCTGCTTTTCGCCTCACTCCACGAAGTGCCGCAACTCAGGAGGATTTTCACCAATGCTGGGTTCTGGCTTTCAGCGGGAAGGTAACCAAGTTCTGCATCTAGAAATTTTTGCTTTCTATGGTCGATGTCTTTCAAATTTGATGATGTATAATCTATGAAATTTTTTGTTGGTTTCCAGGACGATACCTTCTCAGAACACGCGTTGGATTGCTTACCAAGACCACAGACTGCCCCCCACTGCGTTCTATGGCTATGCTTCTCCCCTTTGCATCTGAGTTCTGAAGTGGGGTGAGGGTTTCGAACCCCGACAGAGAGTCTGAGCGGGTTCAAAGCGAAGTTTCTTCAATTCATTATGGTTAGTTGAAACCCTCAATGTGTTTATTTGTTGTGATAGACGTGCATATGGTTATATGATAACCAATTGTATTCTGGTTTCTACAGATACCATTCGCTACAATGGATGCAATTCCTCTATTCGTCTTCAGGGTTTCTAATTGCTCCTCATCACGTTTATAGGTAACCCTGGTTCCCGCCATTTCCTTATCATGCCATCTACTGGTTTATCGACTCGTTTTTGGCTTGCGCCTCTTCAAATAAGTATGGTATATTTTGGTTTCAGGTTATGTGAGCGCGCAGGCAAACGAAACTCCCGACCATGCTCGTTTGCCATTTCTTCTGGCAACGACCGAGTCATTCCTTCGATGCCCCTAATCTGCCTTCCAGGGGTTTTGTTTTGTCATTGTTTTACGTTGCAGGGTATGACTGTCTAGCAGTCAACGTTGTATCAAAACTATATGATACTGGTTTTTTTCACACCAATTTGTGTAGACCCCTGCGCCACACTTCTATTTGATTTTATTTATGTATTTAATAAGGATTTTGTGCACAGTTTGGTTTATCTTTGATTCGAGGTCTGTCGCTATGCGGACCTCGCCCTTCACTTGTCGGCGTGTTGGTTATGAACTCGTTCAGGTGGTCTATGGCCGCCCCTTCCTTAACCGCATACTTTCTCCTACCAGGTTTTGTTTTCTTCGTTGTATAATGTGTGCTGGTCTCGCACTTAGAAGTATAACCTATCACTACTGTGTATGACATGTTTGCGCATCATGTTGGTTACCTTCTGCAATTTTGTTTTATTTATCTCTATTAAGTTTTGCTCATTTTGTGATCGATGTATTGATTTCCTGCTTCAATTAGTTTAGATGATATACTCTTAGAATATATTGGTGAAGACTGTGCTACGCATCGATCTAGATTTTTAAGTGTAGAGTGCTATGGTAAATCCATGACTCCATGACCGAAAGTGCTTTCGCATCATATTTGGGTTCTCGTTTCCTCTTTGGAGATTTATCTTGAGGACGTGTAGTAGATAAAAGTATTCATTCAATTTTTATATGGGTTTCTAAATCATTGCCTGTACAGTTATATGCAATTATACATGTAAGCCATGAATATGACTAAATTGTTTTCTGCATAGACAGAGAATGTTTTATACACTATTTACATAGTATAATTCTGTTGTATCCAGAGTTAGACTGTTCACTGCATTAATAGCATGGTGTCTCGTTTCTAAGGTTTAATTGAAGAACAATAAATTTCTCCGAATATAACCACTGTAATACAATTTCTGACAGTGCAAATATAAGTGTTCTCTCTGGTCCTGCCTTCTTCAGGGATTGTTTGACCTTCAAATTTTCTTACGTTGACTAATACTCAAATAACTTGTTACTATGCCAACCACTTCTTACAATTCCAATTCTTTTTAAGAGAATATTTATCGATGCTTGAACTGTACTAGAATCTTCTGCATATAAAATTTACTTCCTATATACCTCTCTTATCATATGAAAAATGCACAGATTTCTAATGCAGGCTATGTTTTTTTTTCAATATAAATTATGAATTCTCATGCACTACTGATTTGTGTTATTTCTGCTCATAGAGTGCACTAACATAGGAGAAGCAGATTGAAATAAATTCAAGTGTTATATTCTGTGCACATACAAGTATCCCCAGATTTGAATAGAGATGGTTTAGAAATTCTGGTGGATTCTATTTTACACAGCTAATGTCTACAACTATATAGAGTTCTGAAGGTGAATACCTTCTACTAATTCTTTTAAATGTAGCATTTACAGTATAATACATAACAAACCTTTATATGTAGCCAATTCATACTAATGTAAAGAAAACAACAGATAAGTAGAATTACATACCACTCAGCAAAATGACCAACCTCCCAACCTTAGAGTTCTATTTTTCTCCCAGAACTCACCCCTGAGTTGAGATCACCTCCACCACAGACTAACCTCCATCTGTTTAGGAGTAGCTTATTTAAGCTATTGTTCCCCAAAGCATGTTTCTAATTCTGCGTCTAGAATCTCAGGATGCTTTTCTTCCTGTTTGCCTAGGCTTCCCAATTTAGGGATTCCTTAAAGCTGTTTTATGCTTTTCCCCAGCTTTCTCGGCCTTTTACCTCTTCCCAACTACTCTCCTCATCATTGGGGAAATTCAGATTTTTCCTCAAAAATCTAAATTCAAAACTTATTGTCTTTCAAGGATTTTTGAAAGATTGTGGGGAAATATTTGCCTCATCCATCCTCACAGATTTAGCAAGTGATCTCATCATCTCATTTTTGGTCAATTTGCACCACAATAATTTATTCATTTCCTCAATTAAATGTTTAATTACATTCACAGAATAATTATCCTTTGG
Organism: Pinus albicaulis; assembly: GCA_034641835.2. Classification (NCBI taxonomy): domain Eukaryota; kingdom Viridiplantae; phylum Streptophyta; class Pinopsida; order Pinales; family Pinaceae; genus Pinus; species Pinus albicaulis. Next base: position 200,479,276 of record CM076572.1, on the reverse strand, counting down.
GGTCCACTCCCCTTAGGATATAAAGTTCAAGTATCTAACTTTAAAAAGAAATCACATGAATTGGGGGTGTTACATATTCCCCCTCTGAAAATAAACACCGTCCTCGGTGTTATTATTCAACTACTAGAGTGTATTTGGCAAACAAAAATGGATATTTTTCTATCATTTCAGTCTCTTGTTCCCAGGTAGCTTCTTCAGCAGTAAAGTGCTTCCACTGCACCTTTACTCTGGCTACTGTTCTGCTTCTCAATTCAATTTCTTCCCGCTCCAATATTTGAAGTGGTTCTGGCAGAAACTCCCCTTCTGGTTCCACCTGTACAACATTCCAATCAAATATGTGAGAAGCATCGTGCACATATCTTTTTAGCAATGAAACATGAAATACATCATGAACTCTAACATCAAGTGGTAAGGCCAGCTTGTAAGCCACTGGTCCCACCCTTTCTAATATTTCAAAGGGACCACAGTATCTAGGGGCCAATTTTGCACAACTCCCAGCATAAAGGGTGCTCTTTTTGGGTTTAATACGCAAATATACATGCTCCCCAACTTTAAATTCTCTATGCACTCTTTTCTTATCTGCATAACTCTTCTGGCGATCTTGTGTTGTCTTGATGTTCTTTTGTATCTGTTTGACAATTCCTTCCATTTCTTGTAAAGCATCGGGTCCCAACATCAGTTTGTCTTCTGGCTGACTCCAGCTCAAAGGAGTACGACACTTCCTTCCATACAGTGCCTCAAACAGACTCATTTTGATGGAGGATTGATAGCTGTTATTATAGGCAAATTCAGCTAAATGTAAGAAATCTTCCCACTTTGAGGGTCTATCCATCACATACATTCTCAGCATGTCCTCCAAAATTTGATTTTCTCTTTCCGTTTGACCATCAGTCTGAGGGTGGTAGGCGGTGCTAAAATTCAATTTAGTGCCCATTCCTCCAAATAACCCCTTCCAAAAGGCTGTTGTAAACTTAGCATCCCTATCAGACACAATCACCTTAGGAACTCCATGGAGCCTTACTATCTCCTTCAGGAACACATTCGCTACTTGAGTTGTTCCAAAGGTGGATTTCACTGGTATAAAGTGAGCAGCTTTGGTTAAAGTGTCTACTACCACCATTACAGAATCATGCTGGTATTTGGTTTTGGGTAGTCCTGTAATGAAATCCATGGAAACAGTGTCCCATTTCCATTCTGCAATGGGAAAAGGGTTCAGAAGGTTGGCAGGATGTTGATGTTCCACCTTAACTAATTGACATTCCATGCATCTACTTAAATATTCTGCTACCTCTCTCTTCATTCCTGGCCAGAACAACTTCTTTTTCAGGGCTGTTAACATTCTCTGATACCCTGGGTGTCCTGCATAAGGTTGTTTGTGATACTCATCCAGAATTTCTCTTTTTAAAGACTCTACATTGGGAATATACAATCTGTTCTTATGACAAATCAGCCCTCTTTGGCTTTGGGAAAAATCAGTTTTTTCCTTTTTTCTGTAGTTTTACCAGAAGTGTTTCATAATTTGGATCTTGATTTGCTGCTTTATTTACTAATTCTTCTACATCGATCTGAGCACTACTTCCAATATTATTGATATTTTCACAAGCATTTCTGCTCAATACATCAACAACTTTATTTTCTTTCCCTTTTATGTGTTTTATATCCATGTCAAACTCACTTAGAAAGGACAACCATCTGGCTTGTATGACATTCAATTCAGTTTGAGAAAAGAAATATTTGAGACTAATATGATCAGTCATCAATGTAAATCTTTTTCCAAGAAGATAGTGTCGCCACATTTTCAAAGCATGAATAACAGCTGCTAACTCTAAATCATAGGCACTATAATTCTGTTCATGTATTTTCAGTTTCCTGGATTTGTAGGCAATCACAGAATTTTCCTGCAACAGAACCCCTCCCAATCCTTCTCTACATGCATCCGTACATACCACAAATTCCTTATCACGATCTGCAATCTTCAGTATAGGGGCTGTGGTAAGTTTCAACTTTAATTGGTCAAAACTATTTTGGCATTTTTCAGTCCATTCAAACTTGACACCTTTCCTCTGTAAGGAAGTGATGGGATGTGCTATGGCAAAAAATCTCTCCACAAATCTGTGATAATAGCCGGCAATCCCCATGAATGATCTAACTGCTGAAACATCAGCGGGCACTGGCCATTCTCCTATAGCCTTTATTTTCTCCGGGTCAACAGCAAGACCTTGTTCAAAAATAATATGGCCCAAGTATTGGATCTTGTCCTTATAGAACTCACATTTGCTGAATTTAGCATATTGCTGATTTTCCTTTAGAGTTTTCAACACTATCCTCAGGTGTTCTTTGTGTTCCTCTTCACTGTTTGAATAAACTAAAATATCGTCTATGAACACAAGGACAAATTTATCCAAATACTTGTTTAACACACTGTTCATTAGACACATAAATGTGGCAGGGGCGTTTGTCAACCCAAAAGGTAGCACTACAAACTCGTAGTGACCATACCTGGTTCTAAAGGCTGTTTTGCTGATGTATTCCTCTTTAATCCTAAGCTGGTGGTAACCAGTTCTTAAGTCGATTTTTGAGAATATTGAAGCTCCTCTCACCTGATCAAAAAGATCATCAATTCTAGGCAAATGATATCTATTTTTAATGGTCAACTTATTCAGTTGCCTATAATCAATGCACATTCTGAAAGTTCCATCTTTCTTTTTCACGAACAGCGCTGGTGCTCCCCAAGGAGACACACTTGGTCTGATATACCCTTTGTCTAGTAGTTCTTGCAGTTGCATCTTCAATTCTATAAGTTCAGGAGGACTCATTCGATAAGGTGCTCGTGCAACAGGTGTTGCTCCCGGCACCAGATCGATTGAGAAGTCAATCTCTCTTTTGGGAGGAAGGTGAGGGATTTCCTTTGGAAAAACTTCCTTAGATTCTCTTATTACTGGTACAACATCCAGAAATTATTTTTCAGTTTTCTATTGTGTTTCTTCCACATGCACTGCATAAACTTGGTATCCTTTTCTAGCTATTCTTTTTAATTGCAATGCTGAAATCTGTCTTACAAAAATAGGTTTTGGTTTTCCCTTGAGAATAAACATTTTCCCTTCCTCATCTACACAGTGCAAGGTCTTATCCCATCAATTCATCAAAGCTTTCCTCTTTTCCATCCAATCCATTCCTATTAATAGATCATATGACCCTAAGGTTAGGATGTTCAAATTCACTTCTGTTCGAAACTCATTTAATTGAATTTCTGTTCTGGGCAATTTATGTGTTACCTTTCTTTTTGTTCCAGTGGCCAGTTGTACCAACCATGACTGTTGAAATTTTTCAGTTTTTAAGTTACATTTTTCTACGATCTTTGGACTAATGTAACTCAAAGAAGCACCTGGGTCAATCAGAACAGAAACAGGTATGTCAGAAATCTTACCCTCCATTTCCACCATGGTTGCTTGATGTTCTGCTTGTCGATTTTCCAGGGCTGCACTAATAGTTGGTATGTTTCTGGCTATATCATTTACTGTTGTCACTTCCCTATCTCTCATGAGCATATGAATGTTTCGATGAGGGCAATCCCTCAAAAGATGGGGTTCTCCACAGCCCCAACATTTCAAGGGCTCCTTCATTCTGACTGTTCCCTCCTTTTTACTGTCTCCTTCTACTGGTTTCGATGCCACTTGAGATTGTGCAGTTTGACTTTCTTTGGGTTTTCCAAATCTTTTCCGCTGATGATCTCTGCCAAAATTCTTCAAATAGGCTGGTTTCGGTTTTCTCCCTTTGAATTCACTCTTACTTACCCAACTCTTTCCTTGATCAGTTTTTCCTTTGAACTGTTGGTAACACAATCTGGCTTTCCTAACAGCTTCGTCCATTGTTTTGGGGTTGTCAAACTCAATTTTCTCTTTGTATACTATAGGAAAACAATTCAGAAACCTCTGTACCTTTGCCTTTTCTTCCCTTATGTAAGGTACATATCTTAACAGATTGGTAAATTTAGTGACAAACTCATCGATAGTGAGTTCTCCCAATCTAAGCTCATAAAATTCTTTTGCTTTGTCATCATAGTACCATTCATTCAAGTAGCGATTCTTGAATTTAGTCTGGAAATCTTCCCAAGTAACTGTCTTTTCATCTATGGCATGCACCATCTTTGTCTCCTCCCACCACAAGGTAGCCTTACCTTGTAGCTGGTAAACAGCTAATCTGGCCTTCAGATTGCTTTCATATTCATAAACTTGGAAATACTTAATCATATTCAGCAACCAGGCTTCAACATCCTCCTCCTTTTCCCCATCATAGGAGGGAGGTTTGATTTTTCGGAATTGCCCTTGTAATTCCTTTTTCTACTTATTCTGATGTCGAATCACATACTCCTCATCAGATTCATCAGCTTTCCTCTTTCCAGAACCTTCACCTTCTTGGCTGTTCCATGAGGTTAATTCCCTGATGATTTTTTCCTGCTCCTCACTGGCTAATGACAATCTGTCATTCTGGCTTTTGATCTCAGCCAATTCTTGTTGCAAATTTCGCAACATAGCGATCATGGCCACATTCGGATCTGGCTCACCTTGCAGATCTACATAAATTCCACCACCTTCTTCCATTCTATCACCTCACTGTTAACTACATAGCACATGTCAGTGAACAGAAAAACAAAACCACAAAACAAAACTTTTTCTACAGCAATAAATTTACACAGTGAGTACACAACAATCGTGAGCACAAAGTCACCAGCCCAGTTTTATAACTTGGGCTCTGATACCATTTGTCATGTCTCCCTTTTTCCTAACCACAAGGTTTTTTTTTTTTTATATACATAGATATAGGCGATTGACCGGTCCTTCATGGTTGGATCTAATTCATCTTAATGCACCCTTACTATATATGATTATCTTCGATTTATCACATATGATAATTTGTTATTTAATTTCCATAAAATATAAGACAACCCTTATATTTTATAATACCCTCGTTAAGTTTTATTTTGTCCCACTTATACCTCAATTGAAGTTTTATTTCACTACCTCATAAATGAAATTTCGGTCTTTATACAATCCGAATCTTTTCAAAGGTTTGGGGAATGTCGTGCTATTGGAGAGGGGTTTCATTTCCACTACCATGGGTACACTACAGGGATAGCGATGGTGTGAATTACATTTGATAATGATTTATTTCCTCACTTGCATATATACGAGATATAAAAGACCCACCAATGGTCGACAAGTGTGGGCTTGTCAACCTCTGTCCTACGTCCCTGTGGCATGAAGAATTTATTTGTTTCACCCAACCCAGTAATTTGTCTTGATATGAGTTCAGTTGTGAAATAGACACGTAGGTTTATGAAATCAAGTTTTGTATATTGGAGATCCACGCCAGCTACGGCCTTCATGCCATTGGGAATTGTCGATTTGTTCATCTGCGTGATAATCTGATTCTGAGTTGTCTACTGACATATGATATTAAACGTACGATTTCTTACGCAGGTGTTTAATGTTTCAATTTCCATCGGGATTTTCATGAGTCCTTACCTATGCGTTTGATTTTATTTTCGAATACCCTAGACGCCATTCCTATGCTGAATTGACACCAGACTGATATCGAGCTACGAGCTAGGGTTTCAATGACAACAAATTGGTTTCAGCCTTGTTATCTTTCAGCATTTTCCTTTCATTCCATTATCCTTTCTCATATGCATCTCTGCTTTTCGCCTCACTCCACGAAGTGCCGCAACTCGAGAGGATTTTCACCAGCGCGGGGTTCTGGCTTTCAGCGGGAAGGTAACCAAGTTCTGCATCTAGAAAATTTTTCTTTCTATGGTCGATGTCTTTCAAATTTGATGATGTATAATCTATTAAATTTTCTGTTGGTTGCTAGGACGATGCCTTCTCAGAACACACATTGGATTGCTTACCAAGACCGCAGACTGCCCCCCACTGCATTCTATGGCTATGCTTCTCCCCTTTGCATCTGAGTTCTGAAGTGTGGTGAGGGTTTTGAACCCCGACAGAGAGTCTGAGCGGGTTTAAAGCGAATTTTCTTCAATTCGTTATGGTTAATTGAAACCCTCAATGTGTTTATTTGTTGTGATAGACGTGCATATGGTTATATGATAACCAATTGTACTATGGTTTCTACAGATACCATTCGCTACGATGGATGCAATTCTTCTATTCGTCTTCAGGGTTTCTAATTGCTCCTCATCACGTTTACAGGTAACCCTGGTTCCCGCCATTTCCTTATCATGCCATCTACTGGTTTATCGACTCGTTTTCGGCTTGCGCCTCTTCAAATGAGTATGGTATATTTTGGTTTCAGGTTATGTGAGCGCGCAGGCAAACGAAACTCCCGACCATGCTCGTTTTCCATTTCTTCTGGCAACGACCGAGTCGTTCCTTCGATGCCCCTAATCTGCCTTCCAAGGGTTTTGTTTTGTCATTGTTTTACGTTGCAGGGTATGACTGTCTAGCAGTCAACGTTGTATCAAAACTATATGATACTAATTTTTTTCACACCAATTTGTGCAGACCCCTGCGCCACATTTCTATTTGATTTTATTTATGTATTTAATAAGGATTTTGCGCACAGTTTGGTTTATCTTTGATTCGAGGTCTGTCGCTATGCGGACCTCGCCCTTCACTTGTCGGCGTGTTGGTTATGAACTCGTTCAGGTGGTCTATGGCCGCCCCTTCCTTAACCGCATACTTTCTCCTACCAGGTTTTGTTTTCTTCGTTGTATAATTTGTGCTGGTCTCGCACTTAGAAGTATAACCTATCACTACTGTGTATGACATGTTTGCGCACCATGTTGGTTACCTTCTGCAATTTTGTTTTATTTATCTCTATTAAGTTCTTCTTGTTTTGTTATCGATATATTGATTTCCTGGTTCAATTAGTTTAGATGATATACTCTTAGAAGATATCGGTGAAGACAGTGCTACGCATCGATCTAGATTTTTAACTGTAGAGTGCTATGGTAAATCCATGACTCCATGACCGAAAGTGCTTTTGCATCATATTTGGGTTCGCGTTTCCTCTTTGGAGATTTATCTTGAGGACGTGTAGTAGATAAAAGTATTCATTCAATTTTTATATGGGTTTCTAAATCATTGCCTGTACAGTTATATGCAATTATACATGTAAGGCATGAATATGACTAAATTGTTTTCTGCATAGACAGAGAATGTTTTATACACTATTTACATAGTATAATTCTGTTGTATCCAGAGTTAGACTACTCACTACATTAATAGCATTGTGTCTCGTTTCTAAGGTTTAATTGAAGAACAATAAATTTCTCCGAATATAACCACTGTAATACAATTTCTGACAGTGCAAATATAAGTGTTCTCTCTGGTCCTGCCTTCTTCAGGGATTGTTTGACCTTCAAATTTTCTTATGTTGACTAATACTCAAATAACTTGTTATTATGCCAACCACTTCTTACAATTCCAATTCTTTTTAAGAGAAGATTTACCGATGCTTGAACTGTACTAGAATCTTCTGCATATAAAATTTACTTCCTATATACCTCTCTTAGCATATGAAAAATGCACAGATTTCTAATGCAGGGTATGTTTTTTTTTCAATATAAATTATGAATTCTCATGCACTACTGATTTGTGTTATTTCTGCTCATAGAGTGCACTAAGATAGGAGAAGTAGATTGATATAAATTCAAGTGTTATATTCTGTGCACATACAAGTATCCCCAGATTTGAATAGAGATGGTTTAGAAATTCTAGTGGATTCTATTTTACACAGCTAATGTCTACAACTATACAGAGTTCTGAAGGTGAATACCTTCTACTAATTCTGTTAAATGTAGCATTTACAGTATAATACATAACAAACCTTTATATGTAGCCAATTCATACTAATGTAAAGAAAACAACAGATAAGTAGAATTACATACCACTCAGCAAAATGACCAACCTCCCAACCTTAGAGTTCTATTTTTCTCCCAGAACTCACCCCCGAGCTGAGATCACCTCCACCACAGACTAACCTCCATCTGTTTAGGAGTGGCTTATTTAAGCTATTGTTCCCCAAAGCATGTTTCTAATTCTGCGTCTAGAATCTCAGGATGCTTTTCTTCCTGTTTGCCTAGGCTTCCCAATTTAGGGATTCTTTAAAGTTGTTTTATGCTTTTCCCCAGCTTTCCCAACTTTTTACCTCTTCCCAACAACTCTCCTCATCATTGGGGAAATTCAGATTTTTCCTCAAAAATCTAAATTTAAAACTTATTGTCTTTCAAGGATTTTTGAAAGATTGTGGGGAAATATTTGCCTCATCCATCCTCACAGATTTAGCAAGTGATCTCATCATCTCATTTTTGGTAAATTTGCACCACAATAATTTATTCATTTCCTCAATTAAATGTTTAATTACATTCACAGAATAATTATCCTTTGGGGTCCACTCCCCTTAGGATATAAAGTTCAAGTATCTAACTTTAAAAAGAAATCACATGAATTGGGGGTGTTACACTTTCAGCACTTCATTCAAGAATGTTTACTTCACATCCATTTGATAAACTTTCCATTTTGTTGTGCTTCTATAGACAACATTGTCTACACTATCTCCATCCTTACAACTGGTGCAAAGGTTCCCTCATAGTCTCTTCCTTGCTGCTGCTTGTAGCCTTTGACAACTAGCGTTATTTTATGCCTTTCTATCTTGCCTTCAATGTTTCTTTTGGTCTTATAGACCCATTTCGCTCCAATAACTTCTTTTCCTTATGGGAGTTCCACTAACTCCCATGTGTCATTTCTTTCTTTTGCTACTATCTCTTCATTCATTGCCTCAGTCCACTTCTCTTCTTTGACTGCATCTTCAAAATTGATTGGGTCATCAACACGGCAAAATAATGCAAATAAATAATTCGGAGCCGCACTATTATCAACTTCTTCTTGCTCATAAATTTCACTTAAATTTCTGAATTTTGATCTTCTTATATTTGTTGAATATGTGCTTGGAGTTGCACTTGAACTTGATAGAGTTTTTGATCTATGTGGTGTGCTTGGAGAAGCACTTCCTTGGTTTTTCAATGTTGTTATATTGCTTACTTGTGGTGTGCTCTGTTGATCTTATGTGGGAGGAGGAGGAGCTACCATTGAGGATTTACTTGTTGCAGTCCATTCCTCTTTCTCTCTATGACACATACATGTCTTCACATTTATTGTCTTCTCTAAATTTCCATCCCAAGCTTCTTATTTTATGTACTGAACATCTCTACTTATTATTACTTTCTTGGTTGATGGATTATAGAGCTTGTAAGCCTTGGATTTATCACTGTATCCAAGAAATACACATTTCTCCCCCTTGCAGTCCAACTTCTTTCATGAATAATCTAGGACGTGTATATACCACACATCCAAACACTCTCATGTGAGTGAAAATTTTCTTTGTTCCACTCCATGCTTCTTCTCGAACTCTATTCATAATACATTTCCTTGGACATCTATTTATGATATATGATGCACGAGAGACAACTTCTACCAAATAATCATTTTGCAAATTCTTTGCCTTCAACATACTTCTTGCCATGTCCATGATTATCCTATTGTTTCTTTCTGCTACACCATTTTGTTAAGGTGTATATCTTGTGGTAAATTGCTTTTGTATTCCATGCTCCCTGCAGAAACATAGGAAGTCTTTGGAGATATGTTCCGCACCTCTATTAGTTATCAACACTTTTATGTAGTGTCCAATTTGCTTCTCAACAAGAGATTTGTAGTGGTATAACTCTTCAAACACTTCATTTTTTTGTTTTAGGAAATAGACTCATGTATTCCTTTTGTAATCATCGATAAATGTCAAAATATAATGACTACCACCTAATGATGGTGTTTGGATTGGTCCACATAAATCTGAGTGGACAATCTCCAAAGGTGCTTTTGCCCATATACTCTTTCCTACTAGAAATGATTCTCTATGTTGTTTGCCCAAGATGAAGCCTTCACATGGTCCGTCTGGTTTCTCTGAGTGTTAATCGCCTTACCATGCCTTTTCTATGCAACAAGTTCAAACCTCTGAAATTGAGATGACCAAATCTCAAATTCCATAACCAGTTCTCATATTTCACTTCTTCTTGAAAGATTTCTTGTGTGACAGTTGTTACAACACCTCCTTCCTTCAAGTCTGATCTCCTCTTGAGAGGACACATTTTATTTCTTGTCATATGCACTCTTACAATGAGCTATCTGGTTGGATATCTATCCATGATTTCCCACACATCATCTTGAAAAAACACATTGTAGCCCTTTTGCATGGGCTTTGCAATGCTTATAACGTTACATTTCAAGCAAGGGACTTCTTCTCTCCCTTTTTTGTCAGAACATTTACTCTCCCTTTTCCCATGACAGAGACTTTGCTATGAGTCGCCAATGTCAATTTAGATTTTACACTTTCATCTAGATTACAAAACATTGTTATGTTTCCAGTCATATGGTTACCACACCCTGAATCTAAGAACCATATATCTTCTTGTTTTTCTTGTGCTACATTACAAGCTAAAAACAAATCTTCATGGTTCTGATTTTCTTTTGTAAAATTTAGACTTGGTTTCGTACCAATGTCATTTTTTTTTTCTACATTCATTTCCATAATGACCATAATTTTTTCAATAATGACATTAGACTTGTGATTTGTCATACCTCTGTTCTTGTTCTGGATTCTGGCTTGAGACTTGACTTGGATTATGATTGTTGCTCCTTCCACTAGTTCTTGCAGGGCTGCTTCTTCCACCTCCGTGTGGGCTTCTTCCACTTCCTCGATAGTTTGATCTTCCTCGACCTCTACCTTGACCAAAAGACATTTGTGTCTTAAATGCATTCTCAAATGACGATTTTTTTGCTCGGTTCAGTGTGTTCTCATGAGACATCGGTGATGCATGAAGCTCATCCACTGAAAACTGTAAGAGATCCTTTGTCTCCTCTATGGCGACAACTATGGCATCAAACCTTTTATGGTAGACTTCTTTAGACTTTCTTAACTATTCCCCTTTCTTCAAGTGTCTCACCGTGAGCCCTGATTTGGGTAAACAACCCAATCACATGTGTAAATAATGAGTCTATATTATCAACTCTTTAATACAAAGAGTTTCAAAATCTCTTCTTAGTATTTGAAGTTTTGTTTTCTTCACCTTTTCAATGCCTTGGTAGGCTGTCTGGAGAATATCCATGCTTTCTTGGAATTCGTTGCCACTGACCCCCTTGGGAAAATACTCTCATTTACTGCTTGGAAAGTATAGAAGAGGGATTTGGAGTCCTTCTCCTTATTGTCTCTCAGAAAATATCTTTCTGCTTGTGTTAAAGAATTATATGATGCTGCATCTACTGCTTATTGGAAACCATTCTCCACCAACTCCCAAATATCTTCTGAAGCAAACACGGCCCTCATTTTAATGACCCAATAATCATAATTCTTACAATTGAACTATGGTAGTTGTGGATTAGTCAGGCTTGCACCTGTTGCTGCGATCTCGACTGTGTAAACAAAACCTTGTCACTGCTGGAGAATCTGCTTCTCAAAACAACCTTTCAGCTTCTTCATTAAAGAGCTCTTTCTTTCAGTGAGAGCCAAGACCCGCTCTGATATCGTGTTGAAAATTCCAGTATGCTCTAATGCTATGTCGAGAACATACACAAAACAGAGAAGCATAAAACAATTTACATATAATGCGTATTTCAAATCAATGACAGCAAAAAAATACACAGAGAGACAAAAACAGAGAACAATTATGTATCATATTCTTCTACTACAGCAGGCTTCAACAAATTTTCATTCTTACATATCTATTTGAACATACGAAAAAATATTACTTAATGCAAAATGGCGGAGCGACAATATATAATTCTAATTCAATGTTGGACCAGATGCGTAACTACCAAACGTCCTTCTGTCGTGTTTTATCTTTCTTCATTAACCACAATGCATAGAGCCTTGTATGCCGGACTTACAATTCTTTAAGTTTTGGTTGTGAGTGATATTTCATCTATGCCAATATCGCAAATCATACATCGGCGGTCTCAACACTTAACCTGGCGCTATCCTTCTGAGCTTTGCGATGTACGATGTGCGATCGTATCGCAACTTTAGAGGTTTAACATGCGAACAAATTCAATGGAAAAATTAAGATATTGTGATTACGATGTGCGATGATGATATCGCATCGCACCATCGCAAGATTTGTAACAAAGTGAAAATGGTAAGGGTTAAAGTTTGTGAAGCGCGATATGAGACTCGCTAAACGCCGGGAAGTGTGAAAAGGAAAAAAGTAAGCAAAGGCAGAAATACAAAGGTTCGTTTGTCAATTTGGATAATTCCTAAAAGTTGATAAGTCCCACTGATAGTGCATCAACGAAAACTTATGTTTGGATAAGTCTTAAGAGATAAAGGTTAAAACTTACGGTCTGCGATATGTAGGAAAGAGGTAAGTGAATGTGGTGGGTAAGGAATTAATGTAGAGTAAAGGATCGAGTACTCTGTTTCTGATATTGTGTGAAAAAGGCTATGGATTTGGATCCTGGACTTTTTCCTTCCCTGCAAAAAAATTCAATGTAAGTGTGGGCTGCTGTTAGTCTTACTCATGGCAGTGGTCAGGAGTATTTCCAACATTCAATAGTAAAAATTGGTCCTCTTGAAAAGAGGAATATTTTCCCATGGTTGAAATTTTTCACTGGGCTACCAAATTAAAAGTTGGTTCTTCTTCTGAGTAGTGTCTCACAAACATTTATGTAACAAAGTAGGTCTTATTATTACATCAAATAACAAACAAGAATCAGTTTTTTTTCTCGTAGAAGGTTTCCATGTTAAACCTTTGTCTCCAATGTGTATACTGATCATGATGCTTGAATTCATGTGATGATTTATGTTATTTCACATCATGTATTGTTGATTTCTCACATGAATGATTTCCATGTTTGAATGTTAAAAATAAATTTGCGGAATTTTTTTGATTAACTTTAATAATCATTCACCCCCTCTTAGTATTAAACAATGTTTCCAACATAAGTTACCAAACCATGACTATATCTGCCTATTTTTTCTCGAAGCTCTAGAATGGTTCTTGAAAATTATTTTGATGTCCTCGTAGTTGAGATGATAAATATCTCCATTGGCCAACATATTGACGGTCTCCATTAGTTCTTCTGTGACCCCCTAGAGTAAGACTAGTTTCAATGAATCTGGACCAAGAGTGTATTTATCTGTCGTCCTATAGCCTAGTTGAACTATTTCTTCAAATTCTTCTAGTGATTCATCTGACCTTTGGGTCATTCTCAACATTTCCTCTCTTTTCTCTCTTGTTATGCAATAGTCCCTGTATTTGGTGTTGAATGTTTGCTACATCTAGCCCCATGTAGTAATGTTGCCTCCTTCTAAACTTATGAAACATCCCAAGGTTGTATCCTTGACGAAGAAGGGAACAATTTGAGCTTCTCCTCATCAAATGTATAATAATATGTCCTACAAGCTACAAAAAAATCAAACATGCATGCGTTAGGATCCTTGGAAGCCATCCCATGGAAATGAGGAAGAGAAATGGTGATGATATTTTTCATTTTAGCTTCCCCATTTCTCTCCCTAGTAGGAAATAATTCAAGTTTCCTATTTCTAGACATATTCTTAGCATGTTGTGGAGGTTCTTCTCCTCCTATAGGCTCCACAAAAATATTTGGTTTGTCACCTAAGAAGGCCTTTAGATATCCTATATACATAGTGGGAAGCCCATAGTCAGGTACTAAAGGCGTACTAAAGGCTAGTGTTTGTAGGAGTGGGGGTTTTAGGTAGAAATTTTCTCAAATTATCCCTAACTCTCTAAGGCATGAAATTAATGAATTTTTTTTTTAATTTTGTTTTTATATGGAAATTATTATTCTTATTCTTATTCTAATTATTATTATTATTATTATTATTATTCTATCTTTATTTTTATTTTTATTTTTTTCAGGAAATGAATCAACTTAGAGTATTAAACAATACATGCTTTGACAACTTCCAAAAAATGGTACTAAAAAGAGATGGCCTTCAGTATTACATGAAGATTATTGAAACTCCTAATGGACTCAACTTTAATTATCAACTCGGGGTTCATAAAAAATTAAGATGTATCAACACTATATTTCTAATAGGTAATATATTCTAGTTTTGATAATGTGATGCAACTGAAGACAAGCTAAAATGCACATAGACCACTAGGATACATGAAATGCTTAGTAAATAAATGAACCATAAATAGGCCTAAACTACCTTGCATGAAAGAAATCATCAGAAAGTAATCCTTTCTCTATCTTACATAAATCAAATGACAGAAGGTAAACCATAATGTAATTGCAAAGAAATAAATGACAAGAAGTAACCCTATTTTGTTTTGCAAGAAGTAGATCTATGCTACCACGGGAAAGTGAATGACGAGAATAATCCTATGCTACTCCAAGAAATAAAATAAAATTACTTGAAGAATATTGGAGGAAAATAAAACCTGTTTTTTATGCATGATGAATCAAATTGCAGCTAAAGAAGACATAGAAAACAATAGACCCTAATTGTAGAAAGCAAGTTACAACTACTAGGGTAAATTGTATAAGGTATCTATGAATATCTAAACTCCATATATAGGGTCTAATGTATTTTTTAAAATTTTTAGGAATGATAGACAAGTTTTTGGTCTAATTCCAGAGGCATTCTAAGGAAATCTATGTTTGCTACATGATGGCCCTGTTGTGCTATAAGAAACATTTGAGAGAAATCTCATGACGTATAAATGTGGTATGAAGAATGGAGAAGTTGGAGGAAAGTTTTGGAAGGTAAAATAGTTCCTTTCCAAGCTTAGGTACATAGAATTGATCGGTTCAAGTGTGGTATCGGAAAATCTAGGGGTTTCTTGTAGCCAATCTTGGAAAAATTCAACTTGTTGGAAGATTGTAGAAATATGTGATCGTGAGTGAAACGATGATTATGTAAATGATTTAAAAGAATAAAAATGACACTAACCATGCCTATGAAGTAACATTACTCAACTTAAAGTACAATGCATGGTTAGCTGGTAAAAACCAAGTTCATAAATGATTAATAAATTACTAAATATAAGAAATAAATAAACAATGGAAAGGATGAATTGAATTTGAAATAAAGTATACTACTGCATGAAAGAAACTATTTTTTGTTCATTATAACAATATATATAAACAAAATTATAAATAATCTTATTTATAAACCCTAAAAACACAATACTTTCTTAGAGATGAGATGTGTAGAGAAACATAACTAAGCTAAGTGCATGGAAGATAAATGTACAATAAGGGTGCTTGAACACCTATATTGTGACCTAAACAAAGGAGACTTGGGTCCCATAGAATAAAATTAGGCTAAGGAAAAAAGTGTGATTTTCCTTAATCCTCAAAAGTTCTCATACATGAAACACGACAAACTAAAATAACAAGCAACGAGCCCTTCTCTAATGTAGAATATCTTCCTCCAATGTTTAGAGTTTTAAATCCCTACTGAGCTGCTAAGGCCCCTTATTTATAAAACAAATTCTTGAGGGGTGGCCTCATTGAAGGGAGGACTATTTCTCTCCAAATTCCCTAAAAATGTTGATATGGTAAATTTGTGTTCTCACAACTAGAGGGAGGAAGTAAGTGTCCATGAGCGAGCATAGTTTTGATTAGCCTTTAGATGGGAACAAGCCCCATATTCTTATTTTTTTGGACTCTTATATGATATGCATAAAATATCCTCAATATCATGCATATTTAATGCATTAGGCACATAATATACAACAATTATATCTTAACCCCCCTAAGGACATATTAAAGTAGTAAAAGACATTATCAAGTGCAAAAGAAAATTATTAATATGCTAAAGGATGGTTAGATGGGCCTTAAATTATACCTATTTTGCAGACTCATTAGTTATATACATGTTATTTAATCTTTTCTTGTATCCTTGGGTTTTTCCTATGACATGCTTTGCAACATCCTTTTGCTTTTTTTTATTGTTTCTCTATATTATTTTACATTCGAATTCATCCAAAAATTGATTCAATATGAATTTATAGGAAAAAACAACTTTATTATCCATTTCTTTATCTATGTGCAACAATGAACCTCTATTCAACGCTATTTTTCTCTTTTCACTAATTACTTGCAACAAGAAGAAAAAAAACCTAATTTCACCTTTTGTAGTTAAACCCTAAATTTATAAGCATATAGCTAGGGAAAAGTTTAACGACAGGAATTTATATTAAAGTTTAGAAATCTTGGTGAATCTCTCTAGTCCATGATAAGCAATCTGTAAATTTTTTGTTGATATTTCTGTCAAAATATTGAAATTTCTGATAATTTCTATATTATTTATATTAAATTTTGACCATTTTTAAGCTAGACTAATTTTATAATAAAATTTTTGGGCAAAATAATTTTAGAAAACATGGAAATTAAGAAATCTTTTTTTGGAAAAAAAATATGGAAAATTAGACCACTTGTGAATATTAGCCCGTAAAATTTTCCCTACACACCTTCAATTTAACTTATTTTAATATATTAGAATAATATTTTGGTATGTTTTATAATCCCAAATCAACATATCATAATGAAAACTCACGTGAAATAAGAAAAAAAATATCACAAACTACACTAAAACAACTTCACATGACCTTTAGAGAGCACCTCTCACAACAATAACTCAATATTGTTCACATAATCATAAGAGCACATTATCATTGTTCCTTCCTCTTAAATAAATTAGTATACTTAGGAGGTGGCTATAGACATCATGTTACACCATAAGTCAGTTCAACCTTGTTCACAATAGTCAATTTGATTTTATGATTGGAGGGAATTCTTCAAAAGCATTTGCCTCTTTGTTTTTATAACTTTCCAACATTAAATATCAAATTTTGAAAAATACCAACTTCATATTTTTTTACTTGTGAGACCTCTAAACCAATTAGTTTCTATGGGTTTTAGTCCCATCAGCTCTCAAGTTCAAATTCTATTGGGGGGTCGAGGGTGTGAGCCAACTCTAGGGGATAACAATTGTCCCATGGGATTTCTAGGCTTGAACGAACCTCACATAATCTGGATGATAGAATTCCATAATTGAAAATATTTTTTTACCATCCATGATTTTGTTTAGCCCCAACTTAGGCTTATCCTATATATGAAAAATTAAAATAATAAAATAAAAAATACATCAACTAGATGGAGCTCAAATGATTGGGAGAATTGTTTGTATCCTCCTCACATGGATTCAATTTTTGTATGTTTGTATCGTCCTCGCATGTGACATGTTGAACTCATAATTAATATAGGCATAAAATAGATTTTACCTTGTTTTCTAATATTCCCATGAAAATTGAAACATGTGTATTCTTCATATAAGATATAAAAAAAATTCTTTACTAAAAAAAAACCAAAACAAAGAAAAACCTTTCGAAAATCAATATAATTGTCTTAAAAAAAAATCAACCTCCTCAGATCAATTATTGTTCTTCATAAAAAAGAAAGAAAAAATATATATATTTAAAAAAAATGCACCCTCCTTACAACAATTTATTCCCATAAATTTGATATTTTTATTTCTTTTATCAAGAAATACATATTTTCCTAAAATATTGTAACCATGAAACATGAAAAACATACTTAAATGTAGATATATGATTAATAAATAAAACAGAAATAAACATAGTTAGACGGATAAGTCCATAAACCTCTCACAAATAAATGTAAAGATTACTAATAATGTAAAAAGAAATACAAATCTCACCAAAAGGAAATCTCAATAATATAAACTTATAATCTATTATAAATTATATTAAATAATACATTAGTTTGCAAACTAAAATCCTAATTCTACACCATCGAAATAGATAGTCAAAATAATTACTTAAAATATGCCAACAAATATTTAAAAGTAAAAGAAAATAAAAATAAGGTTAAAAAAACCAGGCAGATAAAAGATGGTTTTCAAACAGACTTGCTTACAATCAGAGGGCTATTACTAACACCGATTCATGCAAAATACAACCTATCGTTTGATCCTATATCTCATCTTCTCATAATTATCCACTTGTTTTTAAATAAAGTTCTCTCTAAAATTAGATTGTTTCGTTTATTGAACAAGATGGGCTGCGGGGCAGCAAGTCCCTGCCCCCAGCCAGATATGTTGTGTAGCAATCCTTGCGAGCAAAGTATCATAAAAAAGATCAATACAAGCTCAGAACAAAACATAGTTATGAGAGTTACTCAGAGATGCTCTCCCTTGTCATAGCATACAACTGGCAATTTCAGATAGATTAACTCTTTTAAATTTTTCAGATAGATGAGCTGTTTTAAATTTATTTTATAGATGTGCAGCAACTAAATTGCATTGAAATAATTTTATAGATGTGCAGGAAGTAGCATTGATGTTTCAGAAATGCTATAATTTTCAAGGTCGAAAGGAAGTAAATTGCATTGATGTTTCAGCAATGCTAAAATTTTGAAACTGGGTGATATTGCAATTTTTTTAAGGAAATTTAGTCAAAGTTTAGCTGCCATGGAGGCAGAATTTAGCAGCAGAGGTGTTGATTGACTGGGGAATAATGATGAAATTAGTAGAAGTTTCGTTATGCTACGCTATGTTTCTTTTATTTTCTCGGGAAACAAGAGTGTTAATTCCATTTGTTCAAGTTTCAAAGCAATCCTCCATTGATCTCGAAAATACTCAGTAGTTAATACCGTCCAAATTCTCTGGGGCCGTGCAGCATAGAGTCGTAGGATATCCTTCATGATGGAACTGATACTACCTCTACGGCCCCAGGATTCCACTGCTCATCGTGAGTTTCACACCCTTAATAGGAATAACCCTTAATAGGAATAATGGTGAGATTCCGTAAGCTCTATCGTTGCTGAAGACCATGCATATCTTTTTTTTTTCGGTAGGTCACTAATCATGGATTGTGAATCTGGTACTAGTCAGAAACAAGGTCTGGGCTTTTGATGCCTTCACAGAGTAACAAGAAGGAAAGTGGCAGCCTCATGACTGTTTGAACATCACTCTCTCTCTCTAGATATATATATATCTATTCAACTGTGTATTTTACGTATGTTAGTGTGAACAAACATACAGAAAGCTCTGCTCCACAATCATAAGTTTACTCTACTGAATCAAACATTATAAACAGAATAAGCTTAGAGCTTAATGGAGCTACAGACAGAATTCAAGAATTCAATTCAAATTTTGTGGAAGACAGAAAAGTACTGCGATGGTGAGGCCTCGAAATAGGTCCAAAGTAACAACTCTAGTCTTGGTTTCATTTGTGGGTTTTTCAACGATGAATCTTGAGTCCATCCCATCTGTCGGACGGGCATTTATATCTGAGCCCACAAAAAGCAGTTTCTTCCCACGATATTTGTCATTCCAAATGGTACCCAACTGATTTTTTCAGCAGCAGCAATGTCCCAGGAAGGTTTCTTTGACAGAATACCTTCATGCTTTACTGAGCAGCACCTGGGTAAGTTGGCTGAAGCCAGAATTAACAACAAAATCTGAATGTGAGTTTCCTTCATCGGGACATAAGTTGATATACTTTTTTAGCATAGAATAGAAAATGACGATAGCTAAAAAGCGCGCACATAGAATGAACACCCGGACAGAAGCTTGGAGCCAGGTGGCAGACTTATTGACGCTGATAATTAGAACTGATATATTCGATCTTTACTTTTCTCCACTGCAAAGTGTAAATAAAATTATAAACAAATAGAAATCAGTCATTAGATTTTTAATTTTTAATAATATATTTAGTGCGCAGGTCTACAACTCTGATAAATTATATTTGTTGTGTATGAGATTTAAAGTAAATTTTTTTTTTTTAATTCGGATTTAAAATATGATGCATGGAAGTGTCTCATGTGCAGAATGACACATGTAGAGAAAAGTATGATGCAAGGCAGTGTCTCGTGTGCCGAATGACACACAAGTAGTGATAAGTGGGGCGTACATGCAAATATGGAGTACGTGCCTGCCAAAACATGGAATCTGTGCCAAGAATAATATATAGTCTCAGCGAAAATGATTTCTGTTTTTCCTGCAAATCAGGTAATCAAAAGAATTCTCAATATCTCTCAGGAAATTCCAATAGGTACACAATGCAGGGCCGAACCAAACACTCATTCATCGAGCTGCAAACGTAGGACACGTCGCTGGAGAACGAGCCAGACATCAAGAAGTCTGTCAATGGGTTTACCTCAAATCCATTTCCTTCGGAAGACAGTGATGCTTTCGCCCTATTATCAATAGAAAAATCAGGGATAACAGAAGTGGAGTCTTGATCTGGTATCCCTAGTGCAATTTTCAATCTGGCGACTACTATAATTGGTGCAGGAATTATAGGACTGCCTGCAACAATGAAAGTTCTGGGCCTGCCATTATGCTTTGCAGTGATAGTCTTGATGGGTATTCTCTGGGAAATTAGCATTGAGTTGCTGGTCAAGTTTTCTGTTCGCCTGAAGGCTTCTAATTATGGTGAAACTGTTGAATCTGTTTGTGGGCACTCTGCCATGGTTTTATCAGAGATTTGTATTATTGTAAACAATGCAGGGATTATGATTAATGTCCGGCTACTCGCATCACCAGGGGATTTTTGATCAATGGATAGGAAAGGAAGGGTGGTGGGGCAACCGGAGGCTGATAGTTTTCATCACAATGGTATTTTTTAATTGGGGAAATTCGCATATGTATTGCAGGTTGTGGCGCCACAGTGTTCACACTTAACAAATGCCACTATACCCAGCTGACAAATATCGTTTTCTCAATCAGTTTTCAAATAATATTGATTTCTATTAGCTTAGAAGTCCGCTATCCTACAAGTTCACTTGGGTATACAACAAATTACATTAGTTTGAGAAATTGAGCTTCAAAGAAAACCTTAGCGACGTACCTGAACACGATGTTAAAGGATTTTAGAATGTTAAAGTTATGAACTCCCAGCGTCGTGATGATATAGAGCGTGATGGTAGAACTCCATCACTACACCGCTGAGTGAGCTGAACAGTTGCGGAAGGAAAACAACACAGTCGACCCTGGCAATTCAGGTATGTGTGTATCTTTTTTGCAGATAATATTTCCGAAATAAGTTAAATGATAGAAAAACATAGACAAATTCATGGTTATGCATTGTTAATAGCCCCATTTTCAAACACTAAAACAGTGCTGTAGTTTTATTGGATTGTATTTTTTTTTCCGAAAAAGAATCAGACGTTAGTTGTTTTATGGAAGATTATTAAACACAGTTTAAAAAACCAGACATTCAATTTGACTTAGAGAAACAGTGTTTACAGTGTTTTCATTTACCTGTTAACTCAAAATTTCATATAAATGAATGGTTGCAATAGGAGTCTGATAAAATTGACTACTGTACTTAATGGCAATCATCATTGAAGAGGCTTAATAGAGGAGTTCCACTTACCCATGGGAATTGTGGGTCGATAGCGCACTGCTTTGAAGCTCCCGTGTGACTGCTTTGAAGCTCCCATGTGACTGGTAGTAACCTCTGTATGTAGCGCTGACAATATTTATTTCTGTTGGAACTACTGGCAATGAAAGCTTAGCTACGGAAGAGGCTTGGAGACACCGAGCAAACAGGTGACCACAATGCTGTGATGGATTGTATTTTCAACACCGAGCAAATAGGTGACCACGTGCAGATAGCCACTTCCTTGCACGGTTTTCCAGGTGGCAGTTGTAGCGCAGGGGCAGGGCAGCCAACGTTCTACTTATCAGACCTACCATAGTATGTCATATACAATCTAGTATTTAATGTCATAAACTAATGCTAGCATTAGTTTAGCTAGCGTTTACAACTTTCACAATGAAAAGCCAAACTCATAACTTAACCTATGTTTTTTCCTCCCGGCCTCGGGAAAAGGCCAAATAAGACGGTGAAATGATATGCCTTAAAAAAACATTCGCTATACGAATCATTGGGAACTAATAACAGAAATGAATAAAAAAACATTGGTTATAAGGGACTAAGAACAGCTTAAAAACAGCTTGACTAATGCTAACATCTCCTTACCCGATTACAATAGTCCCTGCCTTAGCCGCAGGCGGCAGGGACTAATAAGCCCATTTTCAAAACAAAGATCAACTAATGTTAGAGTGCTCAAATGGTCCTTTCATTCTCTAGCATGCTCTTAAAAAATAAAAGAACGAGGAGACTCAACTCTCATCAAACAGTTAATGTTTTACAAGAAAGATATAATATAGTGCGTTAAAATTGATTGTATATTTCAAAAATATGTTCTCTGTGGAATCTTCCAAAATGCATTTTTTGAAAAAAATTAAAGTAATGACCATTTTATATTGATATAAGTATGCATATAAGAAAACGAAAATAAAAGTAAAAATACTTAAATAAAATGAATAAAAAATATTAATTTAAATATGTTATTTTAATTTTTATAATTATAGATATTATTTTTATTAAAATATTGAATATATTTAATTTAAGAATAATTTTTATTAATTGTGATTATAATTTAAATTATATATATAAATAATATTTTTAAATATATTATTTTACTATTATTTTGGTTTTAATTTTAGTGGGAAGGGTATATTTTCATTTAGTTTTTTGATAATTAAACTTGTAAAGAAAATGTAAAACAATAAGATTATCTTTAACTTAATTCCAAGATTATGGTTTTTATTAAACTGATAGTTCTACCATCTTTAAAAGTATCAATATTAAAGAGGAAAATGAAGGGTATATTTCTTATATTTATAATGTTATGTGTAAGTGATTGACAAAGATTAAATGTC
Source organism: Pinus albicaulis (assembly GCA_034641835.2). Classification (NCBI taxonomy): domain Eukaryota; kingdom Viridiplantae; phylum Streptophyta; class Pinopsida; order Pinales; family Pinaceae; genus Pinus; species Pinus albicaulis. The sequence goes on along the minus strand of CM076572.1, from coordinate 200,456,473 downwards.
TCTATCCAACCACATTTTTAATTATACTGTAGATTTAATGTGTAATAAATATTTTGTCAAATCCTCTTTCATATAAAATTTATAGATTTGATATGGATTTAATTTTTGTTTCATTTTCCATTAAAATTATGACAAAGATCATTAATTAAAAAACTAAAATGACATGCATCTTGCATTCATGTCTCGAGCATATCACGAAACATACACAAACATGGAAGTGATTTTTTTTTTTTAACTCTCAATCTGAATGCATTTTCATGTTAGTTATAGATTTCATTAAGAAAGAATAAATTGTAACACTCAGAACTTGATGTGTTTAAGAAACCATCATAATTTTATCAGAAATCTATAAGAGTAAGGAATATAGCATACTTGCTTTATGATATTTTAGGAATATCATTACATCCATGGTTTGTTTCTTTATGGTATATGTTTATGATTTGGTGGTTCATGATGCTCACAAAAATAGGAGATAAAGAAAAAGTTTGATTAGCACAACAAAATCAGTTCTTGTTATTAAACATATTGATTGTTCATTTTATCTGTTAATTCATCTCAAAATATTAATTATTGTATGTGAGAGCATACTCCCTTACACACACACACATATGAAGATAACTACAATTATTTTAATTTTTTTATAGTTTTTTTTATGAATCCTACTACACAATAAAAATAATGGCACTGCATGTACCAATATCACAAATTATATATCTCACAATTTTTGTTTTCATAGTTTTTTTTAATGAATCCTACCACGCATTAAAAAAATGGCATTCCATCTTTTCAATACCACAAATAATATATCTCATGGATTCTTGCTTTGAAACATCATAAGAAAAATCCTCGTAGTAATTTTGAAAATATTTGTAAATGAATTTCAATGTTACTAGAAACAACAAGAAGAAATTTAATATATATATATATATATATATATATATATATATATATATATATATATATGAAAAATGAGAAATACATGAAAAATGTGATTGCAATCATATTTTTTCATGTATTTCTCATTTAGTAGAGTTCATCAAATGTGTGTAACATGGGTACTCTTCGGATGAAGACTTAAATTTAACATACAATGAGTGCTTCTACTTGAAATTTCAGTAAATTTATAGGGACATGAGTTGAAAATACCATTTGAAAAAGTAACTTTTTCTTTTTTTCCCTCTAAAATTTGATGATATAATATAATATTATTTTATTATTTTGACTAATATTTATAATATTCCTTAAAAGACTCATTTTAAAGCTGAAAATTTTAATAATGTCTAAATATTTTAGTAAATAATAAATCCTTCATAATGAAAGCACCATATAAACATACCTTTACTCCTAGTCACTCATATTTTTATTCCTTGAAGTTTAATATTTCTTTATATAACATCAATAAATTAATTAAATTTTACAATTTTTTTATTTTTATATAATTTTGAATAAATTTAATAACTACATCGATAAACTTTATAAGAATTATGAAAAAAATAACAAACCAGATGTTGATAATACAATATTTAGAAAACACATTTCAAGACATCATAGAGTCTAAGAAGAAAACCAAGGAAAGCGCGAGAAAAATAAACCTTCATAGATTACAACTAAAAATAACAAAGTAATAGCTAAAACATGTTTGTAGATATTGATTTTAATGCTTTTAATTTATTTTATTTCCATGCAATATTTTAAAACCATTAACTTATTTCTCGGTAATTTAAAATTCTAACCATTATAAATTCTTTAAATCAAGTTGGAGACCTTTCATAAAAGTGTACTTCATTTCCTTATACATATAAGCACACGTGTTACACTAATGTAATATATTAATAGAATATTATTATTTATGTTTTACGTGTATGGTTTTTTTGTATTTTTTGAAATACATATGCAGATAAAAATATATAAATTTTTGGACAACCAATATTTTTAATATATAATTAAAAAAAAAGAATTGGGAGCAAATAAAAGAAGTTTAATCTAGGAAATGGATTCAAAACAACGGGAAAGGGGTTTAAACCTATAACATTATTAATTTATGGTTAATTATGTGTTTATTTTCAATTTATATATTTAAAAATTAATTATTATTTAATTAAGATTTATTGTATATAATTTTTTAGAGTGGGAAAACTTATTATAATTTAGTTGTCAAATCAAAAATAAGGTATATACTATTTTTCAATACTTTAATGAAAAATATGTATTTATTTTTAACACATATATAATTTAAAAATATTCATTAATTAACTGAGATATATTATATTCTAATATTTTGATGACAATGAGAATGATTTGGTCGAAAAACAAATTCTTCTCAATCTTTTTGGAAATAATTTATTTGGTTAAACTATTTTTTATTGTTATTATGGTTTTACATGTTGGATAATAAGTAATATAAGGTAAGGGATAACAATCCAATCAACTAGTAATATCAAATTTATTTCATTTTTTCATTTCTCTTATAACGTGGTTAGATAAAAAAAATCATATAATTCAATTTTAAATTTCACTATTACATTTATATAATTTTCTATTCTCATAATACCACATTAACATAATATCAATTTATTAACTTAAAACCATATCAATATCTTAGAAACAAAATAATCAATCATAATAATGTAGTTGGTAATAGCAATGTTAACACACTCATTTGAGTAAACAAAATTATTTCTTTTAATATTATACACAATTTCATAATAATATATTTTACATTTTATGATCATGTTACTTAACTTAATTATGAATAAAAACTATGTTAATTAGATATTAAACTAGTCGTTTCACAATATTACATCTCCTCCATAACCTTGATTTATTGCGAGGAATACCGAGATATAGAAATGTTAAAATGCATATGATCTTCAACACGTAGCCTTACGGTTATATAAACCATTATATTAATATAATGCACTCAGTGTATTTTTTTAACTGAAATTGAGTAGCTATTTTTTTGCTAGTTATTTGAAATACAGTTAAAAATAATTAAATATAGTTAAATTGAGATTAAAAAAATAGTGAATTTAAGTTAGTGCTAAGATTTAAAATTTGATCAATTTAAGTTTAGGTTTTATACATTGGTAAATTGAATTATTTTGTTAATTGTAATTTTGCATTATTGTGGTGGAAGATCCAACCTTACCCTATAACTATAATAATGTGTCATATAATTAATTTACATAAAATTTTAAAAATATATTAGATTCCCTATAATTGATTTTTAAAAATATATTATATTTTTTATAGTTTATTATATTTTTTTGCAAAACTAAATAATTATTAGAATATTGAAGTTAGAGAAACATGTATTTTTATTGAAAATATAGAATAAAATTATAAATTTTTGATAAATAAATACATATAAAATATTAATTAATTGTAGTTGAATATTACATAATAAAAATATAAAATTAAAAAAATGAAATGTATCGTCTAAAATTAATCTATATCATTTAAAGTTTATGCCATGACTTTTAATATATGCCTATCCATTACCAATAGAATTTGGAATAATTTATTCATGTATATTTCCTTTATGCACCCTGGTTTTATGATCAAGAAAAAACTATATGAGAGATTATTGAAACCAATCCCCTTTTGAAGCTAAAGTTCATTTTATTTTGGGAATAGATACATCTGCAAGTCAAATAAATTGATGATGATCTAATGTAGATTAGGTACTTAATAGGCTTTTACTAGATAATATAATATTATGCGATATAAATGTTAAATTTGATAGATATGATATATGGTTTGTAGGATTTCCACTAACTACACATCGCTTTTTGACACCGTAATTTTATTATTTTAATTAAAAAGCTAAAAATATAGGAAAACCATACTTCCTTAATACTTCCTTAATACGTAAAACATTATTTTTTATTTTTAAAAAAATTATAAATTTTTGATAAATAGAAATATTAATTAATTGTATTTGAATTTTGTATAATAAAAATGTACAATTAGAAAAAACTAAATATAATTTTAGTTTAAAAATATATATATATTAGAAATTAGAAATTAAAAATATAAATTTAATTTAAAAACAAAATTAAATAATTATGGAAATAAAATTAGTTTGTTTTATATAAATTAACTACCAATTAGACATGGAATTTGGAATATGTTCTTCGTGTATATTTCCCTCATGCACCATGGGTTTATGATTAAGAAAAAACTATATGGGTGATTATCGAAACCGGTTCCCTTTTGAACCTAAAGTTTAATTTTTACTGTATATTAATGGGAAAGACACATATGAAACTTAAATAAATCAATGATGAGATGATGTAGTTTAGGTATGTAACATGTCTAAAATATACCTATTAAATGTGATAGATATGGTATATGGTTTGCACGAATGCCACCACTGTGTGACATTTTGGGACTGTAATTCTATTCTTTTAAGAAAGGTAAAAATATATCAAAACCATATTTCCTTAATATGTGTAATTAAATCAATTAATTAATAGCTAAAGCATTACAATCAATATAAAAGTGTAGATTGTATTTTAAACATTATATATATTTGACCCACTATATATATAACTTGAAGATTTAACTTATTTTTGTTTTGTTAATATTAAATGAGACTCCTCATCAAATTTGTAATTGTTATGTGAGTTGTTTGGTCGTTAATTAGTTGGATTTGAGAGAACTAATTCAACCAAAATAGTTTCTAATTTAGTGTTTAGTTGAGATATTTTCTCAATTATTTGATTGTATGTTTAATATAGAATTTCTATCTTGCCCTAATATTTTTTTTATTTATATGTGATATTTAATAGAATGTAGTATTGATTTTGGTGTGCAATTAGCTTTGGGTATGTGATTAACTCCCTTAAGGGAGGGCAATGTATCTTTAAGATAAATGTGAGATTTAGTTCTTGTGCGATTAGGTTAGAGTAGATATGTTAGCGTGTGATATTGGCGACGTATGCTTGACTTAAGAATTTGTTGTCGCTTGGAGAAGTTATGATGTGATAGAGTAGTGGATTTTCTAGATAAATTACCCGTGCAGACTTAAGTCAGAATACCTCAAACCATTAACTCTTCTGTTCCTTTGCTGAACGTGGAGGTCAAAATAGGTTGAATAAGTCGATGTCAAGAAAAAGTGGAAGCTGCGTGAACCATTCCTATGGGGTTCAATTTCCATCATCTTAATCCTGTTAGCGGTGTATCCTCCCATCACTGTTAAGTTTTTCAGACTGAGGATTTGCTCATCAATTCTACATTCAGTGAATGTCATACACGTATCTCTATGGAAGGATCTCGAGATTCAGGATTGGAACAAGTTCGTTTCCCTAGCATATTATCGCGAATCGGTCGTCGCACTTAGTGTTGACGCTCCGCATGATGAATCAAATCCCCAATTCTGAATTTCGACCCTGAACTGAGTCAACCAGACTCTAATGGAAGCATTAACTGGTTTGGGTTGCGTACGATGGAATTGAAGACTGTATATGTGTTGTGTGAGTTGCTTCGTTGTTATCAACAAAACCTATTACAACGAGGTCTTTGTTGTGATGACCGAGAGTCAACTTCATTCTTCAAATTTCATAGTTGATGTTACGTGGGGAATTATGGAAGGCAATGTGGATTTATTAATGACTGTGGTTTACTACCAAAGTGGATGGTAGGCCAAATGAAACAGGTCGGACTAGTCAGGGACATCCATATTAACTAATTATAGATTTTCAATAACTATTATAAATTTGTTTGTAAAACTTAAGTGAGGATGAATTTTAAAATTAGATAAGGATATCATTTGTAAAAGTGTTTCTATATATATTTCTTATTTAGATAATTTCTCTAGATAATTGTAGAGTACAGCGGTTGGTACCCATATATATTGGTGGATGGGAGCTCGTCCATATAATGAATAGTAGTTAGATTGATTGTATCTTGAACAATTATTTTAAGACATTGAGTGGTGTAAAACAAAATATGGATGGTTTTCGAGATAGTTTTTCTTGTGTGGATCTACGAAGGATCCCTCATTTGTTGAAGACATAGGAGTGGTCTTCTGGTGAGGTTATGTGACAACTTGAGATGTTGTTCAATAATTGACTTTAGAAGATTCGTGATTCATGAGTTCGAGAGTGGAACTCGGGAATCCAGATTGTTGGCTACACCTCTTTTACGATTATGAGGCAAATTGATGGAGTTAGCTCTATGTGATTTCGAAGATTTTTAAGGAAGCTAATGAATATTTTGTAAACAAGAATATCAAAAACAATACTAGTTAAGTGGGGGACTTGGATATTTAACTACTATTTGTCTTGTGCACATTGAATGAGATTTGTCATCATAAATATAATTGTCATGTGAGTTGTTTGGTGATTAATTAGTTACATTTAGGAAAATTAGTTCAACTAAAATAGTCCTACTTTGGTATTTGGTTGAGATATTTTCTCAACTAATCGATTATATGGTTAAGATAGAATTTTTAACAATAATTCTTGTATTTATATGTGATATTTAATAAATTGCAATAGTGATTTTGGTGTCAATATATATATATTTCTCTATCAAAATATATGTTATAAAACATTAAATATTGTTCCATAAAACGTGTTATATTTTCAAATTAAGTGATAGTGAGGTGGTTGTCTCGTCAGTGTCATTAAAAGTCATTTCATTTCAAAATTCATTAAAAATCATTTCATTTCATTTCAAAATCCGTGTTAATGTAGAACACACTTTAATACTCATATAACTTTTGCTGGCGTAATAAGTCAAATTCTATGAGAATCGCAATCTGTGTTTGCATAACAAGTTAACATAAAATTATAGGCGACTCACAATCCGTGTTTGTGTAACAACTCGATTATGTCGCACACTTCCACCTCATTCAATACTCATAACTTGTGTGGCGTGATTTGAATTATCAAGTACTTATTTTAAAGTTTTTGTTTAAAATGGACATAGTTTCTGAATTTGGTGAGATGACTTGTCCGTATCTATTGTATTTCCAACCAATTATCTTATAATTTTTAGATGTAGCTTCGAATAAAAAATTGAATTTATAAATGTAATTGTTGAATTTAATAATATAGATTTAGTTTTTAATTATTTAAATTTAAAAAAAAAACTGTATAGTCTAATTTATAAATGTAACAGTTTTTAAGGATCATTTTTTTATGATTAATTTTAACTAAAATTTGACAGAAACTTTTAAAAAATTCAGTTTATGTTGTTTAATTTGTATAATTTAAGTGTTCTATAGATTTTTTATGATGTTAAATCTATTTATGCATTCAAATATATATTTTAAACAATAAAAAATCACACTCTTGAATTTGTATCACTAAATTCTAGTAAAAAAATTATTTATTTTGTAAATTCAACTATACTTTAAAAAAAAATTTCAAATTTTTTAAATATATATTAGTTTTTTTTAAAATATAAATGACATAGAATATAAGTATCATATATAATATACACTATATTTAACATTTAAACACAGTATTCCTGGTGATATGAATTTTATATTAGCGTAATTGTGATATATAATATAAGTTATATAAACAAAAATCATCACACTATATTTAAAATTTAAACACAATGTTCTTTATGATATGAATTTTATACTACAGTGATTGTGATATATAATATACCTACGGTTAAAAAATAAATCATCACAGATCTTACATATCCTTATAATTGAATCCCTAAAAAGTTTTTCCATCTCTACGTGAGCATTTGTTATAGTGGATGATATAAGGATGATAGTTTTATATGACAGATTTTAACCACAAAAAAAAAAACAAAAAAACAGAAAAGCTATCCACTAAACGTAGATCATAATTAACTTATGTTTTATGTTATTATAATCCCTATAGTTGAATCCGTAAAAGTTTCTGCCATCTCTACGTGAGCATTTGTTACAATCGACGATATAAGGATGATAATTTTATATGACAGATTATATATATATATATATATATATATCCACTAAACGTACATCATAATTAACTTCTGTTTTATGTTATTATAACATGTTTATGAGTGGAGGGAGTGAGCGCCGAAGAGTCTGTTTGTTTGTAGCATTAATAATAAAGTGACATGATTTTGGACACTTATAATTAAGATCGAAATCTAACTTGCACCTTCTGCTCACATTCAAGGTTTTCCTTTTTCACAGTTTCAATATTTTTTTTTGGCGTTGTTTATTGATAGCGAAATGCATTAAGTACCATCAAGAACTTTTTGGCACTTAAAATATTCAAATTTGACAACTAGAATCTAGATTTTCAAAAATTCTGTCAGATTTTATCATAATCTTACCAGAATTTCTATTATTCTCTCAGCTACTTTATGGGCTGTTTAACTAAATTTTGTTTTTTATTATTTCTAGGAATTAAAAAAAATAGAGAGATAATAGATGACACAACTTTTTTACAAATAGAAAAGAAAAGCTGCAAAAAAATTAGTCGCCGTCATTGTTGCTAAAATTCATTTGCTAGAAATTAGTTGCCTTGTTTGTTGCTAAAAGAAAAGCCGGTAGTTTTTGGCTGTGAAACTACAATGAAAAACCAACTTGACTAGTCTTTACATTCAATTTGACCCTTGAACCATAAGGGGCACCCTCAAATGCTACAAGGTATTTTTTAAAGTTGTTCACTAACACTAGAAAATAGCCTATGTAGCACAATGGCTAGATATATGATTTATTGTGGGTGGTTTCCAATGATTGTACAATATCTCTCCATGAATAAATTCCTTTCTTGCAGAGTCATTGGTCAAAGCAATAACATCCAGTTTGATTGAATAACATGATTTTAAAGAATTTGAGAGAGGAATATAATAGAATATTCGATAATTAATGAGACATATTGAATAATTAATCAACCAGATATAGTAGATGTGTGTAGAATACTTCTACAACCAAACAAATATACATTCGAGAGATGACAAAAGGCGAAAGTTAAATATGCAGTGGATGTTATTTCAAAGAAAATATTTAATAAGATAATCTCTCTAATGATTATAACTTTGTGGTCAGTTTCCACAAAGGTTGATATTCTAACCTATCATTGGCGTAACTCCTATGTTACCCTGAACATATGTATAAATAAAGCATGAAAGGACTAGAAAAAACATACACAAGAAAAATAAATTATGTCATGAATTGGAGCTAAAATACTTCAAGACCTCTTCTTGATACAAATGAAACAATATATAGAAAATTATATAGAAAATTACAATCTTATAGATATTTTTAGACTCTAGGATACAAAAATAATAAAATAAAACTAAATGTATCTTAACTGCTACAAATATTCTTCAAATACAAATATAAATAATAAACTAAATGAATGCATTGTTTGATTTGTTGCAGGAAATTTGGGTCTGTTGGAGTCAAATAGTCCCAAATGTGGATTTTAAACCAAAAGTAGTGAATCATTCGTCATTTTCCTACTAACATTTTTCCCTTAAAATTAGAAATTGTCTTATTAAGAGATAATTCTTCTCCTTTAAATCTAAATAAAATCATTTAACTTTTAATCTTCTTCCATTTAAAACTGAAGTTGTTGGAGCTCTTTCTTGAAATCTGTAAACTCCCATCTAAACACGGTCAACTGTGCCACCTATATGTATCAATTACTCCAATGATCCCCTTCGACTACTTTTTCTGCTTGGGATTTGGAGTGTGGTATTTTATCCGCTAGGTGTTCATTCTCCTGCCTTGAAATATGGGAATATGTTAACTAATTTCGAATTTTTCCTAATTGAAATCTTGAATTTTTTCATCAACTAAGGGAAATATGTAATTTGATAAAACTATCCCCTGAAATTTGTGAACATGAGAAATCGATCAACAGTCGTAGGTTCGAGCGCTCGAGTTGTAGGTTAACACGTTAGAGAGGCAATAAAGACACACAACTAGAATAACTGTGAAATAATTGGGAAAAATATTGCTCGATTGAGCACCTATTCAACCCTTGCTAATCAATGGATGAATACGTGTGTGAATCTCTATATGAATACTTTTTCTTATCAACTTCGCCAATATTTTGAGTTGTCCTTCTACTCGGGATCATTCAACATGCACACACATTTCCATTCCTGAATATCTATCTTGCATTGAATGAATTCAAAAAATATTTAAAATAATAAAATCGTCGAAATGACCAATGGAATTACGGGGGGTTGCACATAGCATGTGGTTTTCAACTTGGGGGTGCGGAAATTCACCAGATATTGCCATGTGATCATAAGTTATTTTGGAAACACGACTTATTTCAGACCCATCTCCTCCATTAAATTTTTAAAATCCTGAGGGGTCCGAAATTGGATAGATGTCGTTGATATCCATTTATTTTGTGGGAAACTCTTATCACCGTTGAAACCTGCTAGAATTTTAATTCTATGGATATTCCTACATATTGGAAAATGGATATGAAGTGAAGGTGATAGGAAGACTGTAACTGAAAAAAGTTTTCAAAATGACTAGAATTTGTTATCAAATCTGGTAGATTACTTCTGGCCATATTGCAAATGGGTAAGAATGTTGATAGATGTCAAATACTCATCATGTCAGAAGAATGAATCAAAATCCAAAACCGTGCCTCGCTTCCCTAACAATTCCTTCTTGAAGAAAATTGATTGAAACACTTCATATTCTTTAGCACCTCACTCATTTTCTTGATTACTCTGCTCATATCTAGGTGTTTATTTGAAATTTGGATTTTTTCCTACAACAATAGGGAATAAGGATCAAATTTCCTTTATACCTGAACTCTTTGCGTGTTTGGGTGTTTGGAAACTTTGACAACTAGACATTTTGATGACTTAACACTTATATGAATGTTGTTATTGTTTTTCAGGAAAGGGAATAATCACATATGTGCAAGCCAACGTGATAATACATTTTTTATAATTCCCCTGACCTTAAATAAAATTCAAACCATTGATCATATATTACCCCTTGTGGGCTCCTCCGTTGGCTTTTGATTTGTATATAGAGTTCTCTTATGATATGCTAATTTCAATTTGACTTGGAGATTGGGCTTTCAAAGTTCAATAATTTTTTTAAAAATTTTAAATAAATAAATATATATATATATATATATATATATATATATCCCCAAATGCGGGTGACCAAGGCCCAAGGGAGGTAGGAGAGGTGTCATGTATCCACCTACAGGCCGAGCGTGTGTAAGTTGCATGCAGGCGGTGACGTGGGTGTAGGCATGACAGAGGAGGAAAGTTTAAGCAAGGAAATGATAGTGACAACAGTTAGTGGAATTCATCACTTGAAAACAGAGGTTGAGGTAATGCGAACCCAAGATCTTCAGGGTGGGAAGTACCATCTATGTCCCGAACTGCTCGAGCATGGAGTTATGGGTGTCAGAAGGCATAGGTAAGAGGGAAAAGTAGAGCGGGCGGGGGGGGGGGCGGGGATCGGTATGGATTTATAAGGATGCAAAGGGGATGAGGTTGAATCTTCTTAGCCTGGTGCAACAACGTGAACAAGCAAAAAGGTGTAGGGACCTGAGGAGCGAAGCAGGAAATAGCGGTGGAGGTCTTTCGACGCTCCATACTGGAGGGGAGAATGGTCGGTTGCCTAGCTCGCAGCCGACACTGTGTGGGGCGTGAAGTAGGCAGTGCCAGAGGAGAGGTGACCGGAGGTGGAGAAGGGAGGCAGCACAGGTCTCAGCAGGAGAACAGAGGCAAAACACTGGATTTCGAGGCTCTGTTCTTTGTCGATAATGACGATGAGTATGCCTCAGCCATCTCTAAAATGGAGGCAGACCTGGTCAGGTCCCTGCAGTGGGAGTATGGGGGGAGGGTCGAGGTGTAACCAGTCTAGGTGACATAGATCCTCCTGGGCCATCTAATATGAGAGAGGAGGAGAATTAGTCAAACGGCGGGAGAGAACCTCTACAGCATCAGGGAAGGGCTAAACAAAATTCTCGGCAAGCTATAGGACACCTTGATGATTGCGGAGTATCTGGATATTCTGCGACCTAATTATGCGCCTCCATCATAAGGTGATGGGAATGAAGAAGAGGAGGAAGTCGTGACAATGAAAAAGTCGAACATACCAGGAGGAGAGAACTAGGACTAAGACTAATCAGGTGCCCTTATTTTTACTATGATTAGCTACTGGTGGGCTCTTAGCCTTGTAGTGTACATAGTTTGAAAGCTTAACAGCTTTAGTTGGTTAAAAATTGGAGTTTTTCCTCTCCTATCCATTTTATGGGTTATCAGACTTGATATTCCTCTGATTTCCCATGATGGGCAGACACGTTTTTGTAATTTTGCACACAAACTCTAGTTTCCATCTTGCTAGCAGATCTATGACTATAAATATTTAACTAGTTAATAGAAGGAGATCCATACTTTTTGATTATATATATATATATATATATATATATAATTAAGTATTAAAAATGTAAAAATTATCTAAAATATCATAGAAGTATTTATAATAACCATCATTAGCACAATTGAATATTTTGCTAGTCTACGAGGTATAGTAGCACATATTACAGTTTTTGTAAATATTTTTTATTTTTTCCAGGGTGTCAAAAAAAGGTCACAACATCATCTCGAACTGAGGATTGATCCCCCCTGTGCAAGGCAGAGAACTTGTATACCTGTGCCATTAATATGTTGGTCATGGAGTCAATTCCTCAATTTGTGACCTAAAGCTACAAACTGCAAACTAAAACCATACATGGTATACCTATAAGTTGTTTTGATTTGAAATCATTTCTACTCATCATCAAGCAAACAACACACGGCCAACTTCTATCAGTTACACAAGCACAACAATGCTTATTCCATTGGGCTATGGAGTCAACAATCAAGAGTCACCTACAATTCTAATATAAATATGAAAGCCCCAACCTGTGCTTGAATTGTATCTCAAAAAATAAATTTCTATATAATTTATAAAACGAATAAAAACTGGCGATCTCTATAGAATAAGTAAACACGTTCTAATTGACATACTTAAGCAGCCATGATACTCCCATCAATATTAGAAATTGTGACAAGTACTTTGTTCAGACTAGAAATTTAATATACTTCAAACTTCCTTTAAAGAATAAAATCTCCAAATGAAATGAAATGAGCATAAATGTATAATTATTTCCATTGTGGGGCAATTGAAACCAAATTCAAATGGAAACATGTTTTTCTCCAAAGCATTCAAATATGAAACCACATTTCTTGCACTATTTCTGATATTGATTAATATTGAAACTGAAACCGAAACCAAATTGAAAAATTCTTAAGAAGATTTAAAGGAAACTGATATATTGTATACTAACACTGCTGAAATCACCCCTTTCATAAACTATAAAAATTCCATACACTGCACAGTGGAACTAATTTACTTTGAAAACCACACACTACATATTAAATTATGAATATTAGTGCACATTGTTAGGTGTAATCATTATACCAGTGCAACCATCTAAGAATTGTATTAATTAGAAGAGAACCTTGCATGTAACTAAAGATACAAAAGATATTTATAGTGTCAAGATCAAATTCCATTGGAAATATATCCTTACAGGGGAACTTAGAAAGTTACCTCCTTTGTAGGGATTTGATATTTTTTATCACAATTAAGAGGAGGAAAAATATGATGCTAAATGTAACCATCATTGAGCCTTTCACAAGCAAAAGAGTAAAATCATCTAACATATGGAACCAATGGAATTGGTAACCCAGTGTAACTTCCATGTGACAAAGTGGAGTCCTTAGGTGAAGGAATTGCAAAAAATATCAAATTCCTACTCCTTGTTCACCAGCAAGGAATAGATCTAGTTTTTATCATTTTCCAGGGAAATATTTCTTCATTACTTCACTCCCCGACAACGATGTGAAATGTTGTATTTGTTTCTCGAAAGTAGTTATTGGCTCTGAAATGATGCGTACAAACCAACTTAACCAGTATTTAGGTTCAAGATAGTCTGTGAACCAGGAGGAGGCTCCCTCAAATGTTACGAGGCTTTTTTTAATGGTTTTGACTATCACTGGACAACAAGCTATGGAGCACAATGGTTAGATATATGATTTATTGTGGGTGGTAGCCGATGATTGTACAATATTTGTCCATGAATAAATCCCTCTCTTGCAGATTCCTTTTCCAACATCCATTTTGATAGAATAACATGATTTTAAAGAATTTGACAAATTAATATGAGATAATATATGATAATTAAGCAGTCATGATGAATAATTAATCAACTAGATATACTAGATGTGTGTAGAAGACTTCTACAACCAAACAAATATACATTCCAGAGATGATAGAATGAGACAATTAAATATGAAGAGGAGTTTATCTCAAACAAAATGTACAATAAGTTAATATCTCTAATGATTATAACTTCATAGTCGACTATCAGGGAGGTTAATATTCTAACCTAGACTTTCCGAAGCTCCTATGTTACCTCGAAAATATCCAAAAAAAAGCATGAAAGAATTGGAAAACATATATCAAGAAAAAATAAATTTTGTGATCAACTGGAGCTAGAATACTTCAATTACAAAATTTCTAATAAATGTTTTGAAAAATGAAAAAATTTGACATCAAAATCCAACCTCTGCTTATTGCAAATGAAACAATATATAGAAGATTGCAATCTGCCAGCTATTGTTAGTCTTTAAGGTAAAAAAAGAAAAAAAGAAAAGTAATTTAAGCCTACTTGTTTCAAATATTCTTGGAATAACAATCTAAATAATAAACTAAAACAAATACACTCTCTCATTTGTTATAGGAAATTTCGGTCGATTGGGGTCAAATAGTCCCAAATCTAGATTTTAATCCACAAGTAGTGAATCATTCATCTATCTATGTTGATTTTTTTCCCCTAAAATTTAAAATTGGTTGATTAACTGATAATTATTCTCCTTTAAATATAAATCAAATGCTTTAACTTTTGATCCTCTGCGATTTAAAAATGAAGTTGTTGGACCTATTTCCTGAAATCTGTCAACTTCCCTCATTAGGGAAATTTTGAGGTCTAAAATAGGCCTCCTAAGGAAATTAGAAAATAATAGTGGAAATAATAAAATAAGATTATATTACGTCATCAAATTTTAGAGGGAGAAAAGAAAAAAACTACTTTTCCATCTCATATTTTCAACTTATATCCTTATGGTTTTACTCAAATTTTGAGCGGGGACACTCGTTGGATGTAGAATTTGATTTCTCATCCAAGGAGTACCCATGTTTCATACTTTCTATGGACTCTTCTACACGAAAAATGAGAAATACATGGAAAACATAATCGCAATCACATGTTTTCATGTATTTCTCATTTTTCGTATAGCAGGGTCCATCAAAAGAATGCAACATGAGTAGTTCTTGGATGAGGAATTAAATTTGGAATCCAATGGGTACTCTCGCTCGAAATTTGAGTAAAACCTTAAGGATATAAGTTGAAAATACAAGTTGAAAAAGTTATTTTATTGTTTTATTATTTTTTAATTTGGTTACTTTTTTAGCCTAAAAATGGTGAATCATTCCTCATGGTCGACATCATCACCTTCAATCATATTGGTTCTTATATATTTTATTTTGGCTGTACATTTTTAATAGGAGGCTCATTTTAGACCTCAAAAGTTCTCTAATGAAACACAGTCAACTTTTCCACCCGTATGTATCAATTACTCCAATAATTCCCTTTGAATACTTTTTCTGCTTGGGATTTGGAGTGGGTATTTTATCTTCTAAGTTTTGATATTATTGTCTTGCAATATGGGAATATTTTAACTAATTTCCAATTTTTTCTCCTTCAAATATTGATTTGTTCAATAACTAAGGGAAATATGAAATTATATAAAAATATCCCCTGAAATTTGTCAACTTGAGAAACCTATCATGAATTGTAAGTTAGATCGTTAGATAGCCTGAGGTCGGATATTATTTCCACCACTAGTGATAATATTCATTGCATTGCGAGAATGAACGCTTTATAAAATGGTAATATTCGATGAATGAATATGGAGGAAATAGGTTGCATGTACAAAGCCTATACAAAACGTTTCCTGGGAATTTTGTTTATTCTCACCGGATCTTCAGTTGTAGGTTATTGTAGCCAATGTAGATGTAAATAAAAATAAAGGGCATGGAAATTCCAAAACATAAAATACCATAGAAAAAATAGTCCCAAAAGATATAACACAATAAAATTTCTCATCCCGGGTCAATGCATTTAATACATAGAAAATGTAGAAAATTATTCGAGAAAACATGAAAGCAATCTTTAGTGTACTTTTATTCCATTTTTCTCCCTTAAAAATTTTATATTGTCAAGAAGAAGAAGATCCAGTGAACACATCCATGAACATCAACAATAGAACCATAATTTTCATCAACCCACCACAGTTGGAAGTCGAAACGAAACTAAGCATAGAAAATAACAATGTCAAAAGTGTCATTACAAAAAAACTAACCACTCGTTCTCATATGCACATAAATCAAGATAGAAAGAGCTTGAGGTGAAATTCAGGCTAAAGAAACTGTTTAGATAGAGTTCTTGCATTTTTCCACTAGTAGGCTTGAAACCATCATCAAAATCTTCAGTTTTCACATAGACTAGTGTAATTTGTATGTCCAATTTTTGTAGTTCAACTTTTGTGTCTCGGAGAGATTTTGAACTTTCTTTGCATTTCTAGAAAAATATTAAACTAACATCATCATGTATTCCTTATTAGTTCGTGATGTAGTTATATTCAACACACATGATCCTCCATACCTTGTCTTAAACTCTTTAGAGTTTCCAATGCATTATAAAATCTTGAATTTGTCCCTCTTTTTTCCACTGCCTTTCTTCCATCATCAAATCTCAACCTATACCCTTCACATATCTAAGGAAATCTCCAAAATTATCATTTTTTTCCATAAATTTTTCTATTCCACCTAATTGACGACATTCTACACAAAACCCACATTCCATATTTTGAGATTTGACTACAATTACCCAAAAATGGAGCTCAAAATTCACTCTCTGTAATGCTCATGAATTTTGATCCACTATTTTCGATGAGTAAAACCTGCGTAAGAATTGGAAATAAATTGCATTCAAAAGGAATGAGAAAATTTATATTGAAAATATCATTTTCATTTTTTGTGTTTGATTTGCAGGAGGCATGCAAAAACAATATCCATTGTTTATCATGACTGTAATTTCTATAGAAAAGTATGCAACCATAATCGGCACTGTCAATGGCAAGCCAAGGAGAATATAATATTTAATTCGATATTATCTTTCCATATCATATTAAAAAACTTAGTGACACATTCTTCCTTCTCTTTTGATGTATCTGTTATGAAGCATAGTTGAATAAGCATTGTCTAAAAATGAACACACGTAACTAGAATAACTGTGGAATAATTAAGAACAATATTTCTCGCTTGAACACCTCTTCAACCATTGCTGATGAACACATCAATATGTGTGTTAATTATCAGGAAAATACTTGTGCTTATCAAGAGTTCTAAGAGTTTTAGTTGGTCTTCTACTTGATGTAATTAAACATGCACTTCCATTTCCTTTCTTCACTCTCTATCTTGGTCTTAATTAATTCAAAACATATTTAAAATAATGACATCGTCTAAATTACCAACGGAATTGACAGTGGAAGGGGGGGGGGGGCATGCTATGTGGTCTTCGACCAGGGTGTGACAGAATTTACCACATATTTCCATGTTATCAATAGTTTTTTTGAAAAAATGACTTATTTTAGACCCGCCTTCATTAAATCTCGAAAATCATGAGGGGTACGAAATTGGATCTATGGCGTTGATCTCCATTAGTATTGCAGGAACCTCTTATCACCATTGAGACCTATAAGAATTTGAGTTATGTGTATATTCCAACATATTGACACATGGATATGAAGTGCAGATGATAAGAAGAATGTAAATTGAAATACTTTTTCAAAATTGCAAGAATTATCTATCAAATAATAAGGATGGATTCTTCCCATCCTGGAAATGGGTAAGAATTTTGATACAAGCCTGAATACTCATAAGGTCTAAACAATGAAGAAAAATCCAAGATAGTTCATCGCTTTCCTAAAAATGACTTCTTGAACAAAATTAACTGAAACCCCTAGTATTCTTTAACACCTGGCTCATTTTCTTGATTCCTCAACTCATATCTAGGCATTCATTTGACATTTGGATTTTTTCCTACAACAGTTGGGCATAAGGATCAAATTTCCTTTGTACCTGAACTCTTAGCGCGTTTGGGCATTTGGAAACTTTGACAACCGGACATTTTTATGACTTAACACTTATATGAATGCCACTATTTTTTACTAAGAATGGGAATAATCCCATATATGCAAGTTGGCATGATAATACATTGTTTATAATTCCCCTTCCCTCTAATACAATTCAAACCACTGAGCATATATTCCCCCTTGTGGGATCCTCCGTTGGATTTCAATTTGTATATAGATTTGTCTTGTGATATGCTAACTTCAATTTGAATTGGAGATTAGGCTTTCAAACTTTAATAAATTTATTTTGATTTCAAATCGAGATATATATACACACACATAATATTATTTAAAATAAACCATAATTATTATCAATAACCATCATTAACATACCTGAAGATTTTTCTATTATAAGGGTATACTACTAGCACAATTTACAATTTTTGTAACATTTTTTTTCCTTACTTTCAAAAAACCGTTACAACAAATACAATGAAAAATCAACTAGCATGGCCATGTTGCAGATAAATCAAACAAGACCAAGCCAAAATGAAGAAAACATGCGCCCATTAAAAAAATCTATTTAATTTTAATGCTCAAATTGTGAAACCCTCCCAACTACAAATTTGACTCGACAACAATACCTCACATGGGGAAACCCTCCCCTAGATATAATCTCACCTTAACTATAGTACCTCTGTTCTCTGAATTGACCCAAAAAAAAATTCTGCAGACTTCTCAAGCTGCCAGATTTGGGAAAAATGCACAAAACTTCAGCTTAATATTTCAAAATTTGAATTCCACAAAAAATAAATTACAAAATACATTACAAGGCACAATTGTATTTTACACATCTATATTTTTTTCACCGCATCAACTCTTGCAGGTTCTAACGTAGAAATGGCAAAAAACATAATGGTTTTTAGGTAACTTTTAAGAAAAGAAAATATTGAGAAGTTCAGTACCATTAGTTTCCAAGTTTTGATGATCCTTCTGTACATGTAGTCACCATCATATTCTTTCTTAAAGGAAAAGGAAGAAGAAAAAATTTAACATGGACACCAAGGATTTCAATACGAAACTGAGAAAAAAACCCTTTCAATGACCTACAGGAAATAAAACCAATTATGAAGGACCATGGCCCGTGGGGATTGGAAATGTCTAGGAAAGAGTTCCTAACATAGAATGGGTATTTTCATGATTGTTTGGTCCAATCTATTGCTCTAGATTAGGCTTAATTTCTTGTCAACCCAAGTAGATATTATTAGAGGCACTTGTCTAATGTATATAGACCTAGAAGGATCTAATTTCCTAAGTGAAGGTCTATTGTAGTAGGTTCCAATACGCTTTTAGAAGAGATTGACATTTGGTCCCTTACACACTTTAAACACTTCTTTAATTAAAACTGATCTAACATTCTAAAAACAGAGTGCTTATGGTTGTCTGAGATTTTAATCCTTTTACAAGGTTTCAACTCACAAAATCTCTTTCAAGTTCTTATATTAACACCCTAAAATCAATGATGTAATTTCTATGGTTTGTTTGAGATTCCAATCCTCTTACAATGACTCTACTCAGAGAGTCTCTTTCAAATCAACACACTTAAATCTGTAACACCCCAAATTTTATGTCCTTTCAAAGTTAGACATTTGAACTTTAATCCAAAGGGGAGTGGACCCTAATGGATAAGTATTTTGTGGATGTAATTAAGTATGTAGTTATGAAAAAAATAAATAAAATGATTCTATACATATTGACAAAATGAGAATTATGAGATCAGTTGCCAAATCCATGAGGTATGGAAAGAGGCTAAGATTTCCCCAAAAATATTTCAAAAATCCTTGAAAGAATTTATTTCTAAATTAGATTTTGGAGGAAAAATATAGTTTCCCCAATGATGTGGAGAGTAGCAGGGAAGAGGTAAAATTATGGGAAAAGCAGAAAGTAGCTTTAAAAGTCCCTAAATAAGGGAAGCCTAGGCAAACAGGAAGAAAAGCATCCTGTAATTCTGGACGCAGAATTAGAAACAGGCTTTGGGGAGCAAAAGCTTAATAAGCTATTTCTGAACCGATTAGAGGTTGGTCTGTTCTAGGAGAGGATCTCAGCTCGGGGGTAAGTTCTGGAGGACAAAAGAACTCTAAGGTTGGGAGGTTGGTCAAATTGCAAAAGTGGTATGCACACTGCTTTGTTGAGAAATTTAAATGTGATCTTTGTTAGACAGTAGTGAAAAGTGTTATGACAATTATGTTGAATTATATTGAGGTATGATAAATTCCTTTACTTTTAACAAAGTTGAATAGAAGAATTAGTTCTCCTAACTCTGTATAGTAGTAAGAACAAATCCATGGGACACTGTCAGCAAGAATCTCTAAACCATGATGTGGTTTAAATCTAGAGAGAGTAAAATTGTCTCCCTGGAATAAATTAAGTGTAACTTTAATTTGCTTCAGAAAATAAAAAATAAATAAATTAGTATACTGTATTAATACTGATGGATGGTGAGAAGTTCTACTATTATAGAGGTAGATGCATGCCAATAAAAATTTAATATCAGATTCTAGAAAAGAGTTTGGAGTTTGCATGATAAACTGTACCTGGAGGAATTTTTTATATGGAATAAATTGAAATCATGATACTAATGCTATCTTCTGTTTATAATAGATTAGATGCCATGTACAAAACCAGTAGTAAAATACCGAACAGAAATCATAATAAAATGTAGACAGAGTCTAGAAGTTCCTTGGACACACAGAGATCCATTAGCAAATCCTAAAGAAATGCTGCGTAGAAGTGATTACTAGCAGTTGGAGTCATTGACTTTCTTACTCCATGATTATAAATAAATTGAATCTATGTAAGTATAGTTTTGCTTCCAGAGTACAAATCAGGTAAATAACTCGGTTCAATGTCTACAAGTAGGCCTGAAGGCAGATTATATAGCTGTAAGAAAATACATGCATTTACATAGTTCCCAAAGTCTGCACATTTAATATCCTAAAATTAATTGATAACAAAGGACAGGAAGTAAGATGCTGGACGGATTCATAACAATTACAACATTCTGTTCTTATATATCACATTCTGTCCGGACCGGGTGGTTATCCCCCAATGTTGTAGCAGCGATTTTCGAGGCTTCAACAAGTCCATAAATGAATACGTATTGTGACAAAACCGAAACGGTACACCATTAAATATTCAGGCATCTCGTTTCTCATTGTATCGTTGAGCTAACGATTTGATCAGAGCAATAAGCTAAAGTATGGTAGAGAAGAGACATTAGATGTGTGTCATGAGACAGAGTCTCAAATCCAAAAATATTAACCATAACATTATATTGAAATGCGAATGGCCTTCGCGCCATGACAACCAAAACAACGATATTCAACTTCAACGTAAGGTCTATACATAGCGTTGACATAAGAAACAAAAAAAAATCGTGAGAGATCAATAATTGAAATGATATGGTCATATCGTTATGTTGATAACGTAAGTGAGGGAAATATAAACATATTGTTTGATTCGAAATTGATATGGGTTGATTGAAAATCGATATGAATATTTATCTATAGATATAATTATCGATTGTAAAAAAAAAGGGGGGGGGTTAGTGGAACTTTGAGTGATAACATGTATTGATTTGGTATATGGTTAATCCTGTAAATAGAACTTTAAAGTGGTAACATATATAGAATGGTATATGTTTAATACTTTAAATAGAAAAAAAAAATTTGGTAAGTGGAGATGTGACAATTGTATCAGAGCTCATGTTATATAAAACTGGGCTATTGTTGTCGTGCTCACTGTTGTTGTGTGCTCACTATATAAATTATTTATTGTTGAAAAAAAAAAATTATTACTGATCTATGTTGGTTAGTGTACAGTGGTGCTGAAACAGAAAAGTTGAATGGAAGAAGGTGAGGAAATTTATGTTGATTTGCGTGATGAAGAAAATACACCATATCCCAACGCTCCAGTGATGGCTATGTTGCACAGTTTGCAATGAGATATGGATGAGCTAAGAAGCCAGAATAATAGATTGTCGTTAGCTAGTGAGGAGCAGGAAAAGCTCATCAGAGAATTAACCTCTCGGAACAGCCAAGAAGGTGAAAGTTTCGGAAAGAGGAAGAATGATGATTTCGAAAAAGATGATGCTACTAGGCATCGGTATAAGAAGAAAAAGGAATTACAAGGGGGATTCAGAAAGATCAAACCTCTCTCCACTATCATAAACGGAAAAGGAGCTGCATTAAGGTCCGGACCGGGTGGTTATCCCCCAATGTTGTAGCAGCGATTTTCGAGGCTTCAACATTTTTGGCGCTAGAAGGAGGGCATGAGATTTGTTTTACTTTGGAGTCTTTGAATTCTAATATTTCATTTTTATTACAATGGCTCATTTAAAACTTCCAATTTGGAGTTGTATACATGGACGTGCATCTTCCAATACTCCACCCGAAGTGGTAAGACTCTTGTCTCAGGTAAAGTTTGATGGTAAGAAAAATTCTTCTGCTTTTAATCATGTCTTTCAATTTATTCAAAATATTTCAAATTATGATTTTCAAGGGATTGATGAAGGCATTTTATGCAGAATTTTTACTCTCACATTTTCGGCAAAAGCCAGAAGCTGGTGTAGAACTCTTCCAGTTGCTTCAATCCACAGCTGGGATCAATTTGTTACAATTTTCATTTGTAAATTTGACGGCTATGATTATGAACAGGTATGTGAAGAAATTGAATATTTACGAATGTTTGAAAATGAGTCTATTAATGATTTTAATATTCGATTTCATTTAAATTGCTTAAGATTTAAAGACGAAGATAAACCTACGGAAGAAGAATCATTAGATTGGTTTGAATATATTTGTTCTCTTCCACCCATTCCCAATCCATATGAAATTAATTCAAGCTTTGTTCCATCCCATTACAATATAAATGAGAATCCCAATTTGGATGTGCAAATAAATTGTGATGAAGTGGTTTCACAAAGCTTGGAAAATATTTCTAATCAAATGCAAGAAGACAACAACATCAATTTTGGAGAAAGAACTGCTTTGGAATCTGAAAATTACTCTGCGGTCAATTCAGAAAATCAGATCACAAATCAACAAGTACAAGCAGCAATCAAAGTAAATAATAAAATACAAACTGTTGTACAAATTTCTGAATTCCTCCATGATGAGCAAATGCCGAAATCACAGCAGCAAAGCAGCCTTCTTCAAGAAAGCATGAGCATACAAAGGAATGATTTAGAATCTGAAATTTACAATGAGCATAATGCACAAGAGTTCTCAAACAGAGACAGTTTTAAATGCATTGTTTTAGGTTCACATTTTTCCCTTTATCCTGATATTTTTAATGATGGTAAATTTTCCCCTCTTGATATTAATGATATTTCAGAAAATACAGAGGCCGATCTAAATGAATTACTATCAAGTTTTTATCAAGATAGAGAAGCAATTAACGATCATTCTTTTGCCATTAATGAACATGAAATTCTTGTTCCTCCTTGTTTGGATATATTGGATGAGATTGAAGGGAATTCTAGAGAATCTTGTGAGGTCATTTATGATGATTACTCTGATATTGAGGATGTTGATTTCAATTTTTCTCAAAAGAATCCTCATGATAAAATTCAAATAACATCTGAGAATGAAAAACGCTTCAATTTAGAAATTATCCCAACCAATCCTCATTTTAGAGCAGCAAATTATCTTCATGATTTCATTATTCGAGAAAACTTTCCAATTTATTATTCGTATCGTGATCAAGCTCTCATTCCTACTCATAATCATAATTCATTTTCTAATTCACAAGTTGAAATTCAAAATTACTCAAATTCCATAATTCTGGCCAACCCTTGTGAAAATGAAATTATTTCAAAACGATCCCAATTGTGTTGTAACATTAGTTGTAAAAATAGTGATTTCATTTTAGTTTTTCTTTCACAGTTATTTTGTTTAAATTTAGATTTATTTTTTGATTTTATTTTGCAAAATTTTCACACTTTTAGCTGGCATATTGAACACCTTACTATCAAACACTCAATTGATGCATTGCCCGATTGGGAAATTGAAGTTTCATATTATAATCATGAGCATCAAAAGATATTAATATTTCAATTTCAATCAATGCTAATGTTTCATCAAAAGCTTCTATTTTTTCAAAGGCAATGTCGACAAGAGAATGTATTTTTGCACTCTGGCCAGCAATTCAATTCAATTAATAATTTTCCATTTCATTTGAAATATTTCCATCCATTTTTCATTAATTCATTTGAAAAATATTTGGAAATTTTTCTCTCAAAGGAGATTGTTAATAATTTAACATTTGTACATAATACTAACAATTCTTTCCAGGCCTTTGAATTTAAAAGCTCATCTTCACAATTTGGCCTATTATCTCTTCCTTTGAACATTTTCCAATTTTTAATAGAAATCCATCCAGATTTCTATGATCCAATTAATATCCAATTAGAAAGGAAATTTCAAGAGAAAGAGATTTTAATTAAGTTGCTAACAATAACTGTACATTCTGATTTCAGATTTATTTTCCTCGGTTTAGTTAGATTTGTATTTTTATTACTAACATTTGAACTGTACATACATGCAGCAATTAAAATGAAAAAATGGCTACACTGGAAATATGACTATACCTAGTCATTTTCATGTATATGGTTAGAATAGGAGTAGAATTAATTTAGTTTGTTTGTTTTGTATAGTTAATTTGTTTTAACGGTTTTGTAGATTAAAAAATAAAACAAAGCAATCAGCCTTCTCATGCATGTTCACTGAAACATTTTCTCCTTATCAGAAAGTTTTAATTCTTGCTTTCCTTTTTAAATTTCTTGCATCAATACCTCTACTCTGCTTATTTTGAATAATGTCTTGATTAAATTCAATTGAGGTTGCACTTGGCATTGATCGCCTCAAAGCCACTTTTCTTCATTTCGAGATTTCCTTCTAAGATTTTCTTTTGGAATTTATATAATAAAGGTTGAAGATGTAAGAGCTTCATGATCTCATTATCCCATGAAATGTATGATTGTCTATGATAAGCTTAATTCCAACTCAATCATTAGTAGTCAGTCTAACCTTTCACGATAATCATATGAAGTTCATATTATCTTCCTCGGAATTTGCTAAAGCTGACCTTAAGGATGTCAATTTTGCTGAGTGCACACATTCAAATCTGTTTTGATATTTTTCTACAATTAGTGGCTTTATCCCATTCTAATCTTTAGTTTATTATTTGATGCTGAAATATGCATCATATTCATTCACTAAAGACATTATTGAACAGTCACAATAACAATACGGATTCTTCTCAAGTTATTCAGAATAAGCAGAGATAATAAATTGTTGTTTCAATTCAAAAGGAGAGTCTATTTTTATATTTATTTCTGGTAAATTTTATGTTTTATGAACATGAATGATTGATTTCATTCAGGTTGATTGCACACTTAGATTTAAAATAAATAATGAGATGATTTTAATCAAAGGAAGAATTTGAAGATTTATGAGGTAAAATTTACAGACAAATTCCTTTCAGGTACGCATTTACAACTTTATTCTCATCCATTATTAGTTCATTTTTTTTTCTTAGTTTATTTTTTATTTGTGTTCTGTTTTATTTGCAGGTTTTTATTTCTTTTCAAAACATAAAGTAAGCAGTAAACCCATTTCAAATTTGCAACAGGTTCAGGGAAATTTTATTTGTTATTCATTAGAATTTGATCATTCTTTAACTTTTCTTTCATTCATTTAAAAAATCCAATTGAAATTAAAAACAGTATCGCAAGATTCATATCAGAAATGTTCCAACTTGATTTTCATATTTCCGATGAAAGATCTCTGATGTGTTACATCATTCAATTTTTCATAAAATATCAAATCACATATCGTATTGGAATAAATTGAAAGGTTTGTTTTTCATTACAAAAGTTCTGATGCGATGAAATGGATAGCAAACGCGCATATCACATTTAACATAAGGTTAATTCATTTCAAACGTTCCGATGCGATGAACCCAATCGACAATCGCAAATCAGAGAGACCTCATTTTGATATATCCATTTGCAAAAACTCCGATGCGATGAAGTTCAAATCGCAATCGCAAATTATTAAATTAGTCAAGGATTAATTTTGAAAGACCTCCGATGCAACAAGTCTAATCGCAAATCGCAAATCGGGAGGAAAATTGAATACATCCTTGTGTGTTCATTTTAAAAATTGTGATGCAATAATTCATCACCAATTGCTTATCGCTATCGCTTTTTATTAATCACCAAATGCTTATAGGTCATCACTTTTCACCAATTGCCGATTGTTCATCGCTTATCGTTCTTCGTTCATCACCGATTATTATAAAAATCGCATCACTACTATCGCAATTGTTTTAATTTCAATTCCCTTGAACACAAAGCATTTCGTTTTTACATTTTACTGCTTGCTTTAAATTAAATAAAATAAATAATGATTTTGGGTTATGGCATTTTGGTTAGTTTTCCTTCTTCATATTTTTAATGTCAAACTAAAAGAAGAAGTCAGCTAGTATTGGAGAAATTGATACGTTCAGGTAAGATCAAATGCAATCATCCAATGGTAAGATTCATGTACCCACTTTCATTAATTTCCATTTCATTACTTTAGTTTCAGTTTTGTTTTTTAAAATTATGTTGATATTTGAATCTGTTTTGCAGCTCTTCATAAAAACTTTCAATCATCTGCTAAATCATATTTTGGAAGCCCTATGCTCTTTTCCTGATTTCATTTTCAAGAAGCAACGATAGTCTTCATTGAAACAGCTGCACTGGGAAGTTTCTGAACCTTTAATCTATTTCTTTAAAGCATTTTTTTTTTAGAAAATGATTAAGATAATGCTTTGAAAATGACAAGATTGACATCAAACAGAAATTTTTCATTGTGGCTGAATTTTATCATCACTGCTATCTGAAACCTAAAGCATTTACAACCTTGCAAGGTATAAACTTTATGGATCTCGACATAAGAAGAAATGATTACATGATTATTTTATTTTACTTCATGTTGTTTAGACATTGGTATAAACATTTTTTTGTTAGAGTTTGTATTTCAAAAGCTTGGATTTTTTCTTTTCCACTTTTTTGCTTCATTTTAATTTTGTTTGCTGATTTCTTTTCTCACTTTAGTTTAAGAATTCTTTTCCTTTGGTTTTCAATTTTGATTTTGGTAACTTTGTTATGTTTTATATGGAAGGAATTTTATTACTTAACAATGGTTGGCATACATAGGAAAAATTGTTAATAGTCTCCTATTAGCTTTTTCTTAAAAATCTCTTAGCAAAATTTGTTTTTCTTATTATAAAGGTAGACATACTTAAGGAAGAGATTACAAAACAAGAAAATTTGACGAAGTATCATGAAATCTGAGAAATTTCTTTTTCATCAAAATTGTAATTATTTTGAGATTTCAATACTTTATTAAGATCTTTCAAGATTCTATTATCAGTCAAGAAAAGTTATTTTTAACCAAGTAAAGACACTTTACAACAAAGCACTTTTAACTCTGAAATTGTCATTTTGAACTCTTAAGGAGTTAATGATTCTCCCTATTTAAAAAGAGTTTTATTTTTCTAGAGTGTAATCCAAAAATATATTTAAAACTTAAAAGATAAGAGGTCTCATCATGAGCCTGCTTACCATGATCATAGGGGAAAAATAGGCTGACATTACCAACACTGCTAAACAAACCAGGGTAATGGCTTATAATTTCAAACAATTGTAAGACAAGGGGTCTCATCACGAGCCAGCTTGTTCAGTCCAATTATAACCAGTGAATGGCATTGTCAACTATCTGGCTACCAAACCAGGACAATGGCTTTTAAGAATAAAAATAAAAAAATAAGCATATATAAATGGATTTATCTCTAGGTCAATAATTCTTAAATAGATAGGATTCTGAATCATTGATGATTAAAAGGTAACCCTGTCGAGACTATAGATGTTTGCTGGCAGCAGTGGCTCTACCTATGACAAATGAGTACACTTTAAAAGCTCGGCTGTAAAGTGACCCCTGCTTTATCTCTAGAACTAATTAAGGACTGATATAGAGTTATGAGATATTTTAATTTATAAGGAATTTCAAGAAAATTACAGTAAGATGATTGTTGCTTTTATTCAGATTAATGAACCTAGTCAAACATTCCAAAAATAATTTTCTCTTCTTTAATTATTTTTACTTTAATTTTAGGAAAATTTCATTTTTATCAAATAGAGATAACTGTTTCTTCCAGTGAATCGCCAATTGTTGTACGGTACAACAACCCCCCATTTTTAACTTGTTCACATGAAATAATGGGGACCCTTTCTATAAAATTTTTAGCTAAACACCTTTTATGATTTTATTAAGTCAATTATCTTACGGTTTTGTTAATTTTTCATTTTCTTTAGATTCTTGTTTTGATTGCTTGGTTGAAATTGTTTTTTTTATAAGCTTCTTGTTGACGCTTGTTTCGTCTCATTTGGTCAACCGGTTTGTAAATAACACTCCTTTGAAGTCTAATCAATTATGTCGCCTGGGTTAAAAAATGCGTAGTTCAATAATGCATTTAGTCTAAATATTAACCCCTTGTTAGTTATTATTAAAAAAATTTATTTTTACTTATACAACCAAATCATAAAGCATCGGGATTTCAGTCATTTATTCCAATTTTCCAATTTTCAAATAAATTACTAATCTCGAAAAAAAATTCCAAAAAGTCAAAATGGTTGTTTTAGGTAAATCATCATTTTAGATAAATTCATAGTCTAATTTAACATCTCTAAAATAAAATAAAAAAACAAAACCAAAAATTATTTTTTAACATAAAATTTTGAATTAATTAAATTAATTATTATATTAAATATAATTAATTTAATTTAATTAAAATTTTATATTAAAAACAAATATATAAAAAACAAAAAATTAAATTAAATTTTTGCATAAAACACATCGCATCGGAAATATTCATGTGAACATCCTTTTAAAAAACCCCGATGCAATGATTTTTCCCGATGCGATTGAGGCTCATTAGTTTCATCTGATGCGATTGAGCTCATTACCTCCGATCCGATTAAGCTTGTCAGCCCCGATGCGATTGAGCTCATTACTTCCGATCCGATTGAGTCACATTGAACTTATGCGATGCGATGAGTTCAATGTTCAAATCTTCCGATGCGATTAAGTCAATGTTCAAATCTTCCGATCCGATTGAGTCAAGAGGAGCAACTGAATTTCCAGATTTATATCAGATTTGACTTATCAACTTTGGAAGCTCATAGATTGAGTTTTACTTGGCCAATGAGGCCCAGGACGGCTCATTGGAAAGAGAAAATCAAGGAGAATATTTCTGAGGAGGTTTCACTAATAGATTTGGTCATTTATTGAGTCAAAAATCAGGCAGAAGATCAAGCTCCGAATTTCTAAAAAATAAATCAATTTTCTGAGCTTTGTTTTCTTCATTTTTATTTGTCCAACCTCTTCTAATTATAGATTCATGCATCAATAATATCCTTGATTAATTAAAATCATTATGAGTATCAATAAGAAGCTCAAATTTCATTTTTATTTATTTAAATAGAATTTGATTGGATTTGTTTTAATGATAGAAATAATATTTGGATTTTATTTTTGCTTCTTAAATGATTTTTAATTTCTTTTGCAGGAAAAACAGTAGAAGAGATATTGAGGAAAAAGATTTCAATCAATGAGAAGACTCCAACAATTAAATATTGGAATTTTTGAACAATTAAAGTTGGATTGGGCAGATTTTTCTTCAAACAAACTCTCTTCTAAAAATAGTTTTGGGAAGATTATAAATTGCAGATTGCAAAATGTAAATAGGGGCTGCTCTCCTCTGCAATTCCAGATTTCTAAAAGCATTTCTGTTATAGGAATTTAGAGTTGTAGATGGGGAGGAGAGAATGTTTCAGATCTGAACATTAATGAGGGTTTATTCTTTATGTCTTGAATTATGCATGATGAGCAGAGTTTGCATTCCTGCAGCTCTAGTCTTGAAAGCAGAAATTCAAGTAATGTAAAGTACTGTTAAAGACCAGGATCAGAGAAACAGATTCAATTAACTGGTATTTTTTGCATTTCTGTATCAAATACCAGTTTCATTTTTATGTTAATAAAATTGTTGTTTCATTTTATTCATGTTTTGGCATTTCTGTTGATATGGATAATTTGTCTCAAATTTTTAAGTATCTCTGCTCTTATGAATTAAACTCTGATTTCTGAGTAACCATTACTCAGAAATCTGTCTTATAACACTGATTTATTAAATAGTAATGGGTTGTGAATTTCTTCCACATGTTATTGTTTAATTATTAGTTTGACTGATATGATAATCGATATCATTTTTGTGAATTTCTTCCGGAGTGTTGTTGATTTATTACTTTAGTCGAATGGTCTCAATAGAATGTGTTTTGGTACTCACAAATGTGAACTAATTGAATTTCTTCATTAGTTTCACATTAATATAAAACCAGATATATTTTAATTCTCATCACTTAATTACCTTGCTCTTAGTTGGGTTAGATTTTCATCTACCTGATTGAGATAGTATTTAGATTAGTTTCTTTTTTCTTGCATTATAGAATAAGTTTGCAATTAGATTAAATTTACATTCTTTTAAGTCCTCTTCTCAAAGAGGCAAAGTCTTAGTTGTGGTTTGGCTGAACCCAAATCAGCTTAAGGGTCATTCTCTTGCCTGATCAGCAAGAAGAATTGATCTGATATCCCTGTCTATTGGTAGTTAATGATATATCATAAACCAATAGCGATAG
Source organism: Pinus albicaulis (assembly GCA_034641835.2). Classification (NCBI taxonomy): domain Eukaryota; kingdom Viridiplantae; phylum Streptophyta; class Pinopsida; order Pinales; family Pinaceae; genus Pinus; species Pinus albicaulis. The sequence goes on along the minus strand of CM076572.1, from coordinate 200,425,467 downwards.
GGAAAAGGTAACTGGACCTAGTTAAACCAGTTGGAGCCACTATCATAAACGGAAAAGGAGCTGTATTAAGGTCCGGACCGGGTGGTTATCCCCAATGTTGTAGCAGCGATTTTCGAGGCTTCAACAAGTCCATAAATGAATACGTATTGTGACAAAATCCACAAAACAAACGGTACACCATTAAATAATCAGGCATCTCGTTGCTCATTGTATCGTTGAGCTAACGATTTGATCGGAAACAATAAGCTAAAGTATGGTAGAGAAGAGACATTAGATGCTATTGTCATGAGACGAGTCTCAAATCCAAAAATATTAACCATAACATTATATTAAATGCGAATGGCCTTCGACGCCATGACAACCAAAACAACGATATTCAACTTCAACGTAAGGTCTATACATAGCGTTGACATAAGAAACAAAAAAAAATCGTGAGAGATCAATAATTGAAATGATATGGTCATATCGTTATGTTGATAACGTAAGTGAGGGAAATATAAACATATTGTTTGATTCGAAATTGATATGGGTTGATTGAAAATCGATATGAATATTTATCTATAGATATAATTATCGATTGTAAAAAAAAAGGGGGGGGTTAGTGGAACTTTGAGTGATAACATGTATTGATTTGGTATATGGTTAATCCTGTAAATAGAACTTTAAAGTGGTAACATATATAGAATGGTATATGTTTAATACTTTAAATAGAAAAAAAAAATTTGGTAAGTGGAGATGTGACAATTGTATCAGAGCTCATGTTATATAAAACTGGGCTATTGTTGTCGTGCTCACTGTTGTTGTGTGCTCACTATATAAATTATTTATTGTTGAAAAAAAAAATTTATTACTGATCTATGTTGGTTAGTGTACAGTGGTGCTGAAACAGAAAAGTTGAATGGAAGAAGGTGAGGAAATTTATGTTGATTTGCGTGATGAAGAAAATACACCATATCCCAACGCTCCAGTGATGGCTATGTTGCACAGTTTGCAATGAGATATGGATGAGCTAAGAAGCCAGAATGATAGATTGTCGTTAGCTAGTGAGGAGCAGGAAAAGCTCATCAGAGAATTAACCTCTCGGAACAGCCAAGAAGGTGAAAGTTTCGGAAAGAGGAAGAATGATGATTTCGAAAAAGATGATGCTACTAGGCATCGGTATAAGCAGAAAAAGGAATTACAAGGGGGATTCAGAAAGATCAAACCTCTCTCCTATGATGGGGAGAAGGAGGAAGATGCTGAAGCCTGGTTGTTGAACATGATCAAGTATTTCCAGGTCTATGAATATGAAAGCAATCTGAAGGCCAGATTAGTTTTCTACCAGCTACAAGGTAAGGCTACCTTGTGGTGGGAGGAGACGAAATGGTTCATACCATTAATGAAAAAATTGTGACTTGGGAAGATTTCCAAGTCAAATTTGAAAACTGCTATTTGAACGAACGTTATTATGATGATAAAGAAAAAGAATTCCATGAACTCAGACTGGGACAACTCACTATTGATGAGTTTGTCACCAAATTTACAAATCTATTGAGATATGTCCCTTACATTCGAGAAGAGAAGGAAAAGGCGCAAAGGTTTTTGAACTATTTACCTACTGTGTACAAAGAGAACATTGAGTTTGATAACCCAAAAAATATGGACGAAAGCAGTATGAAAAGCTAGATTATGCTACCAGTAGTTTAAAGGAAAGGGTGAGCAAGGAAAAGGTTGGATAAACAAAGGTGAAATCAAGGGAAAGAAACAGAGACCAGCTTACTTAAAGAATTTTTGTAGGGATCATCAGCGGAAAAAGTTTAATAAACCAAAAGAAAGCCAAACAGCTCAGTCCCAAGTTGGTTCCAAACAACTAGATGAAGGAAATAAGAAGGAAGGCACAGTTAAAATGAGGGAACCTTTGAAATGATGGGGATGTGGAGAACCCCATCTCTTGAGGGATTGTCCCCAACGAAACATTCAGATGATTATGAGGGATCGAGAAGCTACCATAGTGAATGAAATAGCAATAAATATACCTACTATTAGTGCAGCCTTGGCGAATCGATAAGCAGAACACCAAGCTACCATGGTTGAATTAGAAGGTAAGATTGCTGACCAATATGTTACAATTTTAATTGATTCGGCTGCTCCTTTGAGTTACATTAGTCCACAAGTGGTAGAGAAATGAAATCTTAAAACTGATAAATTTCAGCAGTCTTGGTTGGTTCAGTTAGCCACTGGAACCAAGAGGAAAGTAACTCATAATTTACCTCAAACAACAATCAAATTAAATTATTTTCAAACAGAAGTGAATTTAAAAATTCTGCCATTAGGATCATATGACTTGCTGATAGGAATGGACTGGCTGGAAAAGAAAAAGGCCATGATGAACTGTTGGGATAAGACCCTGCATTGTATACATGAAGAAGGGAAACCTGTTATTCTCCAAGGAAAACAGAAACCTATCTCTGTAAGACAAATATCAGCACTGCAACTAAAAATAATAGCTAGGAAAGGATACCAAGTATATGAAGTACATGTTGAGAAACTAGAACAGCAACCTGAAGTCAACCTGATGGATACTCTACCAGTAGTGAGAGAGTTTAAGGAATTTTTTCCAGATGAGATTCCTCATCTTCCCCCCAAAAGAGAGATTGACTTTCCAAGCGACTTGGTGCCTGGAGCAGCACCTGTTTCCCGAGCCCCTTATTGAATGAGTCCCCCTGAACTCATGGAACTGAAAATGCAATTGCAAGAATTGCTGGATAAGGGTTATATCAGACCAAGTGTGTCTCCTTGGGGAGCACCGATGATGTTTGTGAAAAATAAGGATGGAACCTTTAGAATGTGCATTGACTATTGTTAGCTGAATAAGTTGACAATTAAAAACAGATGCCATTTACGTCAAATTGATAATATTTTTGATCAAGTGAGAGGGGATTCAGTATTTTCTAAGATTGATCTAAGGACTTGTTATCACCAGCTCTGAATTAAGGAGGAAGACATTAGCAAAACAAATTTTCGAACCAGGTATAGTCACTACGAATTTGTAGTCCTACCTTTCGGGTTGAAAAATTCCCCTGCCACCTTTATGTGCCTAATGAATAGTGTGTTAAACAAGTACTTGGATAAATTCGTACTAGTGTTCATAGATTATATTTTATTTTACTCAAAAAGTGAGGAGGAGCATAAAGAACACTTGAGGATAGTGTTGCAAACTCTGAAAGAAAACCAGTTGTATGCCAAGTTTAGCAAATGTGAATTCTATAAGGACAAGATCCAATATTTAGGACACATTATTTCGAAACAAGGGTTGGCTATTGACACTGAAAAGATAAATGCTATTAGAGAGAGGCATAATATTTAGCCAGGTGCATGGAGTGTCAACTAGTTAAAGTTGAGCGTCAGCATCGGGCTAGTCTTCCAAATCCTTTGCCGATTACAGAATGGAAATGGGACATAGTTTCTATATATTTCGTAATAGGGCTACCCAAAACCAAATACCAACACGACTCAGTGATGGTGGTGGTAGACACTTTAACAAAAGCTGCACACTTCATACCTGTCAAATCTACTTTTGGAATAGCCCAAGTAGTAGATGTGTTCCTAAAGGAGACAGTAATATTGCATGGGGTTCCAAAGATGATTATTTGAGATAGAGATGCTAAGTTCACAATAGCCTTTTGGAAAGGTCTGTTTGGGGGTATGGGCACTAAGCTAAATTTTAGCACTGCATATCACCCGCAGACAGATCGTCAGAAAGAGAGAACAAATCAGATTTTATAAGATATGTTGAGAATGTATGTGATGGATAGGCCATCAAAGTGGGAGGACTACTTGGATTTAGCTGAATTTGCCTATAGTAATAGCTATCAATTCTCCATTAAAATGAGTCTGTTTGAGGCACTATATGGAAGGAAATGTCGTACTCCTTTGAGCTGGAACCAACCTGAGGATAAGCTAATGTTGGGACCAGATGCTTTACAAGAAACGGAAAGAGTTGTTAAACAAATACAAAGAAACATCAAGACAGCACAAGATCGACAGAAAAACTATGCTGATAAGAAGAGGGTACATTGAGAATTCAAAGTGGGGGAGCATGTGTATTTGCGTATTAAACCCAAAAAGAGCACACTTTATGCTGGAAGTTGTTCAAAATTGGCTCCTAGATATTGTGGCCCGTTTGAGGTGTTAGAAAGGGTGGGACCAGTGGCTTATAAGCTGGCCTTACCGCCCCATGTTAGAGTTCATGATGTGTTTCATGTTTCATTATTAAAAGGATATGTACATGATGCTTCTCACATTGTTGATTGGAATGTGATACAGGTGGAACCAGAAGGGGAGTTCCTTCCAGAGCCGCTTCAAATATTGGAGCGGGAAGAAATTGAATTGAGGAATCGAACGGTAGCAAGAGTAAAGGTGCAATGGAAGCACTTTACTGCTGAAGAAGCTACCTCGGAAAGAGAAGCTGAAATGATGGAAAAATGTCCATTTTTGTTTGGAAAATGAACTCTAGTAGTTAGATATCAACACCGAGGACAGTGTTTGCTTTGAGAGGGGGAATATGTAACACCCCTAGTTTTATGTCCTTTCAAAGTTAGACATTTGAACTTTAATCCAAAGGGGAGTGGACCCCAATGGATAAGTATTTTGTGGATGTAATTAAGTATGTAATTATGAAAAAAAGAAATAAAATGATTCTGTGCATATTGACCAAATGAGAATTATGAGATCACTTGCCAACTTCATGAGGTATGGAAAGAGGCTAAGATTTCTCCAAAAATATTTCAAAAATCCTTGAAAGAATTTATTTCTAAATTATATTTTTGAGGAAAAATCTAGTTTTTCCAATGATGTGGAGAGTAGTTGGGAAGAGGTAAAAAGGCAGGAAAAGCATAAAGCAACTTTAAAATTCCCTAAATAAGGGACGCCTAGGCAAATATGAAAAAAAGAATCCTGTAATTCTAGACGCAGAAATAGAAACAGGCTTTGGGGAGAAAAAGATTAATAAGCTATTCCTGAACAGATTAGAGGTTGGTCTGTTCTAGGAGAGGATCTCAGCTCAGGGGTGAGTTCTGGAGGACAGAAGAACTCTAAGGTTGGGAGGTTGGTCAAATTGCAGAAGTGGTATGCACACTGTTTTGTTGAGAAATTTAAATGTGATCTTTGTTAGAAAGTAGTGAAAAGTGTTATGACAATTATGTTGAATTATATTGAGGTATGATAAATTCCTTTACTTTTAACAGAGTTGAATAGAAGAATTATTTCTCCTAACTATGTATAGTAGTAAGAACAAATCCATGGGACACTGTCAGCTAGAATCTCTAAACCATGATGTGGTTTAAATCTGGAGAGAGTGAAATTGTCTCCCTAGAATAAATTAAGTGTAACTTTAATCTGCTTCAGAAAATAAAAAATAAATAAATTATTCTACTGTATTAATATTGATGGATGGTGATAAGTTCTACTATTATAGAGGTAGATGCATGCCAATAAAAATTTAATATCAGATTCCAAAAAGGAGTTTGGAGTTTGCATGATAAACTGTACCTGGAAGAATTTTGTATATGGAATAAATTGAAATCATGATACTAATGCTATCTTCTGTTTATAATAGATTAGATGCCATGTACAAAACCAGTAGTAAAATACCGAACATAAATCATAACAAACTGTAGAAAGAGTCTAGAAGTTCCTTGGACACACAAAGATCCATTAGCAAAGCCTAAAGAAATGCTGCCTAGAAGTGAATACTAGCAGTTGGAGTCATTGACTTTCTTACTCCATGATTATAAATAAATTGAATCTGTGTAAGTATAGTTTTTCTTCTAGAGTAAAAATAAGGTAAATAACTCGGTTCAATGTCTACAAGTAGGCCTGAAGGCAGATTATATAGCTGTAAGAAAATACATGCATTCACATAGTTCCCAAAGTCTGCACATTTAATATCTTAAAATTAATTGATAACAAAGGACAGGAAGTAAGATGCTGGACGGATTCATAACAATTACAGCATTCTATTCTTATATATCACATTTCCTCATTTTACAAACTGATATGGAAACAGAAAAATATCTCTTATAAGTTGTATTAGAAACAGAAGTAAAGCTCCATAGGTGAGTACTGAAGATCTACTCATGAACCAGAAATTATAGAGTCAACTGAAAGAATCCAGACATATTATTTGACCCACATGTAATTGCTATAACTATGTCGAAACCTGTAGGTGCATACTTGAAAAATAATTGAGAGGGAAAGATGTTCAGTGAAACCAAAATTCTATTAAAACTACCCTATGCTATTATTGGACAAACTCAACAATTTCAGCATAATTTCACCGACTACATTATATGCATCATACTGAATGGTAATTATGATTGAAATTAATAGAAAACAACTACATCGAGCTTAGGGTTGTGCAGGCTCGAAATAAAACCAACTCAATTTAGAGGCATACATATATTTATATGTATAAATTGACTATGATAATACCAAATAAAACAACAGAGAATAAACAGAGCTGGAAAGTCCCCGTTGAAATGGGGTTATGAACAAAATTCAAGACTATACAGTTGAGTCGAAACTCCATGATAAGGAATGAGAAAATTAAATTAAGTTCTTAGTACACAACTAATTAGAATAGTCGCGCGGGCTAGCTCCTTAATTATAGCAGACAGTGGTCCAGTAACATTATAGGTTCAGAGTTGACGGATGTAGAGAAACGTCTAACAACCTGTAGCGAAGAGCGTAACCCTACATTAATAAGGAAAGACAAAATAGAGCGATAAACCAAAGCTCACAACAAGAAGATGAACGAGCCACATTACCTGCAACCGAATTAATTACCAATTCAATTAGTAACAGAGAAATCTCAATGCAGGACATATTTATAAAATCAATAAAGGAAGCTCAGCTTCAAGGTATTGCTTGAGGTGAAATGGTAACATTTACCATGCAGCGTTACGACGCCGAGAAGACCCAATCAACGAAATTGTGACACCTGAGAGAGAACAAAAGACTGAGTTAAGCTCTGTGGCCAACAATGAAGTAACACCTTCTGGTTAAGAAGGAAAGGAGGAAATTGAACTATGCAACACTAGCCATAACTAAATACTACATAAATTCTTGAGAACGAGAATAGAGAATTTACCTAGGGCATGGCGGTGCAATTAAACCAAAAATTTCTATGCCATTCTGTCCAGAACGATCCTCGTCTATCCTGTGAGATAGGGTGAGGACGCTCCGGAAATTTTGATGCCGAAAACAAGTTTAAACAAATTTAGAAATAACAACGAAAAAGCATAAGGAAGACCCACAACGTTACCTAGTTATTGGAGACGCATTGCGTCCAGATAGAAATCGCCTAACTCCGGTTGAAAAAACCTTATGCAATGATGCCGAGAGGGAAGAAGACTCCGGAGAAAAATGAAATCATGAAGTAAAAGAGGTTTAATGGCAACCGTAAGAGGAAAAACCCTAATATCTCAACGATACACTTGTCATTCATCGAGCGAGTATCACAAGGATCAACGACGAAAATCCCAGGTCAGAAACCCTAAATCCGATCGTATGATGGAGTACATAGACAGATAGGAAAAGTCAACTCAAGGCATACAGATGTCTTGTCTAGAATTAAGTTGTGAAAGGCTAGAGGTAGAGAATTCTCGAGTCCATAAATGAATACGTATTGTGACAAAAATGGAACGGTAGACCATTAAATATTCAGGCATCTCGTTGCTCGTCGTATCGTTGAGCTAACGATTTGATCAGAATGATAAGCTAAAGTGTGGTAGAGTAGAGACAGTAGACGTGTGTCATGAGATGAAGTCTCAAATCCAAAAATATTAACCATAACATTCTATTGAAAGGCGAATGGCCTTTGCGCCATGACAACCAAAACAACGATATTCAACTTCAACGTAAGGTCTATACATAGCGTTGACATAAGAAACAAAAAAAAATCGTGAGAGATCAATAATTAAAATGATATGGTCATATCTTTATGTTGATAACGTAAGTGAGGGAAATATAAACATATTGTTTCATTCGAAATCGATATGGGTTGATTGAAAATCGATATGACTATGTATCTATAGATATAATTATCGATTGTAAAACCAAAAAAAAAAAACAAAAAAAAGGGTTAGTGGAACTTTGCGTGATAACATGTATTGATTTGGTATATCATTAATCCTGTAAATAGAACTTTAAAGTGGTAACATATATAGAATGGTATGTTTAATACTTTAAATAGAAAAAACAAAAAATTTGGTAAGTGGAGATGTGACAAAATCAAATTCATTAAAAATAGAGATCATGGAGATAATCTTGAATTCAATACACAGTTAAACCCTCTTTCAATGTCTACTCATTAATCTAGTAATCGAATTTTTCAATTATAACCATGAACCATAAAATATAAATAATGACTGAAATCATAAACACAACTAATCGAAATCTATGAACTCACAGCATGAAAATTAAATGAAAATGCTAAATCAAATCTGAATATATAAATCTAATGGAAACATAAAGAAAAGTGTACCAACATGGCATGGGGGCCCTCCACGCTTGCAGGCACACTTGGAGAAACTTCAAATGAAGAAAACGCTAAATCATAACACCATGAATGATTGAATTTATGTCTCATTAAAATCTAGAAATCAATCACATAAAAATAGAGTTTTGAAGCTTGAACATAATCTTATGTCTTCTCCACGTATCTACTTCTTCTCTTTGCACACCTCACCTATTACATGTTTCTACTACTTAATTATCATAGATTAAAAACAAAAGGAGGTTATTTTCATTCCAAAAAAACCTAACTAACCTCCAAAGTAGGTTGAATTAGTTTGAATCCCTAAACATAAGAAAAATATCAAGCCCAGTCATTTATGATTTAGATTTTTCTGCTAAACTAGCTGGGTTTGACCAGCGTTGACCAGATACTTAGGAACTTCCAATCTGAGGTTGGATAGATCTTTCACCATCTGTGTACATTCCAGATCAAGCCCACGTCCTTCATTTTGGTCTACCTATTACGCGACATGTCAGAACATAAAACATTTATAGGAAATTACCACATCCTGTAATTCCTCGAAAAATTTTAATTTTTAACACAAAAATTCCACATTGATTTTAATGTAAAAATAACAATTATGATACTATATTAATCAATTTCAATAGGATATAAGGAATTTATGAAGGTTTATTAAGGAAAATGGTGGATAATGATGAGATTTTTGGATAAAAAGATAGGCCATGAAATGATACCAACATTTCCCCCAAACACAAGACTTTGCATGTCCTCGTGCTAACCTAATGAATTTCCTCTGTTTGTTGCTTCTGCTGCCTGCAATAAAACGTCTACATTATTCTATACTTGATATTCAGTATTCATCCTTTTGTACTTGTTCTTCATGTCTTTCTTTTGCTGATACGATTTTCCATTCCATTTGCAAATTTCAGTTTGGTTGGCTTTGAGTTTTCTGACTTTCTTTTTCAATTTTTCATTTTTCCTTTGAATTTTCTTTCTTTCTTCTCTCAGTGCTTCATTCTCTTTCTTCACAACTCTTTCTGATACCTCTAATTCCATGAGTTATTCTTTCAAAGCTTCAATTTTCCTCTCTAGTTCCTTCTGTTTGAGGGTGCTTGCTCTTCTTATTCTTCCTTATTACTTTCAATTTCCATTTCTTGTATATCTGCATCCTATTTTGACTGTAGATCATCACTCTCTTGTATTTTCTTTCCTTTTATCCTCCTGGATCTTCTTGTATAGGAAGTGAAAATTTTGTCTTTTGCAATTCTCTTAGCATCTTCTTGCCTCATTTTTCTTGTTTTCACACTACTACTGGGTTGGGCAACAATGCTTGATCTAAATTCACGAGTTTCCTCATTTATTTCAACCACATCAACCATGAATTTTGTACTTCCTTGTTTTTATTTTTCATCTTCGTTGGTTTTGATTTTATTGGAAATTAAGAATCCTTCCCATTTTATTCCTCTCTTTTGCAATTTAGACTCAATTAAAATTTTAATCAAACCAAAATGACACAAACTTTTATCCTCATTACCCTTTTGTTTCTGAATAGTTTCTGACATCTTGGTTAAGCTCTGTAAAAGAAAATAAGGCAAATTGATGGTACGTTTCCCTTTTAAGTGCAACAAAATCTTGATGTGATATAAATATAATATACTATATCTCCCTTCACATGTGATAAAAATTCGGAGGATATATACCATTTCATCCCATGGATGGATGAACCAACTCCTAGGAACTCCTTTTTTCTAATTTACTGAAGAAACTCTTGTTCTAGACATGAATTGGGTCCATGATTTTTCTTTGAACTAATTGGTTCTAAAATATTTCTCCCCCCTTGGATTAATGTCTATTTTCTGAGCTATTGTGTCTTATGAAATTCTAAAGGAAAGATTCCCTATTAACGCTTTTTCTCCATTCAATGAAAACACAAACTATTTTGTGACTTCTTCATTATACGCATTGCATTTTTCCAAGAAAGGTAACCATTGTTTTTCTCTTAAAATTTTGACACAATCCTCATGAAATTTTGAACTTTCAAACTTTTCTAGCTCCACCCTATTTGCCATTAAAACTTCGTTGTTTTAACCTTGTCTTCTTATGCTCTGAAAAACAAAAATTATTAACCAGGATTTTTTAACTGTTACCTCTTCTACTGTGTTCTTCTGGCTGACCTTGAATTTCTGAGCTGTCTTCAAATTTCTAGGCTGGCCTCAAATTTCTGGGCTGACTTCTTGTTTTGGATAATCCCCAACGCCTATGTTTCCTCCCTTTTTCCAACCAACATATCCTGGCAGCCGGATACCAATATTCTTGGCATTTTTATTTTGAACCACAGAGCTGAACATAAGAACCTTAATTCAGACTTTTACCGACCTTGGGTGAATGGAGAATTTCAAAATTTTAATTTGCTATCATGAAAATAGGTTGATATGAATATGGGCACAGAGGATAGAGTCTAGTTAGCAGATCCCGTAATCTTGTTTGCAGGGTCTGTAGACGTGGTTGCAGAGCATGCAAATCATGTTGCAAGAGAATGATAGCTTCAATGAATACATATATTGGCGGTGTATCTGTGTAGTAAAGGCTGTGGATACCGTTTGTACTGTCTGGAAGTCGGGATGAATGAAATTAATTGAAAATAGTCTTTTTAACAAATGTGTTCTCATTGGGTGTCTAATAAGGCCGCGGAGAGACCTTATAGACCCGTTGGTACTTTGCTGGTAGTGGTTGATTTGAATGTTTTATGAGTTTATGAAAAGGTTTTAAGGGGTATAGCAAGCATAGAGATAGGCTAAGGTCTGTAGTGGTGATATACAAGAGTAGTGTGATATAGAGATAGAGGTGAGCGTATATAAATAGGTTACAAAATTGATATTAATAAGTAACCATAGATTAATTATTTAACACTATAATAATAATAGGAATTTAAGTACTAAAAACAAAAACTTATAGTCCTTTACACTTGCTAGCTGATATAGTCCTGATTTTTCTTTTTATAGGTGTAACTGGTAACTGGTTGGCTTTGTGCAGGTGTGATCGATATTTTTCTTCTAAACAGTTCCCTTGAAAATGAGCATACATAGGTCCCTTGAAATTTGAAAAGTCATGTTGATGCAGCTTCTATCCTTCTTGGTGTTGTAGAACATATTGATGCAACCATGTTTAAATTTTGATAGGAAACCTTTGAAAATTGTAGATGCAGTCTTGAAATATGTTGATGTTGCCTTGTGTGCCATTAATGAAGCCTTTGAACATGTCCCTCTGCTGATAATTTTTTCTTGAATAGGTCTCTCTGCATAATCTTGTTTAAACAGGTCCCACTGCATATTTTTTCTTGAACAGGTCCCTTTTTGCTGATTAGAAAAAAACAGCTCCTTATTATTGAAACAATGAAACAAATCCCTTATTGAAATTTTGAGACTGAAGAGATTAATAGGAAAAATTCATTGTTTCTTCTCCCCCACTGATTCATTGACTTATCCTCAAGTCATTATTTGAAAATTTGACAAAAATAAATAACTTGAAAAACAATGAATTCTTACTGGCCAATTTCTTGGTTTTCCTATAAGAATTCTAGTTTAGAGTGTGCCGGAGTTTCTTTTTCACATCTAAACCTTTATTTCTTTTTTTCTTTTTTATTTTTTTCTTTTTCTTTTAACAATGTTTTTTTTTAATTTTTAAGAAATTGAAATGACTAAGGTAGAGATATTACAGCTGATGGTTGTACTATCTCAACCTCCTTTTGCTGTGATATTGTTTGAATGAATTCTTCTTTGTTCATGGGCTTATGATAGATCTTCAACTCATGCCCATTGACTACAAATGTTTTTTCTTCTTCGTCAATGGTAGTAAGTTTGAATGATCCATTTTCAAAAACTTGAACAATTTCGTAAGGGCCCATCCAGTGTGTTGTGAACATGGCTTTATGATCTTTGAATTTGGAGTCAAATAGTAAAGCCCAGTCACCTTCTTTAAACTCTTTCTTCTTAATGTGTGTCTCATGCCACTGCTTCCTTTGTTTTTCCATGAATATTGTTCTTTTTTCTGCCTGGGGCCTCATTTCATCTAACTGGTTCAATTGCATGATCCTTTCGTTTTGAGATTCACTAAGGTAAATGCCTAAGTCTGCAGCCATTTTATAAGTATGTATCTGAAATTCAATAGGAAGCATTACCTCTTTCCCATACACCAGCTGATATGGTGTAAATCCTGTTGTATCTTTCCATGTAATCATGTAAGCCCAGAGAGCATCCTTGAGCTTTTCCTCCCAATTCTTTTTGTTCATTGCCACTATTTTAGTGATAATTCCTTCGAGAGTCTTATTTGTAGATTCCACTTGGCCATTAGCCGGTTGATGGTAAGGTGTACTTCTCCTATGCTTGATTTTATATTTTTCTGTGGTGTCTTGAACCAATATTGAAGTGAATTGTGTCCCTTGGTCTATGACTATCTCTCTAGGTACTCCATACCTTACAAATATTTCTTCAAAAAGAAAATTCACCACTGTTTGCTTGGTTTCCCTCACTAGTGCCTTTGCTGCCGCCCATTTAGTTACATAGTCAGTACATACAAGGATGTACTCTTTACCCTTACACGATGGATTAATGGGTCCAAAAAAATATAGAGCCCATTTTTCAAATGGCTCTAGATGTACTTGAGGTTATAGTGGCATTTGATCTGAGGTTGTTGGTCTACCCATGCGTTGGAAACTATCACAACTTCTTACATATTTCTTGGAATCATTGAAAATGGATGGCCAATAATAGCCAAGACTAAGGATTTTGAATGTTGTCCTTTTAGCTCCAAAATGCCCACCAAAAGGTTCATCATGGAAAGATTTTAATATATAAATTATTTCATCATTTCTTACACATATTCTAATAATCATATCATAACAAGTGTAAAACAAATCTCCATTAACCCATGAGTATCTGGAACTTTTCTTGATTAATATTTTATTCTCCTTTAAAGTGAATGATGGAGGTGTCTTTCCTATAGAGAGATAATTAACTAAATTAGCATACCATGGATTCAATATTGAAATTGCAAATAAATTTTCATCGGGAAAATAATCTTTAGCTGGAACAAATTCAGCTAGATTGTGGAGTCTAGAAAGGAAGTGTGCCACCTGGTTCTCTTTACTTGGTCTATCCAACACTGTTACATTAAATTCCTGTAGTAATAATAACCATCTAGTGACTCTACCATTAGTTATAGGTTTATTGATTAAGTAGTTAATGGTAGAGTGGTCAGTATGAATAAAAACTTCATAACCAGTTATGTAATGATGGAATTTGTTCATAGCATGTATGATTGCAAGAATTTCCTTCTCGGTTACTGTGTAGTTAAGTTTTGCAGGTGTTATAATCTTACTAATGAAATAGATGGCATAATTCAAAGATTCTTCTTTTTGTCCTAATGAAGCACCTACTACTGTATCAGATGCATCAGTGAAGATGTGAAAGGGTAAAGTCCAATTAGGTCCTTTTAGAACTAGAGTAGTCGATAATTTCTCTTTAATTGTTTGAAAAGTTGTTTGAAAATTTTCATTCCAATTGAAAGATACATATTTTGAAAGAAGCTTAAACAAAGGTAGAGCTATCTTACTAAAATGTTCGATAAATCTCCTGTAATAACTTGCATAACCAAGAAATCTTCTTACATCTTTTTGAGTTTTTGGTACTGGAAAATTGACAATGATTTGAATTTTGGATGGATCTACTTTAATTCCTTTTGAAGAAATATAATGGCCCAATACTACCCCTTAATTTAGCATCATAAAACACTTTTCATTACTTAAGGATAGATTGGCTTCAATACATATTTTCAGAACTTTCTCAATATTTTGTAATGAATGATCAAAAGAATTACCATATACTGAAAAATCATCCATATATACTTCAACACAATCACGAACTAGATCAGCAAAAATAGCTAATACTGCTCTCTGAAATGTAGATGGAGCATTACAAAGTCCAAATGGTAAAACATTGTAAGCATATGTTCCCTAGGGACAAGTAAAAGTTGTTTTGTCCTGGTCCTCTAAGGCTATCCTGATCTGATTATAACCACTGAAACCATCAAGGAAGGAAAATGATGATTTCCTAGCTAATGTGTCCAAAACTTGGTCAATAAATGGCAGTGGAAAATAATATTTAAGGGTGGCTTTGTTCAGTTGCCTGTAGTCAACACAGATTCTCCACTTACCGTTCCTCTTGGGCACTATCACTAATGGAGATACCCACTGGCTGTCAGAGATGGGATAAATCGAATTGATTTTTAGTAGCTTTTGAAATTCATTTCTAACAATATCCTGAAGGATAGGATTCATCCTTCTCTGTGGCTGCCTCACTGGTCTTATGTTAGTGTCTGTGTAAATGTGGTGAGTGCAAGTTTTTGGGTAGATTCCCTGCATATCAGTGTAGTCCCAAGAAAATTCCTTTTGGTATTTTGTCAATAATTCAATCAAATTTTCTTCTTGAGATGAGTCTAGAAGTGTTCCAATGTTTAATGTTTTTCCTAGACTGATCTTTGTGGTTTTTCTTTGTGTGTTTGTGATAGATTGGATAGGAAAAATTTCTTCAAACAAGTTTGTAGAGAATGGATGGTACAAGTTTCTTGAAAACATTGTGCTAGTAGTTGATCTGTAGCACGATATTGTTCATTTCTTAACTCCTTTGAAATATTTGGTTGAGAAATAAACAATTCTACCAAATCTTCATTGTTATTTTCTTCAAAATCATAGATTTGGTTAATGCTCAAAACAGGGTGAATTTCTTATTTGTCATTGTATTTTTCATCAAGCCATAGGTTATGAGATACTGCTGGAGATTGTGCTGATGGGTATAAGGTAATTTGTTTTCCTTTTGTTCCTCGTGAAATGAACATGTTGCTTGATCTACACCCAATAAATGCATCAGCAGTTGCCAACCATGGCCTTCCTAGTATGATAGGATGTCATCCTAAATTTGACTTTGGATGGAGTACTAGAAAGTCTACTGGATACTCCCAAGAGTCCAATGAAACAATTATGTCTTTCGAGATCCCTTCAAGAATGAATTTGGATCTATCAGCTAGTTATAGGACAATTGGTGTTAATTGCGAATTTGTGAGCAGCAGTGTTTTTATTGTTTCAATTGTCATCACATTTCTAGCAGCCCCAAGATCAATCAAGGTATTTGGAATGGATATGTTGTTAATGATTTTTGTAAATCTAGGGATACCAGGATCAACATACTTGCCTATTTAAACAGTGTTTGTCATATGGCCAGCTAAATTTCCGATGACATGAATTTTTTGTGAATCAAATATTTTCTTTGCAGGCTTTCTGAGGCATAGTTCTTTTATGGCTTTGGTGTAGATTGGAATGTCTTTTATGGTTTGTAGTAATGGAATTTTCACATAGACATTATTTAATTCATCTATAACATGAAATTGAGGAAAATTCATTAGGAGTTTTGCTTGGATCAATCTATCAGGAAAAGGTGGTGGATGCACTATTTTCATTTGTTTGTTTTGGATTTCATCATCTTGTTTGTTTTGAATTGGAGTTTTATCTTCATTCTCTTTTTTTTATTTTTGTTTTTTTAGCTGTTGGAGGTTCTTTTTGGAGAGTTCTACAATACCTAGGCTCAATATTTTTTAGAGGTAGAATGGGGTAAGATGTTCCCACATCTACACTATATGCTGGTATTTCTGCTCTATTATTTGGGTTGGGTACATGTTGAGCAGGTATTTGAGTAGGTCTAGGAGGCTGGTTAGATGGAAGTTGTAATTGTGATGGATTTATTGGTGGAGGAGCAGACAATGTTTGTTGAGTATTTTGAGGTTGATGGACAACTTGTTTTTGAGGGTATTTTTGATATGTCTGAGGATACTACTGATATGGCTAACGATATTGTTGGTATGGTTGAGGATATTGTTGAGGATATTGCTGATATTCTCTCCATTGTTGTTGTGGGTAATATTGCTGCTACTTATTAGACAAATTTTTCCAAGGCATAGGAACGTTCCAAGAATTCTGAATAGGCATTTGATCATGTGCAAGAAAGTGTAAATTTGGATTTTGAAACATACCTGGAGGTCTCACTTGCCATGGTCTTCTAGCTCCCATGAGATACAAGTTCTCCATTTCGGCATTAGGTTCCAAATTGTAATTCTACAAAACCTTCATCTTAGAACAATGAAAAATATCATGATTTTCTGTACAAAAGGCACATACTTGAATATTTTCTAAAGTACACTCCTGCAAGGCATGTTTCTTTCTACATTTTGGACATAATACTGCCATCAATTGGTCTTCTTCTTCTTGTATTTTCTTTTCTTTTAATGTGTCTATTTGATTTCCTAAGGTGCCTAATAGGCCCATTTTAAATTCTTCAAATAAGTTTCCTATTTCAGCCCTTGTAACACTTGCTGTGGTAGATTTAATAGCTTTAGATGTCATGGTTTTTTTTCCATTTCTTGCTTTACTCATAGAATAATTTTCACATAAGTTTGCAATCTCATCAAAGGGTAGAGTAGAGATATCACCTTTACCCATTAGATTAAGATCATCTATGTATTCTTCTCGTATGCCTTTGAACAATATGGTTCGAATAAGATCAATAGACATGGTTCTATGTTTTGATTTTTGAAAATTGTAGACAAACCTTTCCAAGTATTCTTCTAAGGTTTCATCTTCCTGTTGATTCATTCTAAAAATATCATCTTTGGAATCCTTTGATCGACATTAAGGTTGATATTTATTTAAGGATATTTGCCTCATACCATTCCAATCAGTGACTCCAGGTTCACCTAATCCCATAAATCACCTAAGTGTTGATGCTTTTAATGTGGCAGGAAAGAGTCTAAGTCTGTGTGCATCATCTGTATACCCATAGGTTCGACATACTATATCAAATTCAAATAAAAATGAATTAGGGTCTTCAGATGCCATGCCATAAAAATTTGGTAATATAGATAGGGGTATGTTTTTCATTTTAATTTCTTCATCATTGTTTTCTTCTTGAATAGGAAATTTAAATGTTGACTCCTCTTCCTATCTTGGGTTTTGATTTTGATAATTTATTTGTTTTTGTTCAAGTTCCCTTTGTCTTTGTTCAAGTTCTCTTTGTCTTCTTCTTTCTTCTTGTTGTCTTTCATACTCCCTAAGTTGTTCTGGAGTAGGTCCTCTTGTTGATGCTCCTCCTTCCTCAGTCATTTTGATAGGTTTTTCTTCTGATTCCTCTTTTTCAATATCAATTTGTTCAAAGAGAAGTTTTTCTTCTAATTTCTCCTTGTCTTGAGACTTTTTAGGGTCAAAAAGAGTTTGTTGGGTTCTTTTACTGCTCTGTTTTTCTATAGAAGATTCAGGTAGATGTTTCCTATTTGTTTAATAAGCTAATTGGAATTTTTTTTCAATAATACTAAGTCTCTGCTTTGATTTTTGTTTTTCCTCAAGTTCTTCTATAGTAACCTTTCTTGTTGGAGTTATAAACTCAACCTTCTCTAAAGTTTCTGCTCCCAATGGTGGGTTAGTTTTTAGATGGGGCATTTTTATGAATCTACCTTTTTCATCCCTAGGTATATACATAAGGAAACATGGCTTAACAAAATGAAGAATGAAAACTAAGTCTATGTTTTTGTTTTTGTTTTTTTTTTTAAATTGTTTTTTAATTGTTTTTGTTTTAAATCCTCTAGTTGCACCTCCCTAACAACGGCGCCAAAATGTTTGGTCCAATCTGCTGCTCTAGATTAGGCTTAATTTCTTGTCAACCCGAGTAGTTATTCTTAGAGGCACTTGTATAATGTATATAGACCTAGAAGGATCTAATTTCCTAAGTGAAGGTTTATTGTAGTAGGTTCCAATACCCTTTTAAAAGAGATTGACATTTGGTCCCTTACACACTTTAAACACTTCTTTAATTAAATCTGATCTAACATTCTAAAAACAAAGTGCTTATGGTTGTCTGAGATTTTAATCCTTTTACAAGGTTTCAACTCACAAAATCTCTTTCAAGTTCTTAGATTAACACCCTAAAATCAATAATCTAATTCCTATGGTTTGTTTGAGATTCCAGTCCTCTTACAAGGACTCTACTCACAAAGTCTCTTTCAAATCAGCACACTTAAATCAAATTCATTAAAAACAGAGATCATGGAGATAATCTTGAATTCAATACACAATTAAACCCTCTTACAAGGTCTACTCATTAATCTAGTGATCGATTTTTTCAATTATAACCATGAACCATAAAATAGAAATAATGACTAAAATCATAAACACAACTAATGAAAATCTATGAACTCACATCATGAAAATTAAATGAAAATGCTAAATAAGATCTGAATATATAATTCTAATGGAAACATAAATAAAAGTGTACCAACATGGCATGGGGGCCCTCCACACTTGCAGGCACACTTGGAGAAACTTAAAATGAAGGAAATGCTAAATCATAACACCATGAATGATTGAATTTCTATCTCTTATTAAAATCTGGAAATCAATTACATCAAAACAGAGTTCTGAATCTTGTACATAATCTTATGTCTTCTCCACGTATCTACTTCTCTTTGCACACCTCACCTATTACATGCTTCTACTAATTATTTATCATAGATTACAAACAAAAGGAGGTTATAATCATTCCACAAAAACCTAACTGACTTCCAAAGTAGGTTGAATTAGTTTGAATCCCTAAACATAAGAAAAATATCAAGCCCACTCATTTATGATTCAGATTTTTCTGCTAAATTAGCTGGGTTTGACCAACGTTGACCAGATACTTAGGAACTTTGAATCTGAAGTTGGATAGATCTTTCACTATCTGTGTACATTCCAGATCAAGCCCACATCCTTCATTTTGGTCTACCTGTTACGCCACATGTCAGAACATAAAACATTTACATGAAGTTACCACATCTTCTAATTTCTTGAAAAAAATTAATTTTTAATACAAAAATTCCACAAATTGATTTTAATGTAGAAATAACAATTATGATACTATGTTAATCAATTTAAATAGGATAATAAGGAATTTATGAACGTTTAGTAAGGAAAATGGTGGATAATGATGAGATATTTGGATAAAAAGATAGGCCATGAAATGATACCAACAACGATCATTTTTCTTATCAAACCATCTATTTTATTGATTGAAATGACCCAAACTTGTGCAAGTGTGCAATTGATGATAAATTATCTATGCCGAAAGAGTAGGAAAAGGATATATTTGGTGATTGGTTTCCTCCTTTGAGTAAACCCTTTGCATAATTTTAATGTTCTCGGTGTTTCAAATTTCTTTGGTAATTTCCTTGGAAAGAAGCTTTCAACATCAGTAGTTTTTGCGCATATGAAATTTTAGCCTCATCTAACTATATTTTCACCCTCCAAGACAAACCAATTCCTTTATGGGGCAAGAGCTTAGGGACCTCTCTCAATAAGCCACTTCATGACTTAAACACAAGAAAATTTTCTTTGTGAGTATGTAATTTTCAAAATTCCTGAGAAAATTCTTCACAATCATAATTCGAAAACCAAGATATGCCATTCTACCCTAGGATCACTCTTCAATCAATTATTCCAACGAAGAATGACATTTCCTTGCACACTAGTAGGATTTTGATATTAACTACAACATTGCCATCATTTTGTTTATTAATTTCAAACCCTCCTTCCAACAAAAGAAATTTACCCCGATTTTAACGCTCTAGTTTTAAAAAAAAATACTAATTAAAAGAATACAACTCAATTCAATACCTTGAATGAAGAAACTCTCTGACCAATAAAATAATGATTTGAGTTCAATTCCCACATTGAGAAACCTTCCCAACGAAAAATTTGACTTGACAGTTATACCTCACATGAAGAACCCTCCCCAAACTCTAATTTATCCTTAGCTATAGTGCCCATGTTCTCTGAATTGGCCCTAAAACCATTTCTACAAATTTTCAAGTTGTAACTTTTCAGAAAAATGCACAAAACTTCACCTTTCTATTTCAACATTTCAATTCTAAAGAAAATAAATTACAGAATAACTTAGAAGGCATAATTTTATTTCAATTCTATTATAAACGTCTATTTTTTTTCATTGGATCAACTCTTGCAGGTTCTAAAATAGAAATGGGAAAAACCCTAATGGTGTTTAGGTAACTGTTTGACGATTCAACCATGAATATAATGTGTAATGGTTTCCCACCTCTTTTCCCCAAATAGTTCAACAAGCTCATCCAACTTCTCAAGCTCAGCGATCTTCTCATCTTACTATAGTTCCCCACATATGAGATGGATAGTCATATGCATTAATGGGCACTATGATTTTCCCATTCACAGTGTGCCCACATCTTTAGGCCTGTAGCCCTTAACAAGATTTAGAATCGGAACTTTCTGCTACCATTGACGACATGGCACATTTTTTCACTCTTTGATACTTTGCGTTTTCATGAAATTTAACACCCTCTTTTGATAATTTGGGGAATCAACTGATCTGGGGAGATTAAGGCTAATTGGGAGAATTTGGATTAGGCGAGATTGAGCCTAGGATATATGTACCAATTTTACTCCATTCGCTCTCATTTTATCTTTTCCCTCATGATGTTTTGATATTTTGAATATCCGAAGGACCCTATCTTGCATGGCATCTGTCACAAATGATGTAACATTAGTATTCTCCTGAGACATGCACAACATGCCTTGACAATACAGAGGATATTTTGCATGCTCAATCTACACCATTGTTGATCAGTGTTATAGAGGATATGTTGGCATTGGGATAGTCAAAGGCCCCCGAGGAGGAGAAGTGATATTTTTCTCTCCCATTTCGACCTCTTGGAGTGATGTAGTAGTCAAACAATCATTAAAATCATGGAAAGGTTGTCTAGATATTCACCAGCATAAGAGAATAAGGTTTCGGGAGCTAGATGTTGGGCTAAGCCTGAAGGCCAGTGAGCTTTTGCAATGGCTAGATAGGAATTTATCGCAGCAACTGTCGATAAGATTCCTGGAATTCGTCAAGATGTGCACCAAATGTTACAACCTGACTTCCTCTACAGTCCTGACTTCCCATGGTAAATATGAAATTCTTTTAATTACCACGAATTCTATTTTCATGATGCTCAAGACGTCCGTAGGCTCCAAAATTCTATCTCAGAAGGAATGAAATATATATATATATATATATATATATATATATATATATATATATATATACCTCAGATTGAATCCACAAAGGATGAAAGGGTGTTTTTCCAGAAAATTAGCATATTCAACCAGTACATTCACCCTACCAAAAAAACCCTCTTCTACAAAACTTAGAGGGGAATAATCCCATTAAGCCATCAATAAATTCTTCAAGAAGAAGTAGTTTTGATTAATTTTTAACCTGCCCATTAAACCTCCTAATTATTAGTTTTCTCTTAACTATTAAATATTAATATGATGGCTTAAAATTGGTGCAAAGTGGGATAGAGTGGCAGCTTGGGGGGTTGTTTTTCAAAGAGGAACGCCTTACGGCATAAAAATATACCAAAATATATATTTGTAATATGTGTAAATAACTTAATTAATTAATAATTAAAAGACTTACAATTAATATGAAAGTGTGGATTGTAATTTAAACTTTATATATATTTGACCGACCGTATATTTAATTTTGAGATTTAACTCCTACTTGTCTTGTGCACATTGAATGAGATTCCTCATCATAAATGTAATTGTTATGTGAGATGATGCTGACAAGGTGCGAAGCTGCTTATCCACATAAGGCAAGTTGCGAAGCCACTTGTCAGCATCGGGCAAGGTTTCCAAAGCACGCTCGACTATTAAGGATAGGGTGCGTAAGAATGGCTCGAACAATGGGGCGCCATTGATTTATCGCTCTATTTTCGCAAACTATTTACCCACCCACTGTAATCCCCAGGCTACAAGCCACTCTATTGCAAGCTATTTACCCACCCCAATCCCATAACCTCACCTAAGAAAAAGGTATAACCTTCTTCACCTTTTTTTAGTATGGGTGGATAAATGCAAGTTTGGTGGTTAATTATTTGGATTTGGGAGAATTCTTCCAACTAAAATAGTTCATACTTTTTTTGATTGATTGAGATATTTTCTAAATTAGTGATTATATGGTAAAGATAGAATTTATATCTTGAACCAATAATTAATATATTTATACATGATATTTAATAAAATGCAGTAGTGCTTTTGGTATCAAATATATATCTCTATATATATATTTCTCTCTCAAAATATATGTTATAGAACATCTAATTCCATTCCACGAGACTCATTTTGTTTGCATGAAAAATCAACATCAAATTAAGGGATAATGGAGTGGTACCTTATATGGCGATGTCTCATCCACATCATTAAAAATATTTTCAATTAGTTTCAAAATTCATTAAAATCCATTTCATTTCAAAATGCATGTTAACGTGGAGCACACTTTAGTACTTACATAACTTTTTAGGACTATTTTTTATTTATTTATTATCTATTGGAATTAAAAAAATACAGAGATAAGAGCTAATATCTAGCACAACTCTTTTGAAAAACAAGAATATGATTTCCCTCGCTATTTCTAAAATAAAAGCAAGAAAATAAGAGTGGCCAAGAAAAATATATGTCTGGCTGTTGCCAAAATACAAACAGGAAAAGAAGAGCGGCCAACAAAAGTAGTTGCCTAACTGTTGCTAAAATACAAATATGAAAGGAAGAGCGGAGAAGAAAAAATAACTACCATGGCAGTTGCTAAAATTTAATCCTTACTGCTACGACGCTTACAATGATGTGACTATGATACGGCTATTGAATACCATCTGAAATTGAAATTTTAAATACGACACTTAAAACCATGTGGGTATGATACAGTTATTGCAGGTGATGCAAACAATCTAAATTTGAATTTGAATTTGAAGGCTTAAATACGACGCTTACAACCATGTGACTATGATAAGGCTATTACCAGATTTTTGAAACAAATATTTATGCATGTGGAGATTAGGTGGGAGAGTGTGAGGTAAAAATAATTTTATTTTACCACACTCCACTCAACACATTAAAATTTATCGAATCGATTAGAAATGATAGCAGTTGGTCAGTGTTAAATAATTTTGTTGTCATGATATGTTCATAGCTATATTATTTTAGATGCTTTGTATCGCAGGCCTTAATTGATTGATGGATGGTGTTGGTCTGTGACTGCATATAACATGGAGAAGTGGTTCCTATCAGGAAATCACAGTGAAGAAGCAGAGAAACAGTTAAGATAGAAAAACTGCAAGGGCAGAGTCCTGAATGAGATTGGTTCAATTCGTGCACGCGTTCAAGTTGAGATGTGAATGCTAAAGTAGGTCAAGTCATGAATGCAGGGTAAGTATTCCACAAACAAATAAGAAATGACCGAGCACAACCAAAGAGACAAGGTTGGAAAACCACAATAAGGGAGTAGTGAGGATTGTTGATCCGAGCATTAGTCAATGCCGAAGATTGAAATCTCAGTCACAAAGTGCAAGTGTTGCAGGATAGGCGGAAAGGGTAAAAGTTAAAGATGTCGAAGTGAAATGTGCGATGCAGGTGGGACCTAGCCACCTGCCACACTTCCTTTTATTCCATTTCCCTTGAAAATCACCAAAACCTTACCTTTTCCACCTCTCTGATTCATTTCCCTACTTTACCTTTCTCACCGCTATATCATTGTTTCTCCTCCATTTTTCCCATCTCCTTGATTACGATTAAAGCGGGCTGGTCCCCCTAACACGTCACCCCTTTCTACCCCCGCCATTCATCGCATTTCGCAAAAGTAAAACTTACTGTTTAGGCGCCCGTAGTGTATTTATTTTAATTTGAGATGCAGTAATTGTCCCCACTACAGTAGCTCCACCCCACACTTTCCCTTGTCACATTGCTTACCTCCTCCCTGCGCTTCGCACTTCGCATCCTTTAAATTTTACCTCCACTATTTAGTGTTAAAACTTGCGATCTGTAGGCAGCGGTCGGTCCCACCTTCCTCCACATCACCCTTTTCTCCCCACCCTACATCGCAGATTGCATATTATAACCTTTCACATCGTAACTAAAACTTAAAACCTGTCATTGACAATTTACGATATATCGCATCGCACTTGTTTTAATTTTCCTTTGAAGTGCCTACAACCTATTTTTTTTAACTTGCGATGCTGTCAGGCCCCACCTTCCCTCCATGTTAGTTACCTTCTCCCTACGCTTCACACATCACACATTTTAGAGCTTACCTCCATGACTTCATCGTAAAGATTTAAGATTGCGACATGGCTTGGCCCCACCATAATACTCTCCTCACTTCCCTCCCCTTTCCTCCATCTCCAATCACTCCCTCCTCATCTGACTATCCTTATTTCATTTCGCAGCCCCCACAGATTTCAAACTTTAACCATAAGAGCGCGGAGTCGAAATGGGAGGAATCCATTACCACCCTCTCCTCGACATATCATCCTCTCCTCATTTTGCACCCCACCCCCCCACTCTCTGATACCGATTACCACTTGAGACCCCCTCCGAAATCCGATTCCCATTTTGCAATTCAAAAACATCGCTTTTGATTTTGAGGTGGAGCATGCAGTTGTGGTTTATGTGGTCTGCTGAGGAGATATGCTCTAAAATAACCATGTGCACTCATTATGACAGGCCTCTTAATAAAGGATTAAGTGTAAATCATCGGACTCAGGTAGTGGAGGTGCGCCAGCAATATATGGAATCATAAAATGACAGTTAGCATGTCCACGTATGACCACTCCTCGCCATACCATCTTGAAGGCTCCCATTATTGGCCTCAATGGGTGACCATGTCCTTTTTCCTTACTATTTAATTTTGATGACTTTGCTGGTGAAATCTCAATTTCACCCCATTCTTGTTTTAATTCTCTCACTACATAATGTTATTGCTCAATGTACACTCTACAAGTTAGGTAGGATGTTTTGATTTCATAGATATGGGTTGATCACAAATGATTAGTACTGTATGACCCTCGGGGAGAACTCTATATGCAAGGAATCTTAGGATGAAATAAGGGTTCTGGAATTTTAGAAGAATTTCATTGTATTTTTGTATGATTTTTCTCCCTATGCTCTAAGAAACATATTTGGGAGAGTTGTTTGAACTTAATATGATACAACGTTTTTGTTTGGATTTCGGATGGAGCAATGAGTAGTATGTAATATCCCAAGTTTTCTATGCTTTTATTTGACATTTGTACAAGTATAAAAGGGTACAGTGGACCCCCAATGGAAAAAAATTGTGTGGGTTTATTTTATTATTTCAAATTAATAAAATAAAATGGAAATTAATGTGCAATTACTAGATTATGTTTAGAGATCTGGAAACCAAATCCATGAGGATGGATAAGGTTGTAAGACTTTCCCAAGACTTCCAAAAAAATCCTTGGAAGGAACAAAGTAAATACTAAAATTAGATTGGAAATAAAAATCTAAAAAGTTCCCCAGTAAAGAGGAAATTACTAGGAAGAGGTGGAATAAAGCTAGAAAGCAGAAAAGCTAGATTTAAAAGTACCTTTATGGAAGAAACAAAGAGAAATCTTAGGAAAACTTGAATACAACATCCTAAATTAGCTGGGCGCAATTAAGGGAAACAGGCTGGGGAAAGCAAGCTTAAATAAGTTGATTCAGGATATACAAAGGGTTGTCTATCACTGGAGGAAAGGATCTCTGCTCGAGGGTGAGCTGTGGAGAAAGAGCTCTAAGGTTGGGAGGCACCTAGTCTACCCTAAGTGGTATGCACATTTAATTTGAGTTTTTTTTTAATTATATTTTTAATGTTGTGATGAATTACTGGAAAAAGGTAAAGTAGTTGGATGTATAGGAAATTTTGCATCTGAATCTGTGTCTAAGTAGTGGAAATTATATGAGTTGTAAATAGGTTTTGGTGGTTTGTACATTAAACAATATTAACTATAGAGGAAATAGTTTATTCTGTATTGTTGTATATACATACTCTATAGAGGACCAACACTCAGAATGTCTAAAACCCGGTATTGGGTCTAGATCTGAGGTTAGGTACCTCGCAGGAAACATATGTGCAGTTAAATATTTTATTTTAATGTTATGTTAGTGTATTATGCACAGGATTCTGAAATAAACTTAAACCAAAAATAAATAACAGTACAGGATAATTCCGAAAGCCCTGTACTATAACATAGATGCAGAAATTAAAACATTAAAAATAGTACATGTAATAGATTTTCTACAATGACTAACATTAGAGAATGATGCATGCATGATAAATAAATTTACAGTATATGAAACAAATTTTGTTCTATCTAGAGAAAGGAAAATTATATTATAGTTATCAGACAGAGTACACTATGCATGCATATATCTAGATTTTATTCCTAAAATATAATGGAACTGGAAGGTATCTGATAAAAAAATAATAGATATATTTTGCTTAAATTTCCATAGTACTCTGACAGAGTAGAAAGAATTTCTAAGACACACACTAACTAAAATATACACAGTCCAGTACAAAAAAATATAGAATTCTATAATATTATTATGTAGGAATATCTTTGACACTGAATAGACCAAAAATTATCCAGTTGTAGTCAAGAGTACATAAAACATAATTTGACATTCAACTGAAATAAAGTTTAGGTATGGAAACCATAACGAACTAATGTAAAGAGAAGAGGTTTATACAGTCCATAAGAGAAAAACGATAAATGTAAAATATATCCATTGTATCAGTATGAATATTCCAACTATAGGATTTGACATTTAAAATAGCCTTGGTTGCAAAAGATAAATTTTACACAGAGAACATCTCGTTTTGATAATAAACCTTAAAGTCTAAAGAAAAATAAAACTATGCAAGTATGCCATAGAAGAGAGTCGACAAGCAGTCGACCAACCTGGGAAAGAAAATAGAAACCGTATTACTATTGGGTGAATAAGTGCTTTAGATGTAAAATAACTCGACAGGAAAGTGGCCTCGAGTCATACCTGCATGGAAGGAGTTGAGAGTTAGAGTCGATACAGAATAATTAAAAAAAATATTTATATACATACATAAAATATTGAGGATATAAAGGACAAAGGGTTTGGGTAATTACCTTACGAACTGCATCTGTGTGTTATACCTGAATTAAATAAAAATACAAATTCATAAATCATGCCATATATATATATATATAATAACTCGTGTAACAAATGGTAAGAGATGAAGGCAGAAATGGAATCTAAGACGAATGATTAATATGCATATAAAGTAGATAATGTTGATTCTTGGTGAGATAAATATCACATGACGTAGATAAGAAATCATGATTTTAAATACTTAAAGCAAATTCGAAAGTATGAAATAAAAATACAAAACCCTTCAGTTGTAAACGGAGAAAATTTCTATGTAACTAAACAGTAAAGCCATATGAGCTTACCATGAGTTAGGTTGCCATTGATTCGTACAACCATATATGATGGGATTTTGTCAAATAAACCATCTGCGTTTGGGAAAAACACGCATACTGTTCAGAAATCCTCTGCGTTTTGGAAAAATGCTATTAGTATTTTTTATAAGGATAAGACCCATCTAAACTAAAACAATAGTGGTTCTAAAATGAATTGAGAAACCGTAAGATGGAAAAGCCTTGAGATTGTGGTACAAAATAGAAAAGTGAAACGAAACCAAGGATGCGGCGGAGTAAGAAGTCTAAGTATGTATATGGTTCAATATCAAAATGAAAAACGACTTTGACTATTACCCATATGGAAAAAATATTATAGCAATGGGCGGAGCAGAGAATTATGATGTTAACTGTATGAGTAAACGATGTAAAACTAAACAGGAAGCTATTATAATAAAAATAAATAATACGTCCACAAAAATGGGTATCTTCCATTTACGTTTTCATAATAAACTAGAATTATACGAGGTCATAAACCAGTCTATAATTGTGGATAAATGTTAAGATAGAAAGAAAAGGAACGTACCAACATCTCACTTGTGCATCTGAAGAATGTAGCCATGGCGAGTGACCCTGGAACGTTTCCATGTGCCAATGGTGATGATTTTTTTGCTTGGGTATGAATTAAATCACCGAGAATAAACACACATAGTCAGAAGTCAAATTGTGCAGAGGAAGACACATTTCAATAAAAATGACAAAGGAAATAGAACCTGAATGGAAAAAGTAAGTTTTATTAAGCCATAAACCCTAAGCTAAAATGCATCTGAACCGTCCAACTATCATCCATCGGGAGAGGATAGGAATTTCTCATGGATCAACGAGCTTCATGCAAGCCATGTGATGCAGTACGTTGAAGAATTAATATGCACAAAAAAATCTGACCCGTGCATTAGAGCTGTCACGTAACCTAATTGATACGACTTGTACGCATGAGTGTGACGGATAGTAAGATCAAACTTGAAAGGAGATAGTTCATAAATGCTGACAAGTTAATTTATGACCAGTACCATTGGAAAATTGAACTAAATCAAAAGGATATCTTGTATAAAAAATGGTGTGGACAACTAATCAGTAAAGAATTCCCATTAGCATGGAAAATTTACGTTATTCGATTTCCTACTTAAGTGTGGACAACGAAAAAATTTAGTGTTGGTTCGATCTTTCATCGAAGTATAATTGAATGTGTCATAATGGTTACCTATTATAAAACTCCATTACATATGGAGGTATTACCAAACGTTAAGAGAAGTTCACAATTAAAAGAGTTACTCCAACTTAGAAATTAAGGTTGGGGTAATAATTTTCAAAATAATAACCTGGTATTACCAATTCATAAATATATATGTATTAAAGAGTGTGTAGATATGAACATGAGATTCAAGCGAAGTTTTTTATTAGTAATAACCAATACTATTGAAATTAAGTTATAGTGGAGCTACAAGGAGTGGGATTATTATGTAGATAATGAGACGAACTCAAAGGTGAGTATTTACCTATAGGGTAGTTCGAAATAATTGGATGGGTGGAAAAAAAATATATGTTTCAATATATGGTAATATCTTATAATTGTGATAGGGTATATTAAAGTCACGTAATGACTATTGTCAAAAAATCAAAATGAACCTATGCAATATGATTAAGGATTAGGAAGCTTAGTGGATACATGAAAAAATAAATAGTGCATTCATAAGTGAGAACTAAAGACTTATTAACGAGAACAGTAAATCCTATCTTACAAAGAAATTGTAGCTAACATTTTGGTAAAGGGAGACACTACTATAAACTGTAAATGAATAAATAGGGGCATAGTAAATTGTTAGTAAGAGAATGTGACTAATGATAGTCTAAATATAGAAATAAGTTAGAGATGTTACTATAAATAAATAAATTTCAAAATGGGAGGTGTTATATAGTATGTATCTGATTTTCTCTATTATCAGTAATCTCCTTTTTATGTATAATCATTTGTCATGTTATGTTTCTTTGAAGGTTCGTGAAATATAGCTACTCGTAATCTAAAATTTTATTGATGAATTCATGTTTGCATAACGCTTAGGTGTTAACGCTCATGTATTAAGCTTGCTACACTCCCTTAATTCGTGCTCCATGAACCTCTGTTGCTACAAATATCTCATTCATATCCACTTCCTCTAAGGTCATGGGGGACAGATTCTTAAATCTATTAATCCTCTCTCTTTTGGGTTCCTTCTACATTCTTCCTCAATGCCTCTACATATTTTAAAACTTCTGCTCATTGTTTTATACTTGGCCCATTAAAAATCCATCAATCCTCATAGCCTCTTGAGCCCTCTCATAGTATAAGAAATTCACATGAATCAACTCCAAGGTCTTCTCCATCCATGAACCACCAAAACCATTGTTCTCTTATTCCATATTTTGTCAGAGGAATTTATACAATTTTCCACATTTGACCTTTGATTTTAGGATGTCCTAGGCACTGGTATTTTGTAGCTCAAGGTTGTCTCTAGCTACTAAAAAATAATTTGGTGTCGTTGTCCATGATAATAATGAAGAAATATTTTCCTTGGGATACAAAATTATCTTCACCTTTCAATTAGGTGAGCATGAAGGGTTGAGAGTTGCATACTCCTCACCTTGGCGACTCCACTGTAAAATAGTCATAATTAGAACTAATCTTGGCTTTCATTCAACCTCACACCAGATTTAGATCCACCATCTACCTCCACCTCTAAATCAAATGGTTTTGTCGAGTTTCCTTTTGAAAAAGTATGCCCCCTTGGCCCTCCCTCATCCTATAAATGATATGCCACGAGATTATTTAAATCTACTACTTCGGCTCACCGGGGAAGATAGCAATTTTGCGCAGAGACATACTGAAAGTGTAACACCTCTAGTTTTATGTTTTTCAAGTTAGACAGTTGAAATTAAATCCAAAGGGGAGTGGACCCCAATGGACAATTATTGTGTGGATGTAATTAATTATTTAATTATGAAAAATAAATAAAATATTTCTGTGCATGTTGACCAAATGAAAATTTTGAGATCACTTGCCAAATCCATGAGGTATGGAAAGAGGCTAACACTTTCCCCATAAATATTTTAAAAATCCTTGAAAGAATTTATTTCTAATTTAGTTTTTTGAGGAAAAATCTAGATTTCCCCAAGGAGGTGGAGAGTAGTTGGGAAGAGGTAAAAAGATAGAAAATTAGAAAGCAGCTTTAAAAGTCCCTAAATAAGGGAAGCCTAGGCAAACAAGAATAAAATCATCCTGTAATTATGGACGCAGAATTAGAAACGGGCTTTGGGAAGCATAAGATTAAACAAGCTACTCCATAACAGAATGAGGTTGGTCTGTTTTAGGAGAGGATCTCAGCTTGGGGGTGAGTTCTGGAGACAGAGGAACTCTAAGGTTGGGAGGATTGGTCTACACAAAAGTGGTATGCACACAGATTTTATGAATTATTAAGTTGATGTTGTTAGTCAAGATGGAGAAATGATGTAGTGGTTATGTTTAATTTAGTTATTATGTTATTATCTTCCTTACATTTCACAAAATTAAATAGAAGAATTAAATCTTATGCTTCTCTATATGGTATTAAGGAAAAATCCTAGGGAATACTATCAGCCAGAGTCTCCAAACTAGTGTTTGGCTTAAATATGGAGATAGGAAAAGAAATGATTCCCTGGAATAACTAGAAGTGTAACTTTAATCTGCTTCTTTATAAGGAACAAATACTAGAACAAAAAGATATATATTTTCCATATTCATATCTAATAGTTGTAACTAAATTATACTTTGTATACATAGATGCATATTAAAAGATCAGATAATTTTAAAGTTAAGAAAAATATTTATGATCAATTAAGCTATACAGTACATCAAAAAAGAGTAGGGTACTGTGAACATGTATAAAAATGAAATTCCGCTGTAGTATATGGTATGTTGGCCATGAAAAATATAAACTCCGTTTAGAAAATACATTAGCTGATAAATGTATGGAAAGAGACAGAGTAATGCTATTACATCATTGTGGAATTCTCTTATATGTAGCATTTAAGAAATTTTATTCATTGGAGTAAATAGAAAAAAAAGATGAAATGAAAGGGTATTTATATGGTGAACAAGGAGATGTATCCACAAAAGTACCAAATAGTCATTATAACAATTTCTTTGATATACTGTACCCATTGTGAAATTATTACTATGTACAACAATTTACCATTCATTCAAACAACTAACCTAGAACCAGAAGAGAACCTATTTCTCTACCTTAGTATTTGAGATATACAAGTAGTCCTAACCTAAATATATTGATTCCACAGTAAAATGCTTTGTTTTATAAAAATACAGGTGAACTTCATACCTATAAAAATAATGTAAACTATATGTAAATATTGTTGGTTTAAGGACATTCAGCCAAATATATATTCAGAAATTCCTTGCAGAAGAATGTTAGAAGAACGATTATTACAACCATCTCAAATGCTCAAAAATACTTCTCGATAAGTACATAAAATTCCTAAGAAAATTAGCAAACTCTGGAAACAAGAAACAGTAGAAAGTGAACCCCTGATGAAGGGTAACAAGTATTCTGGTGTCGAGATTCATGTTATCAAATCTCCAACTTCTTGTGTACTATATTACAAACTACATTGGGTAAATTTTCCCAAGAAAATTCTAGGTGTATTTCTCTCCAACAATTATTGATAAACTCTCGGAATACATGGTTCCATATAAGAATTAAAAAGAGTCATTCATACCGACCTGTAATAAACGAGAATAATATTGGTGTCAATGGACCACGGTAAAAGAGTCCAGGATTTTTCAAATTGAGAACAAAGGCGCTTCAGAGTAGGAATTACCTGCAAAATCAACCGAGACAAATGCGTATTAATAAGGGTATTAAGCAGTATATAAACAAAGGAGTTAACAGAGGGTAAGCAAAGTCGAACCAAACTATATGTACCCGATTGACTACCGCATAAGAATTAAATGGCTCTGTGTGAAGAAACGAGGAGTTAGATACCAAGAACGAGGACTGTCAATTGGTCACATAAACAAATACGAATAAGAATTTTAGTCGAGGTAAAATCACCTAAGAAAATTCTTGCTAAGGGTAAATGCAAGGAGGGCCGAGGAGACTTTGAATAAATTATCATTGGCATGGAACTCCAGCTTAAGAACTACGCCCAACTTGGTAGAGAAGAACCCATAAATCATATAAGAATTAAATAGAGTAACTAGAAATCGATCTCCATAAGAAAAAGTTAAAAAAAAAAACAAATCAAAATAGAAATTGATGGCTATGCCAAGTAACGCCTGAATCAAATGGTGAATAGAGTGAAATCGGTTGGAATGAAAGCATATCTCATACAATGTTCACCACGGAATGCAAATCTGAACCCATCTCGTCTGAGATTGAATAAATTTACGACATGTATTCCTAAGACAACCAATAGATTTCATACATGTGAACAAAACGTCTTCGTATGGAGGTGAAGCTATGGTGACAAACGATAGCAAAAATGCAGTGGAAAGAGGAATAGAATGTAGGCGGGGATATTTTATGGGAAAAAGAAAACATAATCCGTGAGTATATCACACCGTCCACGTGTAAGGTTCTGGGAGTAGAGGCTTGGATTAAGACCTCGATCTCTGATACGAATATTGTGATAAACACCAATACAAATGCCAACCACATAAATCGCACAGATCGGATTCATACATTTATTATGTAGGACGTGATCACATGGGAAAGCGACGGAATAACAATAAAAACTCATCACTCGACTCGTTCCTTCTTGTCACTTAAATGAACCAAAATCATCACAGTACAAGTGACTCAAAACTCCATATGGAGTTCAGATGTCAAGCCGTACAAAAACGTCAAACCTGGTGGTTTAACCAACAACCACAATAAGCTCAAATAGATGCAATTACACAAATAGCACCAATGAAAATCTGATATATTTAAAAGTATGATCTGACTGAGCTATTAACGTAGAGAGCACTTGAAAATTCAATGCGTGAAGTGTGAAATGGACAACATATAGGTATGTAGAGAAATTTCCATAATGCCCATATATAAGTCGAAATCTTTAATGTCAATATAAAAATTTGCTATATGCTCACCATGGCAGTAAGGATGTAGTTTTATAAATACCATGCGAATCAAACGAAGTGTTGATCATATTTTCATAAGAAGACGTTAGGGGTCTAGTCCACAAAATGATAGTTACAAATAATACCGTCCCCAATTACATCGTATACGATGTTGGAGTGACTATAGCATCGTGCGACAAATTACAAAGACTATC
The DNA here is from genome assembly GCA_034641835.2 of Pinus albicaulis. Taxonomy (NCBI): domain Eukaryota; kingdom Viridiplantae; phylum Streptophyta; class Pinopsida; order Pinales; family Pinaceae; genus Pinus; species Pinus albicaulis. The sequence continues at coordinate 200,391,203 of CM076572.1, read as the reverse complement.
ACTTGTAGCATTGAAATTAGATATCAAAATGCCATAACCATATGTATGTGTACACTTGACTAAGCATGACATAATTTACAATTGTTAAGTGTCAAGATGAAATGCATAATTTTATGGTATAAAGTAAATGAAGGGTGAGGGTCAAGGGTAGAAATAGATTGACCCTTATACCAAATAGAGATTTATAGGTTGACATAAAAAAATTGAAGAGGATACAAATCATTTATAGGGGTACTGATATATATATATATATATATGGAAGCTTTAGAAGAGAGAACCATTAAAGTGATCACTAGTATTAAGAGTACAGTTAAAAAGTAAATGAAGAATTAATTGCGGAAAATTAAGGTATATGCAGAGATATATATATTAGCTAAAAAGGTAGATAAGCTTACTGTAAGTGGAATTGCAACATAGAAAATTAATGCATATTTATTATTACGGGAGTGGAAATTTTTTTTTTAGTAGGGGAGACATGACAAATGGTATCAAAGCTCAAGTTAGAAAAACTGGGCTGTTGTTGTGCTCACTGTATAAATTATTTCTTGTTGAGAAAACAAAATTTTATTATTACTGATGTTGTTCTTTTTAGTGTACAATGGTACTGAAACTGAAAAGTCAATGGATGAAGGAGAGGAAATTTATGTTGATTTGGGTGATGGAGATAGCACGCCAAATCCCAATGCTCCTTTGATGACTATGTTTCACAGGTTGCAACGAGAAATGGTTGAGCTAAGAAGCCAGAATGACAGGTTGTCATTAGCCGGTGAGAAGCAGGAAAATATAATAAGAGAACTCACTTTGCGGAACAGCCAAGAAGGTGAAGGTTCTGGAAAGAGGAAGAATGGAAATTTCTCTGATGATTCTGAGGAAGATGACACTAATAGACACCAATCTTAATAGAGGAAGGAATTACAGGGTGAATTCCAAAAAATTAAACCTCCCTCCTATGATGGGGAGAAGGAGGAATATGCTGAGGCATGGTTGTTGAATATGATTAAGTATTTCTAGGTCTATGAATATGAGAGCAATCGAAAGGTCAGATTAGCTGTCTACTAGTTGTAGGGTAAGGCTATCTTGTGGTGGGAGGAGACAAAAATGGTCCATGCCATTGATGAAAAAATAGTGACTTGGGAAGTTTTCCAAGCCAAGTTTAAAAACCACTATTTAAATGAATGCTACTATGATGATAAATAAAAGGAGTTCCACGAACTCAGATTGGGACAGCTCATGATAGATGAGTTCATCACCAAGTTTACAAATCGGTTAAGGTATGTTCCTTATATTCGTGAAGAGAAGGCCAAGGTACAAAGGTTTTGAACTGTATGCCTGCTGTGTATAAGGAGAAAATAGAGTTTGATAATCAAAAAAGCTATGGACGAAGCAGTGAGGAAAGCTAGATTATGCTACTAGCAGTTTAAAGGGAAGGGTGAGCATGGGAAAAGCTGGGTAAACAAGGGTGAATTCAAAGGAAAGAAACAAAAACCATCTTACTTGAAGAACTTTGGTAGGGATCATCAGTGGAAAAAAATTAATAAACTAAAAGAAAGTCAAACTGCTCAATCTCAAGTTGGTTCAAAACAACTAGATGGAGATAATAAGAAAGAAGGAACAGTTAAAATGCGGGAGCCTTTGAAATGTTGGGGTTGTGGAGAACCTCATATGTTAAGGGACTGTCCACAACGAAATATTTAGATGATTATGAGAGATCGAGAAGCTACCACAGTGAATGATATCTCAAGGAGCATACCCACTATCAGTGCAACCTTAGAGAACCGGCAAGCAGAACACCAGGCTACCATGGTTGAGATGGAAGGTAAGATTGTTGACCAAGCTTTTACAGTTTTAAGTGATCCAGGTGCTTATTTGAGTTACATTATTCCATAAGTTGTAGAGAAATGCAATCTAAAAACTTAAAAATTTCAACAGTCCTGGCTGGTCCAGTTAGCCACTGGCACCAAGCGAAAGGTAACTCATAAGTTACCTCAAATAGAAATTAAGTTAAATGATTTTCTGACAGAAGTAAATTTAAACATTCTGCCCTTAGGCTCATACGATTTGCTGATAGGAATGGACTGGTTAGAAAACAGAAAGGCTATGATGAACTGTTGGGATAAAACTCTACATTACATAGATGAGGAGGGGAGACCCTTTATACTCAAAGGAAAACCAAAACCAATTTCTGTAAGACAAATATCAGCTCTACAATTAAAAATAACAGCTAGAAAAGGATATCAAGTATATGTTGTACATGTTGAAGAATTAGGACAACAACCTAAAGAAAGCTTGCTAGACACCTTACCAGTGGTAAAATATTTCAAAGACGTTTTTCCAGATGAGATTCCTCATCTCCCCCCCAAAAGAGAAATCGATTTATACATCGATTTGGTGCCAGGAGCAACACCCGTTTCTAGAGCCCCTTACCGGATGAGTCCCCCTGAACTCATGGAGGCTGTAGACTTGAAAATCCTCTAGAAGAATCTTCAAAGCCATAGAACAAACGAACATGGAAGAAGAAGAAGACTGATAATTGTGCTCTCGCTCTCAAGGCTCAAAACAACAAAGATGTGTGGAAGGTTGATAGCATTTTCTCAATGCATATGACTGGAGATAGAAATAAATTTGTATCTCTAAAAGAGAATAACGATGGAACTGTATCATTTGGAAATGATGGATCTTCAAATGTTATAGGATCATGTACCCTCACTCTCGGAAGAAAATATGTTCTAGCCAGGAATGTTCTATTGGTTGAAAACATGAATCACAATCTGCTCAGTGTTGGAAAAATGTGTGATCAAGGACACACATTGCTATTCAACTCCACAAAATGTTAAATCAGTAAAGGAAAGTATGGTAAAATTGTGGCTACAGCAAGTCGAGCTCCAAATGACATATATGTTCTAGATGAAGTAACTAAAGCATGTCTACTATCTAAAGAAGATGAAATATGGTTATGGCACAAATGAATGGGTCACATAAACTTTGACAATATTGTCAGGATACAGAAAAAGGAAGCAGTACAAGAAATGCGGAAAATCTCAAAACCTTCCAACACACTATGTGAGGCATGCCGGGACGGCAAGCAAACAAAAGTCGAATTTAAAACAAAATAACACTTTGCATCACATCCATTGGAATTGATACATACTGATATATGTGGTACTATGAGAAAAAATGGCTTATATGGAGAATTATATTTCATGTTAATGATAGATGATTATACCAGGATGACAGCCGTCAGTTTCGAAAATAAAAAATCTGAAGCATTTGAGTGCTCTAAGATCTACAAGGAATTGGTTGAAAATGAAAATGATTTGAAAATAAAATATCTAAGATAAGATAAGGGTAGAGAATTCACTTCCAAATTATTTCAAAAATACTGTGACCAAAATGGAATAAAAAGACAATTTTCAATAACACAAACACCTCAACAAAATGGAGTTGTTGAAAGAAAGAACATCACCGTACAGAAAATCGGTGGAACAATGTTGAAGGACTGAAAATTGGATGAAAATTTCAGGGTTCAAGAAATTGATACAGAAAACTTCATTATCAACCAAAGTCTTCTTAGAAATAATTGCAACAAGACCCCATATGAATTATGGAAAGGAAAATTGACTAATGTAAAATATTTCAGAATCTTCAAAAGTAAATGTTATATGAAAAGAGAAGATCAAAATATGGGTAAGCTTGAATCACGTGTTGACGAAGGTATCTTTGTTGGTTACTCATGGAAAAGAAAGGCTTATAAATTCTATAATCTACGATGAAAACAGATAGTGGAGAGAATAAATGTTACATTTGACGAAGATGGTGTTCTAATGAATAATGATGAGGATCTAGAATCTTTGAAACTTGAGACAGAGGCCGAAAAAGACACAAATAAAAATCTAGAACAAGAAGCAACACTCAACTAGGAAGAAGTAAATAATGATCATCAAGGTATACCAGAACAACAACAAGAAGTTCCTCCAAAGAGAACAAAAGAATGGATTCAAAAGAACCATCCATCAAATCAAATCATTGGTGACATAAATGAAGGTCGACAACTTCGTTGATCACAACAAGCTCACATTGATTTTCTAGCAACTTTTTGAGCATAGTAGTTTTGAGGAAGCTAGGCAGAATGAACATTGGGTAGTAGCTATGAATGAAGAATTGGATCAAATTGAGAATAATAACACCTAGGAATTAGTTCCATGACCAAAAGATAAAACTGCCATTGGGACTAAATGGTTATTCAAGAACAATTGAATGAACATGGACAAGTTACCAGAAACAAAGAAAGATTTCTTTGCAAAGGCTATGCACAAGAGGAAGGAATTTATTTCGATGAAAAAATTTCACCATTTCCCAGAATGGAAGCCATCGTAATGTTTCTCACCTATGCATGTTCGAGAAAAATCAAATTCAATCAAATGCATGTTAAGTCAGCATTTCTGAATGGAGAATTAGAAGAATAAGTTTACAATGAACAACCTGAAGGTTTTATACTATCAGAAAAAGAAGACTATGTTTGTAGGTTAAAGAAGGCTCTATATGGTCTCAAGTAGGCTCCAAGAGCATGGTATGCTTGTCTTGATGGATATCTACATCAACAAGGGTTCAAGAAAGGTACTGCTGACATCAATATTTATGTACAAATAGATAAAGATAATTTAACAATCGTTGAGGTATATGTGGATGATATAATATTTGCTAGCAATGATGATCAACTAAGTAATAATTTTTCTACAAAGATGCAAAGTGAGTTTGAAATGTCTTTACTTGGTGAGCTGACATACTTCTTAGGGCTTAAAATATCTCAGCAAGGGAAAGGAATATCTATATTTCAAGTGAATTACATCAAGGAAATGCTCAGGAAATTAAAAATGGAACATTGCAAACATGTCGTTACTCTGAAGGTAACAAGTTGCAAATTTAGCATAGAGGACTCATCGAAGGATGTGGATCAGAGGTTGTACAGATCTATGATTGGTAGTATTCTAGATGTAACAGCCTCCCAACCAGATGTTATGGAAGCAGTTGGACAAGTAGAAAAATCCCAAGAAGCACCAAAAGAATCACATATTATTGTTGTCAAAATAATTCTTTGATATCTAAATGGGACAACAGAATATGGCTTGTGGTATCCCAAGGGTAACAATCTCATTATTCAAGCCTTTATAGATGCAGATTAGGTAGGAAGCATTGATTATTGTAAGATTACTAGTGGAGAAACATTCTATCTAGGTGGTTGTCTCGTGTGATGGTTGAGAAAAAAGAAAACCTCAATATTGTTATCTACATCGAAAGCATAAGACATTGCAGCAACAACTTGTTGTACTCAAGTACCTTGGATGAAATAAAATTTACAAGATCTTCAAGTAAAATTCAGTGAGCCTGTTCCCATGTTCTATGATAACATCAATGCCATCACCATCTCTAAGAATCCTATCATGAATTAAAAAAAAAAACACATTCCGATCAAATATCATTTTGTTAGAGAACATGTCGCTGAAAAGAATATCAAATTTGAATATGTTGGTACAAAAGAAGAAATTATTGATATATTCACTAAATCTTTACCTCGTGAAGCATTTGAATATCTTCGCCAGAAGCTTGGGATTGTCCCAAGTCCTCATTATATTTTCCTTACTCAGAAAATGAAGGGGGAGTGGAAGTGTGTATAGGCCCGCAGGATGGTTGTGTGTCAGGGGGAGTTACCCTTTGCCACTGATGTCAAAGGGGGAGAGAATGTTATAGGAAGATGTGTCATGATCGTAAGGGGAGTACTTTTTTTTCCATCAATGCTAAAGGGGGATATTGTTGATCAGTGGTTGTAAGTGATGTCAACCCAAGAAAAACTAGGGGCTACCCAAATATTGCATGGGAAATTTGAACTACCAAATTACTATATTCTGAGTCAAGGATATTTTTATGGTTTCTATTTGTCGAGATGTTGCCATTGATATATGGCATGCCAAGTAATTCTTCATGGTTTGAGAGATATTCATATTTGAAGTTAGTAACCCCAGATAGTGGGCTAAAACCCCATGGGGTTGTGGCATGACACTAATCATTGGTTTTGGTCATTAAACAGTCAATAATTAATAATTTTTAAGATCCTTAAATCCCTCCGATGTTCACTTTTTAAGACCCTCTCAACCTAAGTATTTATATAAATTGTGATCCTCATATCCTCCTCATGTAGGTATTCCGCTACTTGAAATAAGTCATCGTGGAGTTTTCTCTATAAATTTTTTTCTATGAAGGTTCAAAAGCTCAAATGTTTATGAGGGAAAGTTGAAATCCTAAGGAAGCTCCTGTAAATATTTTTGATCATGGTGTCCAATATTTTTGGAGATATGATCTGTGGAAGTTAGGGGTTTTGCAGGATCTTCAACTTCATCTCAAAGAGGTGACCTTGGGAAAATCATCATAACCCTCTCTCTGATTATTAGATTCGAATTCTATAAAAAGTGATGATTATTGCATGGAATATAGTTTTAGATGTATCAATTTCAGAGCCGAATGAGGAAACAGTTACACGTGGCATGACGTACACTTTCGCTTTACTAAAGTAGTCCATAATGAGGTCATTGTGAAATATTGGGCATAATTTTTTCTTGAAGAATCCAAATTGGGTCAGACCTATGGAATTGGAAAGAATACTGAGAGGACTACTACAAGACCGAAAATCACATATTGGACATCTGAAATAATAGAGATACACCATATTCAATATCGAGCCCCAAGAAGGCAAGAAAAATCTAGATCATGTGCTGTCAATGGCTGCAAAGGACTAGAATTTCTATGGCAGAAAATAAAATCAAGGTGTAGCAGAAGAAAGCTCCAGGTATATATATTCTGTATATGCATGTTAATCTCTTAAGTGCAATAGGTTCTTTGTATTCTAATTTTTTTGTTTTTGTTTTTAAGCATTGACATATGCTCTACAGGATGAGGTAAGTTTTTCTATTATCATGTGATGGGTATTTCGTTGAAGACATTTTGTAGGTATTATATATAAATCAAGATAACACTCAATGAATGATATAATGTTATGAAGAGTGATAAAGGGTAGCATGACAAGAGAAGTAATCAAGGTGCATAACAACAACACGAAGTTCACCACATGAAGTCTTCACATGGGCAACACTGCACATAGTCATTGTAAAGATATCATTGTACTAAGTCATTATAAAAGCATCATTGTAAAAAAAAATTAAGTGTCTATCTACCAAGAATTGAGGAGGTAATATTGAGAGGTCTAGGTTCATCATTAGGTATTTGTGTTATAGTTGGGGTTATGGTCTAGTGTGTCTTATTCTTCCACATCATTTTATATCATTGTAAAGTGGACTATTTTCCCTCGTACATGACTTGATTCTTATTTTATTTTTCTATTGGGTGGTATGGTGGCGCTAGGCTAGTGCATGAAGTCACCAATAGGTTCAAGCTTTTGAATACTTAAGGGTGGTAGGGTGGTGCTAGGCTGGTGCATGAAGTCGCCAACAAGTTCAAGCCTATGAAAACTTCAGGGTGGTAGGGTTAGTTGTAGTTGATTGGGTGTTGGGGCATCCGTTCATTTGACTACTGAAAAATCTTGGGCGTTGGAGCATCCATCTAGTGGGCGCTGGAGAAGAATTATTTTCTATATTCTAGGAATTCAGAGCTTTCTTTTCAATTGGATTTCAATATTAAAGAATTATTAGAGAAGCATTCATATGGTTTTTGTCCCGGAGGAGATTTCCACCTTAAAAACTATGTGCATTTGTGTTCCTTTTGTTTACTTCTATCATTATACAAACAGTGATAATAATTTAAGATTAACTAATGCTCTGAAACATTAATAATAATAATAATAATTGAAAGGAATACGGATTCAGCCCCCCACCTCTTAGTATTTCCAATAACTGATTCTTGATGGTTAATTTGTTTAACTGTCCGTAATCTATACACAAATGGAAGCTTCCATCCTTCTGTTTGAAAAAAAACATTAGCACTCCCCACAGAGACACACTTAGGAGTACACATTCTGTACGGTGCCCTGGAAACTGGGATATATCTTGGTACTAGCTCAATATAATATTCAATGTCTCTTCGAGGGGGAAGATGAGGAATTTCTTCCAGAAATACATCTTGGAAAACCTTGATTACATGTAAGTTTTCTAGAAATTTATTTTCTGTTGGTCGTCTCAATTCTTCAACCTGAAAAACATATACTTGAAAACCATTTCTTGATGTTTGTTTCAATTGTAAAGAAGAAATATGCCTAACAGACACTTGTTTTGGTTTCCCTTTAACTATTACAGATTTTCCTATAGCATTAGTGCAAGTCGCTATTTTTTCTAAGAAATTCACTATTTTGTTTTGTTGTTCCATCCAATCCATTCCAACTAGGAGATAATAAGATCCTAAAGCAAGGATGTTTAATTGGAGATCTATATTATATCCATTTAAATTTACAAAGGTTTTGGGTAGTGTATTATTGGATTTCCTCTTTGTTCCTGTAGCCATCTATACCAACCAAGAGTGCTCATATTTTTCTGCTTTTAATTTACACATTTGCACTACATGGGGGCTGATATAACCTAAATTTTCTCCTCAAGTTGGTCAGAGATGATACCTTCAATTTCAATCATGGTTGATTGATGGTCGTCCTGTCTATATTAAAATGCTGCATTGATTCGGGGAATATTTAGGATAATAACATTCACGATAATCTCTTCTTGTACTACTTGAATGTTCTGGGTTGTACGAGTGTTGTGGGGGCAGTCCCACAAAATATGACGGACTCTTCATCCCCATCGTTTCAATGGTTCTTTGAATTTTAATACCACTTCTCTTTTGATGTTCCCTTCCATAGTCTTGGAACTAGTGTGGGAATGTGCTGCCTGATTTTCCCCACTCTTATTCAATTTTTTACACTGGTGGGTTTTTCCAAAATTCTTCAGATAAGCTATTTTTGATATTTTTGTGCTTGCTTCCACCTTCCCTTTATCCTTATTCTTCTAGTTTTTCAGCTGGCCATTCCTTCCTTTAAATTGTTGGTAGCAGAGTCATGGTTTCTGAATAGCCTCATCCTTAATTTTCGGATTATCAAATTCAATTATTTCTTTATATATGGTGGGAAAACAGTTAAAAAAACATTTTACCTGATATTTTTCTTCCCTTATGTATGGCACATAACGAAGTAAGTTGGTGAATTTAGTCACAAATTCATCGATAGTGAGTTGTCCAAAACATAACTCAAGAAATTATTTTGCTCTATCATCATAATACCTCTCACTAAGGTATCTAGATTTGAATTTCTCCTGAAATTATTCCAATGAAACAATTTTTTTTCAAGAAAGTGTATGATTTTGGTCTCTTCCAACCAAAGTGTGGCTTTTCCTTGCAACTGGTAAACTACCAATATTTCTTTCGAATTACTTATGTATTCATATACCTGGAAGTATTTGACCATGTTCACGATCTAGGCTTCCACATCCTCTTCCTTCTCCCCATCAAAGGTTGGAGGCTTAATTTTTCGGAATTCTCTCGACAATGCGCTTTTTTTACCCTGAACAAGATTCGTCCCCACTCTCAGACCTCTGTGAGTTGGGTTATTTTTCTTTACTTTTTCTTTTTGGGTCTATGCTATGATGACTAGACATGGAGTTTAATTCTCATATCAACCTCTCTTGCTGAGTAATGGCCTGTAGTAAAAATTAATTTCTAGTCCTTAGTTGAACTATTTCCTGTTGTAGATTCCTTATAATTTCCAGCATTTGAGCATTTGGATCTTGTAGGGCTCCTCCACCCCTGAGTTCTACATACGACTCTTATTCGTTCATTGTGACAACAACTGTAACTTTTCTTACCTTCAATATGATACATAGAAATCAATTAACATTCATAAATAACAATTTAAAAAAAAATTGACATCATAATTTCTTTTCTCTATGTTTGGACCCACAAGACCAAAGTTTTTTACATGGGCTTTGATACCACTTGTAACAACTCCCACTAAGAATATTTTTTTTTATACTATGATTGGTCCTGTTTACTATTTTGGATAACATAATTGTATTTTTCAACATTTTTAGTTACAAATATTGTAATGTCCTTTGTTTTTCATCCCTTAAGAATTGTTTATTTTATTATATTCTATAGAACTTGTTACTATTTCTGAACCGTATGGTTTATATTTGAAATGACGTAGTAGTTCTTATACCCTTTATTACATTTGGGTATTTCTATATTTCCCTAACATGAATTTCACCCTTCCAAAAGTTAACCACAATCTATAACCAACCAATATGGAAATCTATAACCTACCAATATGAAATTATATTACCTACCAATGTGACAATATATAACCGACCAATTTGATCCCACATCACCCTTCGATAGATACGATTCCACTATTACTGATTAAAAAAATTGGTATTGGAGTAATATGATTTAACTCCGAATAATTTATAAAGTTTCTTACTTTCATTTTATGTTATTCAACCCCCAAGGCTAGTATGAATATCATTAATTTAATATTTATTCCAATCTTCTTACCTTATCTTGCAATCCTGCACTTGAATTTATCGTAATACCTTCACATGACTTCATGTGGGTTTGGGTACCTTTGAAGGCCATGTGTACATTTGAGATTTAGTTTCATTGATGATGGATATTTCAACTGAAACTCTAATGTGTTTGGATGACCCTTCTCCTAGTCATCTAGAATTTTTATTTGTTTTCTGTTTGAGGGAGGAGATCTATCACGTAGTTGATATTGTAACATAAGTATAGAACGTTTCATGCTTCTAAGGAGACTTTCCTCGACCTGCGCTGTGAAGGGAATTTTCTTACTTTTCTCGTCAAGACTATAGCTATTCCAACCAAGTTCTTATTGGTAATCTCTCATCTGTTCAATTTTACAGTGGCTCAAAAAACTCAACCAATTATCTGTTCATTACCAAGGTATGCACGCTCCCTTTTATGTAATTCTTGTTCTATTCATTAACCATGGTTTTTAATTCTATAACAAAAATGTTTCATGCTTTACTGATTTGGTTTCTTGTCAATTGGTTTGTAGAGTCATCACTCTGCTATGGTATTATTACACCTAGTCTCCCTCAACCCACTTATTAAACTTCCAGACAATTGATAATGAGGTAAGTTTGATAGAGACATTTCTCTCCTTCAATCATATTCTTCGAATATTGACATACCCAGTTCTCTATGAAAATTTAATTTAATTACTCATGAATACATTAGGAATTTTTCTAATTTAATTATGTTCATTTTTTATTCCTAAATTTTGGTTGATTTACACATTTATCTTCATTTATGGAGGTGGGTACTCATATCCTCTGAATTTCTACTGACTTTTTGTAACCTTCGTCGTGGTGAAGGTTCCCTTGCTTCCTTCCTAAATTCAAACAGTCTTCAGCATATAAACTAAGTCCCTCTTCATTTTTCGTTGGAATGTTATCTTTATGATACTTTCCAAAGATGTTTTCCCTTATTCCCTTATAAATTTATTTCGCTAAATTTGAAATCTCATTCATAACGAAAAATCCCCAATTTTTCCTTATGGTTTCCATTTTGTTTAGGAGATCGATATTTTGTTTTAAAACTAATTTGATAACCTGTAACTTTGGTTACTTTTCCCATTTTTTGTCTCCTTTTCTAAATGGCATGGTAAGAGCAAGCCTCTGTAATTTCATAGGATGTAAATTTTACTTACTTGGATTTTTTTTTTTTATGGGATATCATTGACATATAGTTGTATGGCGTAAAATTTGAAATTCTTCGTCATTGTGAATTAAATTTCGACATATTATTAATGTGCATAATAAAATGGATTTCTCCTATCTCTCTGCAAGGTTTCTCAAATTTTGAAAGCTTCTTTAAGTTATATCTGTAGCAAACAAATTTAACTGTATTTGATTCCAGATTTATAAATTGCATACTTTCACTTTGGGATTGTGATATATTATTCAGAAGTACATTATTTTAATACTTCTTCTTATAAATTTTCACAAGATTTGTATTCTTATTAAAATCAATTTTGTTGAGGCTTTCGAATTATGAATTTTTTGATCAAACACTTGTTTGTTAACTTAATTCTATATATGAGTAAGAATTTATTGATACTTCTTATTTTTTAATGTCTATGACTATGTGAATTTGACACACATTATTGTCAATTCTGGAATTAATGTAGACAACTATATTTCATGTCCTGTAGTATGAAATTTGTATTTTTATTTTCTGGCTTCATTCCTTTTTCCATATTTATTATTATTATAACACATAATAAATTTTAATTTATACAATTCCTATAAATAGTAGCCTCTTTAAAATCAAATAATAATTTTCATTGATATAAATATATATACATAGAAAAATTTCAAGTTCCATTCTCTATAATAATTATGAAATCAATTATTTTCTCACGCTATTTCGATTTCTTTATTTTATCCTATTCATATACTCGAGTATCATTCATAATAGATGATAACTTCTATTTAGTGTGCATCCCAATGAACTTGACATGTATGCAACTACTTAATGGAATTTTGAATACTTTGTCAATTAGATATTTAGATTTTCATTTTATGTAGTTATCCATACATATTAAGTATGGTTATCAGGATTTACACAGGTTATTAAAATAGCCTTCCAGATACCCAAGTTTGATATCCTTTCATTATATTTATATGTAACAGTGCTTTACAATTTTCAGAAGGAAGTCACATAAAATTGAGATGCTATGTTCTTAACTTTATCTTTAAGTTTTATGATTTTAACATGGGTAACTCTTACCCAGATTTTTGTCCTTTATCGAAGGTGGTTCATTACTTCTGCAATTTTGTATATCTCCTTCCCGGCTTTGAAATGAATTGTATTCAAAGTGATTCATTAATATTTTTAATAATGTTTTCTGCTCCATCTATTCTTACAGTCTTTCTTACTATAGGAAAAAGGAGAAAATCACAATTTGAAGAGTAATTTCTAGCTATCATTTATCACCTCGTATACTCTTTAATCTTAGGAATTACTCTCTAGTTTTATTTTCTAGCCTTGTCAATAAAATTATAATTTCAAACTCAATGTTTGTTTTAGGTTTGATATGATATATTATACAATTTGTGATGTCCACGTTGTCATCAATCATAGCTTCTGACAGACAATAATTCCAATTTTCAGGTTGGTCTGCATGTATTTTTTTGTTTTTTAATATATTTATGGGGTTGTGACCCTAATGTAATTTTATAAACCTAGTGCACAATTCAAAACTAAATATTTTGAATAGTTTCATCTTCACTTCCTCTCTATGATTTAGAACTGACAGTTATGTAAATAAAATTGGGATAATACATATTTTATGTTTATTTCTTTCATGTTGCCACATGTATGACTTATATTTCAACTGTTCTTTATTGATATACTTTTCCACATGACCAAATATATGCAAAACCTTTGTTTTACATTCATATCTGAATTTTATATCAGCATAGGAAATTTTATAGATATATGCCTTACTGTATTATGAATGTTATTTATTATACATAAAATGTTACTTTTCAATTTATCTCCATACTTATATTTTGAAATAAACAACAGATTTAGACCTTGTTAATGGGCTTAGAGATTTTTTTTTTTTATCCCATAGACTATCCTGAGCCTATGTAACTGAATATGAGACATAAATATATTAATTTATAGTTGATACTTTGTTAAATACATATGGAAATTATGTTTTGAAAAGAAAAAATTACAATACACATAAATCCATTGATTTACTTTACCTAAAAATTCATGAAATTCCATTCTAATAAAATATAACAGAACCTAACTTTCTTAGTTCTATTTTTCATTTATCCTCCAATTTCCATTTCAAACTTATTATAAATTCATAACATTACAACTGAATTTGAAATGGTAATAGACATAAAATTTCAGAGAAATTACATGCCATTGTATAAATACCATTTTTCCTCCCAACCACAAGATTGTTCCACATCTCTCCCCCGAGCAGAGACCAATTCTTACTCTTTGTAGACAACCCCCTTGTCACACTATGAATAGCTTATTTAAGCATGCTTTCCCTCAGCTTGTTTCCATAACGGTGTCTCTCTATTTTGGGATGTTGTTTGCCTTAGCCTAGGATTTTCTTTTGTTTTTTCCACAAAGGCTTCTTTTAAATATAGCTTTTCCTCAAACTAGTTTTATTCTTACTCCTTCTCAGTAACTTTCCACTTTACTGAGGATTTTATTAGATATTTTTCTCCCATCTAATATATTTTTTTTTTCTCCAAGGATTTCTAGAAAATTTTGGGAAAGTCTTGCGATTCTAGTCCATCCTCATGGATCATAATTCATGGCCTAAAATTTACTCTACCTTTATACAATAATATAATTTCCAAAAATAATATGTCCATAGATAAATTTTCCTTATCTTTAGCTTTATTCACAATTTATAAAAGCTGAAAATAGGGATATTACATTCCAGTTCGAAGTTGAAGTTTCTTTACAAAATTTACCTAATTTTCTTGTGATACATATCCTGATTCCTTTTGTTCTTCCTTTTCCTTTCATTTCATAGTATATTTAAATGCGGCTTCTCTGACTTTAGATGAAACTTCTTTTCTAATTTCAAAAGCAGTCAGGATCCCATGAAGCTGAACAAAATTAAGAGTCTACAGATCCTGCATCTCTTCAATAGCAGACACTTTTGACTCGAATTTAGGAGTTAGAGATCTTAATATTTTCTGTACTAAAGTTGTTTCTTTTATGTCTTCACCGAGATTTCTCATACGATTTACGATCTCATCTAGACCCGGAACGAAAATAGCAATACTTTCATCTTGATGAATTATGAGATTTTCATAGTGAATTCTGAGATATTGGAGTTTATCACTTTTTACCTCGGCATCACCTTTATAGATTAGAATTATTGTGTCCCATATATCCTTTGTTGTATCTAACTGCGTAACCTTGAAAAATTCTATTTCGTTCAGGCTTCCCAAAATATCTACTTAAACCTTGATAACTTACTTTAACAATTTCCAAAATATCTACTCAAAGAGACTGAATATAAGATCTTGTTCTTGTCTTCCAGAAGATTAAATTGTTTCCGTTGAAGAGTGGTGGTTTGATAGATGTCATTCCATTTTGATTTCTCATCTTGGTAGATCTTTATTTTAGCAATCAAGTTTCTTTAGAAGGACCTGATCAGATACCAATTGTTGGGAAACATACTCAGAGGGGGGTGGGATGAATCAATATTTAAAACTCACAATAATTTTATTTATTTTACTGATTTATATACACGACCTTAATTAATCCAAGTAGCATATGCAAGCATATTTCTATAAGCAAAATTACGTATACCCAAATAAAAAGTTATTCAGATAAATCTTCATAAAATTGACTTGGCCCAGTTCAACATTTATTCATCAAAAATTTAGTAAGTAGTAAATATGTGGAGTAAGAAAAAAATAAATCATCAAACATAAGCAACACACATGAACACCAGTATTTAAGGTGGATACCAAAATCGAGAGAAAATCATCGGTGTTTTCGTCTTTGTCTTCAATATTTATTATATAAAAAACTTCTTACATTCTTGTACTGGCACAATCTCATACCAGCATGCAGGCACCCACCTGGAGAAGGTTGCAAACTTCTCTCATTCTATAGCTGCTACAAGAAGGGAGCTCCGACCCCCTTATCTCATTTACTATCCACCACTAGAAAGAAGCTTCAATCCCCTGATCTGTTCACTAGCTCCTACTAGCAGGAAGCTTTGACTTTCAAACTGAAGGTTCTGACCCTCAGAACCATTCTAGACCATGTTTCATAGATTTTCACACTGGATCCAACAACCTTTAATTGCACACAACTTGTATATCAACATAAACAACCATCAACCAAATTTGAACAGAACAATGAGATCATTGTAACCAAACCACAAAATTAAACCCACACCTATGCATCAACACACATAATCAACTACAAACCTGATCATTCATAAAACAAATGTATACACAACTTTACTTACGAAAACATGCATGTATACACACTTCTCTATGGAGGAACTTGTGTATAGATCTTTATATACTGAGATTAGTTTTCTGACCATACTTAGAACAGATCAGAGAGATACAAACATATTTTGACATATTTACAGAGCCCTTATAAAGTCATTAGCATCCATAATTTTCAATAAAAAAAAAACTGATATTTATAAAAAATAATTTATAAACATAATCAGTATTCAAACAACCCATATCTATATGAAGACATCATTGATAGACAACATAAATACAACAAAACTGACCATACATTTCCTTCATCATTCTTCAACAAAACCCTAGCTTGCATACGCACCTTTATAGAGTTGAACTTGCATGTATATGTGCCTTCAACATGACTAACCCACGCATAGATCTGTAAATAATTCAAGACTCCACAACACTTCAAAAATAAAAAATTACTTAGATCACACCCCTCACTTCAACAATCTTGTGCCAAACCACATATCTAAACAAATCATGTAAATACATAGTCATTTCAGGTCCAGAGAGCCTGATCCATTATTTTATTCATGATTTCATCATAATATCAAATCTATCTACTGATTATAGCCCATTCCATGAAAATAAACTTCAAATTGAAGTATTCATTCAATTCACATACTCATGCACACTTAGTACTATGATCGTCACCTCCTTATATAGTGTCAGCCTTACCCAATACCATGAGACAAAACCAGACAAGTGTCAATGGTATTGTTGGAAGTGATCAACTAACCATTACTGCTCTGAATACTGTGGGCCAATACCATGGTAAGGACACCTCGTATCATAAACATAATTTTGAAGCACATACACTAGTTTGATTTTTCTTACTCGCGTGTATACGCAACTTTGACTTGAGGAACTCATGTATAGTTACTTAAATATGTGATTTATCCATCTTCTAATTCTAATTTGTAAAACTTCTATCCCATCATTCGGACATTATGTTCCATCACTGTGCCACCTCTATGCTTATCCCAAACCAATATATTTGGCATTTTACAAGTGGGTTGCCATCAAGGACAACACATGCGATCATAATGCCAGTATATATATATATATATATATATATATATATATATTTCTCAATAAATATATAAATTTTTTGAAAAACCATTTGCAAATTTCAAAATCTGAAAATTATTTAAAAAGCAAATACTGACACAAATTCCAAAAAAATGAATGTTTTAATGCAGAGAGTATCAAAAACTCCAAAATCGTATATAAATTAATTTGTTTTGTAAAGTTTTCCATTCATCATAACTGAAGTGTTTCCTATCGAGTGATTTCAATACAATATATGAAAAAAACATTATATTTAATCAATTGTTATTAATATGATAAACTTAAAATAAAAGTTAATTAATATGAATTAAATGGTAATAAATTTTGTAAATAATATTAACACCTTTGCTGAAAATTGTTGGAATTTTAAGGATTTTCATCGAGGTGATATTTTATCTTTAATGTCATCATTGGAATTTTAATTCTTTTTAGAGACATGATATTTTATTTTAATACCATGCCTAAAAATTGTTGGAATTTTAAATCATTCAAGGGTGCCGAAAGGAATCCCAACTATTCATGATCACGATCATGCTATTCATTTGATTCCAGGAAGTGTTCCTGCAAACATCAGGCCTTACAGATATCCTTATGTCCAAAAGAGATAAATTAAACGTATGATTGTAGAAATGTTAAAGGTTGGTATAATTCAACATAGTCAAAGTTCTTTCTTTGCTCCAGTGTTATTGGTGCACAAGAAGGATGGATCATGGCGCATGTGTCCGGATTATAGGGAGATCAATAAGCTGAAAATTAAAGATAAATTTCTCATTCCCGTGATTGATGACTTATTGGATTAATTACATGGAGCAATTTATTTTACCAACTTGATCACATATTATGGAGTTCTTCAAACGAGCAACAAAAATGGGTCAGAAAGATGTTGGGTTATGAATTTCAAATCATCTACAAAAAATGGAAGTTAATTTTTGTTGAAGATTCACTCTCAAGAAAGGATGAAGAGGTGGAAGCATTGATTGGTTCCATTTCTATTATCCAACCGGATCGGATAACTGAAGCAAGGGATGAATGGAAGAATGAAGAAGAAGTGTGGACACTCATTCAAAATTTGTAGCAAGATCCTATTACATATGATACATTTAGTTGGAAAAATGATTCCTTATGGTACAAAGACCACTTATCTCTTTGTAAGAATTCCCAACTAAAATAAAATATTCTTTTGGAATTGCACACCTCACCCTTAGGAGGACACTCAGGATTTTTAAAAACTTACCACATTGTAACAACTCCACTTACCACAAAAAAATATATTCTATTTATAGCATAACTGATTTATTTGTTGTCCACTACTTTCTATAAGTTTGTCACTATTTGATGAATTATGTTGTTATTATTTCATTCATAATTTGTCATTATTAGAGGAGTTCCTTCATTACACTTTTTGTAATTTATTAATCCAAGGTTACATGTTTGCCCTAAACTTTATTGATTTAAATTGAATCACTTCTACTTCACTGGACTCTATATTATCGCTGCCTCCTTTTATTACCATTTTCATAATTTAAGGTATGTCCATCTTACCCTTTTTACAACATCAATTTTTAGTTAACATGGTAATAATATTTCCACCTATTATCTTTAGTCTACCTTAATTCTATTATGGAAATTTAGATTTCCCTGATTTATTCCTTTCTTATAATACAATTTTAATACTTCTAGAGGTACATTTAACCTTTACAAAGGTTCCTTATCTCAATGGAATATATTGTTTATTTAACCTACTTTGTTACCATTTATTACCTTGATTTATATTCCATGTTTAATAAATCTATTTTCAAATATTTTTATGGACAAATACAACATAATATTTAATGGGTTTCACCCATGCCCATATATATATATAATTCAAAAACTATATGGAATTGGTTCCATATTGAATCACATTTTATGACGATGGTTCCATTTGTGGCTTAACTCCTGTCACTTTACCATTTAACTTCATCCCTGTCACATATAAATGCTAAATGCATCATATGCAGGTTTTAGATTTGAATTTATGGTTTTGAATTCGTACTAGAGATTTCGTTTATTACTTCATGATTTCCCCCAATCAATAGTAAGTTCATGTTTATTGCACTCACATGGCCTATCATACTTCTTCTCCTTGGATGTAAGCTACGTGGAAATTTTAGATCCTTTCATAGTTATGATTGAACTTATGACAACCGAAACGTTATTCCAATCTTTCATTTCTCATTCAGTAAAGATCTGCCTTCGTCTCTACAACCTGGGTTGCTCCACACAGCCATGGATTGAACACGAGGTTTGAAATGTTTACGTAGGTCAGACAGATGCAAGAAGGCAACTCTACCATGACATTTATCATTTCTTTCACGAGACTCTGTATCCGGTAAAGGTACAAGTTCATTTCAATCATTCAACCAGACATCGTTTTGTTGTTTGGTTTCGAACTTACATTATTCTAATATTAACGTTTTTCGTTATTTAGTTTTTTAGCTTGCCTTCTTCTGCAATTAACATTGTATGGTTTTATGTCATGTTAAATGGAGTTTGAATGCGGTCCTTCCCCACTATCTACCCATTTTTTCCAATTAATGCTATTTCGTTTCTTATTCTAATGTTTTTACTACTATTCTAGGTAAGGATAGTTTTCATATGTTTTTATTTTAAACGCTTTACTTCTATTCTGTCATTCCGGAATGAATATAGCAAAGTGGATTTTCCATTTCATTGTTGTCTGTATATGTTGACAATCTGGAATTTACATAGCTGAGATTGGTATTCATTAAATTTATGTCTTTTATAGTAAATCTAATTTGTTTTACATGTATTTCCCTGTGAGGATCTTCCTCGATACCTCCTTGTTGATTTACGATTACATTATTGCGACTACTATCAACTCATATATCTCTGTTATTTATATTAATATGGATTTGGTGTTCATAGTTAATCTAATGAGAAGATTTTGGGTTGTAGTGTTTATTATATCATTTTTCCCAATGTTTTTTTATTTGCAAGAATGGGATTGGTTTTCTAACTCATCTATCGATGATATAAAATCAATATGAAATTCCTTTCCATATCGAAATTGTATTATTTTTCTCAGGTTCCCTTTGAAATTTCGATAATACATATCATTTTGTTATGTAACTCGTTTACATATACATGTATGAATTTTCATCTTTTTCCAGGGTATTCGATCTCATGTAGAGTTGAAATTAGATTTCATTATACACCACTATATTGAATTTACCCTGATTTTTAATTGTATTCAATACAAAATTCTAAATTGATTCAGTAATTTAACATCACTTTGTTTATACTTATCAATCTCAATTTGGAATTATATTTATTTCACTCTGTTATGGTTCTATTCTCCACGATGCATTGATAGAAACCCTCGTTTACCCATACGACTCACTATGGTTGTGAACGAATGGTATTTCAGGTTAATTCAAATGTTTTCCCACAAAGAGGAAATTTTGACGACTCTATCTTTAATTACAAAATTTTTTTTATAAAAAATAATTCATTACTTATGTATGTAGCTTTTACTTCTTCTCAATTTCTATAGTTACCTTCATAATTATTGAGAACCATTGTCAATAATTTTGTAAAAGATATTCCAGTTCTTAATTTAGAAAGCAGCTATCACTTTATTAATTTTCCTTAATTAATAAATGATTTATTGTACAAGAACTCTTCTTCCTGTTTCAAGACCAGTCACAGTTTTCATTAAGTACTTACTATGCCAGAATATAGGTAAATTCATTTTTATGCTTTCAATATTGTTGCTCATTTAGTATATTTATTTGTATATTTCTATCCTTATAATTAATTTATTTTCATGTTTTCACACAGAAAGGATTTCAAAAATTTCCTTTCATTCATAACGTAATTTGATGTTGACATTTCAGTTGTTCATTTCTCAGATTTAATGTGCTTAATTTAATTATCCTACTAATTAAATTCTAACCCTTATTAATATGGGTTTTTTGTATAGGTATTACACTCCTCGCTAGTTTCTACTCATCAACTTGTGCATTCTTACTCACAAGCCTTGACAGTAACTTCTATTCCTTCTATGTACAGGTTGGTCGATACCATGCACATAATTCAATCCACTGAAATCAAGGATATTTATACATGTATAAAATTTTCAATTAATAGAAAAAACATTTGACTTCAGTCAATGTGCTCATGTCAGTGTATAATGACATATTCTATAATTTTTTTCTACCGAATTTTGTTCTTATTATGATGATAAGAATTAATCTTTATAAGGAGTTGGCATATATGTTTTTCACTTATTTGTAGTATTTCAAATAGCTATTATTTTTAAACATGAATTTTATTTACTGTTATTGTACTATCCTCTAGTACTTGCATAGTTATCTAATGTCTAATTTCTTATTTTACCATAAGAATGAATAGATATATGAAACTTTTGTATTTGAAGTACAGTAGAGGTATTTAGATTTAATTTGTACAATCATGTTTTCTTCTAGATTGACGATTATCTCTCACTGTACCTACATTTTTGTTATGTTAAATATTTATTTTAATATTTTTTCCACCTCTAAATATATATTTTTAGAATTTAACATGTAAATTTTTACAACCTAACAATAGATTTAAACCCTCCTAATTGGGTTTAGACATTCTTTTCGTTAGTTTACTAATTTAATTAGTCTATGTAACTATACAGAGCTAAACTATGTCACTATAGTTATGTTCTGTTAAAAACATCAGAATCTATAAACTTAAAAATAACATAATTGCATTATAATAATTAATAACTCAGAAAAGATAATTTTCCACTTATCTTTCTACATAAAGCATCATTACTCTAAACTATAATTCTCATCATAAAAATAGAATCATAATACCCAAATTAATTAATTTTTCATACCAAATCTAGTAGGAATATTTTCCACCCAACCTTCAGCTTTCTCTCCCCAGCTCCCCCCGAGCAAAGAACAATTCCTCCAAAGTTTATACGACCCATTGTCTACCGAGGAATGGCTTATTTAAGCCCGATTTCCCTTCAGCATGTTTCCAAAACTATGTCCAGTTAATCAGGATGTTATTTTCCTTTTTCCCTAGGCTTTCCTTTTCTTTTCTCCACAAAAGTACTTTAAAACTAGCTTTTTCCTCTTTCTAATTTTATTTTACGTTTTCTCAGTAACTTTCCACTTTACTGAGGTATCTTTGTAGATTTTTATCTCCAATCTAATAGTAATTTTTTATTCTATTTTCTCCAAGGATTTTTGGAGAATCTCAGAAAGTATTTGGAACCTTATCCATTCTCATGGACTTGAATCCTGGTCTCCATTTATACTCTACTCTTTGCATAATAATTCAGTTTCTACTTGTATTGAATTTAAAATAATAAAATATGTCCACAATAATTGTTTTCCTTTTGGTCCACTTAACCTTTAGGATTGTTCAACTATTTAACAAAAGAATTAAAAATAGGGATATTACACACATAGTGAAGAAATATTTTTTTTAGGAGGGCATTACATATGATATTAAAAATTTTGTAGCAGAATGTTTCGTTTTCCAACAAAATAAAGTTCAGACAATTAAGACCCTAAATCTTCTACAACCTTAATCCACTCCAAGTCAACAATGGGAGGAGGTTTCACTTGATTTTCTCACAGGTTTACCTAAGTCCAATGGAAAGAGTATCATCATGGGGTAGTTGATAATATTACCAAGTATGAACACTTTTGTGTGTTATATCATCCATGTAAAGAAAGTACAATTGCTATTGCATTTATGGAAACAATTAAAAATTACATGGAAACACAAATATTATTGTAAGTGACAGAGATCCCATTTTTACTGGAAATGTTTGGAAGAAATTATTTTCTTGTTTGGGCACTCAACTAGCTCATAGTTCATCTTATCGTCAACAATTCAATGGGAAAACTAAGATAGTGATCAAATTATTGGAAGGATATCTTCGTTATTTTGTATCTAATAAACAAACACAATGGGTCAAGTGGTTACCTCTACCTCAATGGTGGTACAAAAATTCCTTCCATACTCGATAAAAAATGACCCCATTTATGGAACTTTATGGATATCATCCACCGTCCATCACATCATATTTAAGAAAAAATTCTAAGGTTCAAGCAGTGGAATATCACATGGAGTATCAAGAACAATTTCTACAAATATTAAAGGATAACCTAAATTTGGCACAAAATCAAATGAAACAACAGGTTGATCAACATTGCTACAAGAGAATTTTTTATGTAGGATACTGGGTATTTTTGCGGCTACAACCATACAATCAAATGTCCCTCAAGCAAGCTAAGAAGGATAATAAATTATCACCAAATTACTATGGTCCTTACAGGGTGTTCCAAAAGATTGGTACTATAACATAGAAATTAGAGTTTCCTGCTTTGTCTCGAGTAAACCTAGTTTTCCATGTTTCATGCTTAAAGAAGGTTATACATGGAAAAATTCTAGTTCAATCAATATTGACAGAACTTGATGAGGAAGGAAAAATCATATTGGAACTTGAAGCACTCATGGAAACAGGTACTCTAGAACTACAAAAGCGATCAATTTCAGAGTATCTCATCATGTGCAAGAACTTGCCCACTAAAGATACGACATAGGAGGATGAGAATTTTATGCAGAAACATCCAGAGATATTGAAGCGTTGAGTACAACACTTTTTTGAAGGAGAGGGGCATGTTAGGTGCCTATATTACTACCGTAGTCCCACATTTCTATTAGTGTATCCCCTTTATTTTTATTTTTGTACCCCTGTATCCCCCATATTGTTATTATTGTGCCTCATAAAAATCCACTAGTTTATTGATGTGCCCTTACATTATTATTGTTAGGTCAGCTACGATTATGTTGTGACCACATGGAATCCTATATATAGAAAGGAGATTTTTCCAATTGTATCATCCAAGAATTATTCATTTACGTAATGGAAAGTAGGTTTCCCCCTCTAAAAGGATGATTTCCAAGTCATTGATCTCTCTTTTCTTATATTTTTTTTTGTTGTTTTCATAACATTTATTTTATATGATTTTGAAAAAAATTAGTAAGTACATCGATAAAATCTATAAGAAAAATGAAAAATAACAAACGAGATTTTGATAATACAATATTTAAAAAACATATTTCAAGATATTATAGAGGCTAAGAGAATCACCAGTGAGAGGAAATCACGAGAGGAATAGGCCTTCATATATTACAACTAAAAAGAAAAAAAGTAATAACTAAAATATGCTTTCAGATATTGATTTTAATTTCCATACAATTATTTATTTTCATATATTTTTAATTTATATTATTGCTATGCAGTATTTTAATATGACTAATTTCTTTCTGGGTAATTTATCAATAATAAGAAACTAAATTGATCTTAATTAACATATGAGAATGCTTTGTTGGAACAAAATGTTCTTGACAACCTTTTTTTTGGAAATATCTTATTTGATTGAACTTTTTATTATTATTATTATTATTATTATTATTATGGTTTACATGTTTAAGATGAGGATAATTTGCAATATAAGGAAAGGGATAACAATCCAATCAACTTATGATGTCAAATTTATTTCATTTTTTCATTTCTCTTATATTGTGTTTAGATTAGAAAAAATCATATAATTTTTTTATAATTAAATTTTAAATTTCACCATTACATTTATATAGTTTTATGTTTTCATAATATGAAATTAACCTAAAATTAATTTATTAAATTAAAACCATGTCAATACCTTAGAAATAAAATAACTAATCATAATAGTGTAGTTAGTAATAATAGTGTTAACACACATTTGAGTCAAAAATTTATTTCTTTTAATATAATAAATAATTTCACTTTAATATATTTCACATTTTACCATAATTATACTTAATTATTAAGTATGCATAAAAATTATGTTAATAAGATATTAAACTAGGTATTTTAACAATGTTACATCTCCTCCGTAACCCTAAGTTATTGCAACAAACACTAAGATATAAAAATGTTAAATGCATATGATCTTCAGCGTGTAGGATTATGGTTATATCAACTATTATATTACTAGAAATTGCCCCAAAAGGTGTAAAGATAGGTCAATAGGTTTGTTAATTTGGAAACGTTGTATGAGAAAGATATTTGTAGATATATATGCCATATGTTTTCATTTTCGAATGTAGCACGATCAACCTTTGAATATGAAAGGTCATACATTAGATCCCAACTTTAATTAAAAATAAATATTACCTACACCCAAATTGAAATATATATATATATATATATAGATATAGATATATATATATATATATATATATAAAATTTGTATACATTTTAATTTAAAATAAAGCTATTGGTCGTTGTATAAATTATTTTATTTTATGTAAAATATATTAAAAAAAAATCATTTAAATATTATTCTTCTAAATAATTTTACTGAAACTTTAGCAATTTTTATTATTATAGAAATTAACAAATTAACATGGTTTATAATTATTATTTAATTTGTATATCAATAATTTATTTATTGTTTAAATATCAATCTATATGAATAAAATTTGGATGATAACACGTAACTAAAAAAATATTTTTCTAATTAAATTTCATTAACATACTCGACTCTCCTCTATCCCATATTACTTCATGTTTCTTGTTATTATAACAAAAATTGATTCAATGAAACTCACTATCATAATTTTAAGAGAGCATGTATGACATGTTAATCCTTTAGAGCAATAAAGTATTTATATCGCTAGATATCATAATTATAAAATAGAATTTAAAAACTTGAATGCATAAAGCTAACTACCTAAATACACTATGTGGTCAAAAGTTCAAAAATATGTAAATCGTGACTACAGGTTCAACACTTTACTATATATTATAATTTAAAAAAAAAAGAAGTAAAAGTTTCTTCACAAAAAAAAATATGTATAGGTGAAAATTTAAGGGATAATTGTCTACATTTATATATATTTTAGTAAGTCATTGCATAGTATTACAGAGTAAATCATTGCGTGAAAAAATCCAACATTCGTATATGAATTAGTAGCCAGGAAGTAAGGTTATTTATTCCTGAACATAAAACATCCCACTCCCTATATTTTAATTATTAAAATAAATCACAACTCTCAAATTAAAATCTTTTTAATTTATTTTAAGAATTATCTCTGTTGAATAGATTCAAATAAATATATAATTTGAACCTCATCGATTAAATTTTTTTAACTTTAGATGAAGTTATACATTGTTTTTTATTGTCTTATAAAAATATTTGAATAATTCTATATAAATAGACCAGTAATATAGTGTGACTATATTAGTTCATGAAATGTAGAAATTGAATTTATCCGAAAAGAGAACTGATAACAGATATGGTTATATGACAACACTATCCTAGTTGAACAAACATCTAGAGAAAAATGAAATGAGGTTCAAGAGCATCGTTATAACTACTCAATTCATAAATATTTGATGCTCTAAACATTTTACATTCATCTTCAAACTGAAGAAATTTATCTTCATATTCCAACTCAAAACTCCTAAAAAATTGAACATTTATCTCATAGCCTGTGATCTTTCTTCACACGAGCTATAAATATTTCAGTGGGGAAAACTAATAGTGAAATTGAAATTAAAGATCATTCATCATCACCAAAAAATTCCTTGGAGTACCTACTTCACTAACTTCTAACTGGTATTCTCATATTAAAACATTTGGTAAGTAGTTCCACAAATGATAAGCTTCTCCTTCGCTATCAAACTGATCAGTGCTTTAATTTTCCTTCCCACATAAACTACATTTTGAATTCCCCTCGTCAGAAAAATCACACATGTAGTGTTTGAAACCCTGAAGTAAAGTGAAATAAAATCCCCACGACCTTCTAACATAGGGAAATATTATAAAATATTATGTAAACCGTGGTTCAAATCCCCGTAGATCAAACTAACCCAAAAAAAATTACCAGTAAAAATTGTGGTGATTATCGTGAAGCAAAGTCCTCCTTGTTGATTAATACAAAGAGCACACATCAACTTTTCTTCAGAACACTAAAGCACTGTATATATGGGATGTATCTTGGAATTTATAGTGGAGGAAAATGAGAAATCAAGGAATATTCTTGCTAATAATTCGTATCAGTAAAAATCAAAGCTTGTGGTAGTTGGATCGTAAGTTGAAATAGGTTCTGAATATTTGGATTGAGCTTTTGTAGGGGCCAAAGGACCAGGGTTTCCTTCATGACTGAAAAATCTGAACAAACTAGAGCTCATCTGCTCATGTCTATGTTTTCCCAAAAGTAACGAGGGTTCCACGACTTTGTTTTCATTTCGGTCCCTAGTTGACCATTCTTCTTCCCAATTATCCACTCCTCTTTCTTGCATTTTGTTTATTTTTAGGTTCGAGACCTGTACTTTTTATTTGGATATAATGTTAGGTGTGTCCTAGGAATAGATTAGTTGATCAAGTTGACGATGATTTGAAGCACGTCGATCAAAAAATCCACTGGGGCATTTGAACTTCATCTTTGAGGCCAACATATAAATGTGGTCATGCAATTGATGGGGATTTTTATATGAATTACACATTTTATTTTCCTTCTGAATATGTGGCATGACATAAACATTGTTTCTAGGAAATGTCAGAGGATGTTAGCTATGCAAACCCATCACATTGTTCCTCTCACCATGAAAATAAGGACACAGGTTAAAAAAAATTAGTATATTGTCTATTGAAACCACGAGGAATACTAGAATTTTAATAAGAATTAGTGTGATTACTATGATGATAATTCTTATTATTGGTATTAAGATTAGTGTCATGCCAAATATTAGGAATAGGAAGGTGTGGCTTGGGTTGAATGTCTTCATACGAATTATTGAGTTTTTGGAGACTATCCTATTCTAGAGATTTCTTGGGTGGAGGTTGATAATAAAACTCAACACCATTGGTGACATGCTCTCTTTGGACAAATTCTCCTCTCCTCTTGCATTCACAAACCTCCCTGTATTTTTCCACTGCTCTATATGAGATTTCCACGGGGCCGAGGAATTGTCATCTAGCGCTACAACATGAAGGCCCAGAATTCCTGTGAAGAAATAAGGTGGAATAAAATTAAAGTTATTGATGTTTAAATAAACATATTGTAACAACATGCTTAGCTGGTTCACATAGAAACAAAAATTATCCAAAGCAATCCACTTGTTAATATCTGTTGGGAGGTTTCCTCCCATTCTCATCCTCTTCAGTGAAATCGACACGACTCATCCAAATGAATAACATCTAATAGACTTCCACGTGTAGGGGATTGACTCCCAGTAATTTCCCTTAAAGCTGCAAAGATACACTTGAGGAATAGAATATTTGGGAAAATAATCTTACAAAATTAAATCACTAAATATAAAAACTTTGGTATTAGAATAAATATTAGACAAATATTTTTTGAAAAAAGAAAAATGAAAAAACTCTAATATGAAGAGCAACCTTCTACTTCAATGGAAAAAAAAATTGCACAAGGGATTTGATCCCTCTCGAAGTTTGGTAGATTTGGATTTAAGATAGATCGAGACTGATTTTATATTAGTAACCATGATATACATTGGTCGAGTGAATACCATTTTTTATATTTAAATATACATATTGCTAAATAGTGATGGTTTTAAAAAGTATATACATTATGTACATGGAACAATAAGGCTAAAAAAATAAAAAAATAAATAAAAAAATAAAAAAATAAAAAAATAAATAATAATAATAATAATAATAATAAACTATTAAATGAACATCTTTATTATTTATCTCTTAATAAATCAAGAACAAAAACGTAAAAGTAATCCAAAACCATTTAATCAACATTTCTAACAAATTCATTTAACTAAATAAATTCCAACATATATATATATATATATAAATATAAATTTATCATTCCCACCATTGGTAACACATTATTATGTATATCAACATGTCATTCAAACTTTTAAAAATCATTAAGTAAATTATATTGTCTAATTAAATATAATTATTTTTTTAATTTTATTAAAAAGTAATTAGTAACGCATGTACTTAAAAAGGATTAAAAAAAAATCTCAATTTACTTCTAAATTCAATTTTCTTCTAAATTCTCTGAATTGCCAAGAGACACAAAGAAAATTACATGGAAGAGTGTGTCAAGGAAACCTCCATGGGGCAAGGGATTAGAATTATTATTGCTCTAGGTCAACAAAATGACTCACCAAGCATTACGTGAGGCCTCTTTCTTATTTCTCTACGTCAAAAAATGACTCTCCAAAAATTACATGAGGCCTCTCGGGAAATAAAAAATTTAATACAAAGACTCTGTGACATAACTCCCTATAGCTACATCACTTCCTAAACGGTAAAAATAATTATACTCAGATAATTAAATTGTTAACATTAGTTGTTGTCATTTTTCTAGCATTCAAACCTCTGGTCTCATAATTGAATAACTTAATTCGAAGAATTTATATGAAAAAATTAATGTTAAGTATGGCGTTGTTCAATTATAAAGTCTAGGTGGTCTATTTCTTTCAAAAATGTTACAATTGATTCTTGAAAATGGTTTTTATGATGTAATATAACCAAATATTTTTGATATTGTGGTTACATGTAACACTCAATATATGTTAATAAAAAATTTCCCTTCGACTCCTCACATTATTAACATTTGTAAGATATTCTAGTACTAAAATAGTGCAAGCTGAAACAGAGAAGGAAGTTGCAGCCAACATGAGCATCTCAAATAGTGTCATTTGATGAAAACATTTTCTCCATGTGTCTTGAACATTACTCTAGTGGACTTGTCCAGCGTAAAAAAGGTTCTTATTCGTGATCAACTACAGGCTTTGATTATTTAACTACAAAAATGGTTATGTCACCCATTACGAATGTTTCTTTTATTATCCTAAAAGTCTCTTAGGATAACTATGCTTTGGCCAAGTCAAATTGCCTTCAAATTGCCACATTAGTTGACAATGAATGTAGGTGTAATTCCCCTAAAGCACAGGTAGTTAGATGATTTTATTTTCTAATTTCACCTTGAATGCTTTTTATTTTAGTAAAATATGTCTAATAATGTTTTTGTTTCATTGGTATGCGTTCATTTAGAGATTGGAACTCTTGCAACAAGATATTGTACAAAAGGTGTGATTACAAAAGTAATGTTCAGGACAAATACATTTTATAAGAAACTTCCATAAGATTTGATGATAAATTTCATAATCGAAAAATGCACATAACTTCACCTTAATATTTAAACATGTGAATTCTAGGAAAAATAAATTACAAAATAACTTAGAAGGCACAATTTTATTATACACATCTAAATTTTTTTCACCGCATCGAGTCTTGCAGGTTATATAATAGAATTGGGAAAA
Organism: Pinus albicaulis; assembly: GCA_034641835.2. Taxonomy (NCBI): domain Eukaryota; kingdom Viridiplantae; phylum Streptophyta; class Pinopsida; order Pinales; family Pinaceae; genus Pinus; species Pinus albicaulis. Next base: position 200,360,705 of record CM076572.1, on the reverse strand, counting down.
TCCCTAATAGTGTTCAGGTAAATTTTAGAAAAATAAAATATTGAAAATCTCAATACCATTAGTTTCAGAGTGTCGATGTCACTTTTGTACATCTAATCATCAATTTTTTCTTAAAATAAGAGGAAGATGAAAAAATTAAACATAGACATCAAGGATTTCAATATGTAACCGAGACAAAACCCTTTGAACGACCTTTAGGAAAGAAAACCTGTCATGAAGGGCCATGAATTGAGGGGATTGAAAATGTCCGAGAAAGAATTCATGACATAGAAAGGGTCTTTTGTGATCAATTTTATGATCAAACCATCTATTTTATTGATTGAAATGACCCAAATTTCACACGACTGCAATTGGTGATAAACTATGTGCCAAAAGAATAGGAAAATGAGATATTTTGCAACGGATTGCCTCCTTTGAGTAAACCCCTTGAAGACTTCTGATGTTTTATGTGTTTAAAAGTTCTTCGGTATATCCTTGGAAATCATCTTTCAATCTCAGTAAGTTCTGTACAAATGACATTTTAACTGTTGTTAACTATCTTCTCGACCTCCAAGAAAAAGCAGTTCCTTTAGGGGGAAAGAGCTTAGGGAACTCTCTCAATAAACCACTTCATGAATTGAACAAAAGAACAATCGCTTTGTGAGTATGTAATTCTTAAAAAACGTGAGAAACTTATTTCCAATCATAATTCGAAAACCAGGAGATACCCTTATACCCTTTTATTAGTTTTCAATCAATTCTTCCAACAAAGACTGACAATTCCTTGTACACCAGCAGGATTGTGATATTAATTATAACATTGTCATACTTATATTTATCAATTCTAAACCCTCCTACCAATAAAAAAAGTTATCCAAATTTTAATGCTCTGGATTAAAAAAAAATAGCCTACCAATTAAAAAATACAACTCAATTTCAACACCCCAAATATAGAAACTTGCTTCCCAATAAAAAAATTGATTCAAGTTTAATGCCCTCATTGAGAAACCCTGCCAACTACAAATTTGACTTGACAATAGTAAATCACATGAAGAAACCCTCCCACAACTATAATTTCAACTATAATTTCACCTTAACTATAGTACCTGTGTTCTCTGAATTGACCCCAAAAACATTTATGCGCAATTTTTAATCTGCCATTATTGTGAAAAATGCAGAGAACTTCACCTTAATATTTCAACATTTGAATTCCATGAAAACTCAACTACAAAATAACTTAGAAGGCACAATTTTATTACAGTTTTATTATAGACGTCTAATTTTTTTTCACTGCATCAACTCTTGCAGTTTCTAAAATAGAAACATGAAAAGTTAAATACTGTTAGATTCAGAGTGTCAATGCCTCTTATGTACATGTATTCACCATCTAATTCTTTCTTAAAATACAAGTAAGATGACAAAATTGAACACAGAAACCAAGGTTTTCAATATGGAACTGACACAAAAACCCTTTGAATGACATCTAGGAAACCAAGCTCTTCATCATCACCATTGAAAGTAGTAGGTTTATAGGTTTCAATGGCAGATTCAGGCTTCTTAAACTTCTTTATTTTTTCAGTGTGAACAAGTGAGGTGTTATTCGCGTCGTCGAGTCCTATGTTATCTAGACAATTGATATCAAAGGTTTTTATGTTCAGGTCAAGCATAGGCTCAAGAGTGTGGAAAATGAATGAAAGTTGTTTCGACATCACTATTATTATTTCTTCCTTGTTATGGTTTCAAAACCTGCTAATTGTACATTCAACTACCGATTTCATGAAAATTTTTCAATTACTTGGATCGATCGAGCATAAATACCACAATAATCACCTATTTCATAATCGGCATGCGCACATTTAATGGCACATAACGAGAGTATAGAATATGCAATGTGCCCATCTTTTCAAAAGTCCTTAGTCATATGCTGCACATATGTCACGGTTAAATAGTAGAGGTAGACGAAAATCCGAGGTTTACTAATTTAAAAGAAAGGTCTATCAGCCTAAATATAATGCACTGAATATAATGCACTGAAGGTTAAAATATATATTTCCTTTTTATTGGAATTGAGTAGCTAGTTTTTCCAAATTAGTTTAAATATTTCTAGATTAAAATAAAAATATTGAATTTTAAGTTAATCTTAAGATTTAGAATCTGGTCAATTTAGGTTTTAACGATTTAGTTTTACTGATTGGTAAATTGAGTTATTTTGTTAATTGTAATTCTACATTGTGGGGGTGGACTATCCAATCCTACCGAATAACGATAATAATTTTATATTAATCTCTTACATATCATAATGTATAAAAATTGATTTCCATAAACATTTTCAATAATTATAGTAGATTTTTATAAATATATTGTATTTTCTATAGTTTATTATATTGTTTTGAAAAAGGAAATAATTGCACTAGACTATTGAAGTTAAAGACAACATCTCTTTTTATTTAAAAATATATATATATAAATTTATGATAGATAGAAACATATGAAACATTAATTAGTATAATAGTTGAATATCACATAGTAAAAGCATAAAACTAGAAAAACTGAATGTATCATTTAAAACTAGTCTCTATCATGTATGTTTTAGGCCATGAATTTTAATATATGCCTATGCATTACACATGGAGTTTGGAATAAGTTCTTCATGTATATTTCCCTCATGCACCATGGGTTTATGATCAACAAAAAAAACTATATGGGTGATAAGTAAGACCAAACCCCTTTTGAAGTTCAATATTTTGGGAAAGTTGCATATTTTCAACTTAAATAAATTAATGATGATATGATGTAGATTAGGTATTTAATAGGTTCTTACCAGATAATCTAATTTTCTAAGATATACCTATTAAATCTGATAGATATGATATATGGTTTGTAAGACTACCACTAGCAAGATATCTCTTTTTCAAACCATAATTATATTATTTTAGGAAAGTAAGTGAAACTATACCAAAATCATACTTTCTTAATATCTAAAATATATTATTTTTATTTAAAACAAAAAATAAAAATATAATTTTTTTGATAAATAAAATTATGTGAAACATTAATTAATTGTAATTAATTGTTGTTGAATATTACATAATAAAAACATTAAATTAGGAAAATGAAATGTATTTTTAATTTAAAAAAATAAAAATATATTAAAAATAAAAAATTTAAAATATACTTTTAATTTAAAAACAAAACTCAATAATTATAGAAATACAAATTTTCTTTATCATCTAAGTTTGAGGTCATGAATTTTAATATATGCCTACCCATCACACATGTATTTAAAATAAGTTCTTCATGTATAGTTCCCTTATGCACCATGGTTTTATGATCATCCCAAAACTATATGTGTGATTATTGAAACCGGTCTCTTTTTGAGGCTAAAGTTTAATTTTTAATGCATATTAACTTGAAAGATTTGTATTTGAAACTCAAATAAATTGATGATCATCTTATGTAGATTAGGTATTAGGTATTTAATAGGATTTTAACAGATAATTTGATTTTCCAAGATATAGATGTTTAATGTGATAGATATAGTATATAGTTTCTAGGATTTCCACCAGCCGGACTTCCACCAGCCATACAATGCTTTTTTAGACCGTAATTCTATTCTTTTATGAAAGAATGTAAAAATATACCAAAACCAAAACCATATTTCCGTAATATGTGTAATTAATGTAATTAATTAATAATTAAAACATTACACTGATTATGAAAGTGTATATTGTCTTTCAAACTTTACATACATTTGGTTGACCATATATGTAACTTGGAGATTTAACTCTGGCTTGTTTTGTGCACATTGAATGAGATTTTTCATCATAAATGTAATTATTATGTTAGTTGTTTGGTGGTTAATTAATTCGATTTGAGAGAATTAGTTCAACTAAAATAGTTCTTACTTTGGTGTTTAGTTGAAATATTTTCTCAAATAATTAATTGTATGGTTAAGATAGAATTTCTATCTTGAACCAATATTTTTTTATTTATATGTGATATTTAATAGAATGTAGTAGTGATTTTGGTGTGCAATTATTTTTTCTAAATTAGTATCACATCGAGTGGCTCTATAGTTAACTCCTTTTAAGGGAGACCAATGTATCTGTGAGAGAAACATGAGATTTATTTGTTGTATGATAAATTAGAGTAGATTGGTTAGTGTGTGAGAGTGGCAAGGTATGCTTGACGTAAGAATTTGTTTCTTCTTGGCGAAGCTATGATAGTGCTAGAGTTGTGGATTTACGAGATGTGTTACCCTCGCAGACTGAAGTTGGGATAGCTCAAAAAATTAACTTACCTAGGATCATTAATGTAACACTTGTAATATTCAAAATAAAAAAAAATATATATTTTCTACCATAAGGTTAAAATCATAATTTGCATAATCAATACATATCAATCTTTAATGGTATAGTACTAATACTATACACATTTTTCGGTCATAATTTATATCATACTTTGGTTTTTGTGATTCATAACTTTTAACGTTGGATTCCAAGCCAAATTAATATACATTAGCTATGGTATTAACCTTAGGATCTCCATTTCATATTTACGCTGAAAGCGTTCCCTTTATGGGCTTTCCGAATGCGATTTTTCGCTCAGCCAATGAGAGCGGGTTCTCATCGTTCTTACTGCTAATAAAAATTTGACATGTGCCTGCTCACTGTTCGACCTCCCTGCGCCGTGCTGCTGTCAAGTCGTTTGACCTTCGCGGCTGCTGTCAAGTCGTTTGCGTGCCCACGTCATTGGCGTTGGGGTCCTCATTCGATTCCTCCAAAACGCGTTACCTTCCAACTATGAAGTCCAGCTCCTCCTGTGCCCTTTTCAGCCCATCAGGGCATTGCAGCAGCGTTGCCATAGCAGGAGTTCATAAAATCTCCAATCAGACGTGGAGCTTAATATGTAGTGCGATTGAAGAAAATGAACGAGAGCCATGGCATGTCCTCCAGGCTGGACAAAGGCCAAATCACACAACTGTGAGAGATATTCATGATGTTCGACAAAAACCATGACGGGAGATTGACACAATTGGAATTAGGGTCCCTGTTAAGATCCCTGGGGTTGAAACCGAGCCAGTATCAGATAGAAGCCCTTATACAGAAGGCTGGCACAAACAATAACAGGCTATCGAATTCTTAGAAATTGTCGTTCTTCGCGCCCAAGGGCATTTCGGCGTCGCTCTCGCACACAACAATAACAAGACTCCCACACAATACTACTCATCGTGGAATAAGATGATCATCCAATTACATACAATGTCTGCATAAGCACATGGAAAAATTCAAATTCATGTTTTTCAAAAGACCCATCTCTATAGGAATAGATAAACCAGTAAATTTTTTGAAGCTAACATCTAAATGTTGCAGGGTCGTCAATTTAAACAGTGTAGCACGGCGCAGAATGCCACTCAAACTGCAATTATGCAAATCCACCGCAACAACAACGCCGGTTCGACTGTCACAGGAGACACCTTCCCACTAGCAACATCTGAAAGCAACATTCCAAGAAGCCAAATGTTCAAGATCATACAAACTGTTTTTAAAACCCAAAAGAGATTGCATTTTGTGATTCAAACAATCACAGACTTTGCCTGAAACGGTTGTAAAAATGTTGGATACAACTAGCCACCCACTGAACATTTGAATAACAAAACAGAGGAATCCTTTTTGTAGAATGGTCATCCTCCCTGGTTCTTGGTGCAAGGCTCTGTATTGCATGGTGGATATCACCATCATAATAATTTTGTGGGAAACATAGGTCTTTCAGTTCTTGTAGCTGTATATGTATCCTAAACCCTCTGTATTCCTCCTCTTGAATGAAAAATAAAACCCTTGGTGTCTAGCGGCTGGTCTGCTCCAAAGATCCCTTCTTTCAAGCCTGGTTTGAAAGCGCATTTTCTTAGCTTGAAGGGATTTTTCTTTGTTGTCATTGGTGAAGAGAATTTTGTGCAGTCGGTATATATTGAGGTTTTCTGGCCTAGAGGTTTGCAGGAGCCAGTGTAGCATAGCAAAGAAGAATCTGCTGCCATGTGAGCCCAAGTCTTGTGCAACCAGGCGAAGGCACATGGAGATCTGGAAATTCAATGTCATCACAATGTCTCCCATCTTGAAGCCCACTGAAATGTCACTGAAAAGACTTAAATTTACCGTTTTGGGCCATGATTTTGCCAGGGATTGTGTGAACGCTATTGAGAGCTCAATGCTGAGGCTGGAGTCAGCTTGCATCCAACCACAAATGAAGCTTCAACTTCTGGAAATGAAGAAAATGCATACCTTTCAGCCTTTTCGTTAACTATCAAAGCAGAGTTGCAATGACTTGGATCGACAGGACTCAAAGAAGACGCTGTGTAGGTGTTGATAATATTTTTCCAGAACATTCTTTTGTGTCGATTTGTGGAAGGCGTCTCCTAACCATTACTGTATTGATTTATCAAGTCTGGATAATCTTGCATGCTTTCAAAATCAAGTATGCTTATTTAAAAGTTAAAAAAATGAATTTAATTGCAATGCAAACTTCCTGTCAGAGCATCTACACTCATTTCGATTGGGTTAAACTTGGTCTCAAAGCATTTGCACTCATTTCTATTAGGTGTAAAATTGTTCTTAGAGCATCTGCACTTTATTTCTATAAGAGTTTCTAACTTTTGTAAAAGCAGGCCTTACAAAAATGTCAAATGGGAAAGTCCTTCGAAGATTTACTGAACAAACTTGATTCTTCTAGTCAGACATGTTTCTCTATCCTTTGAGTTCATTCAATGCAGTATGTTCATATATATAGCGAGAATAGATAGAAATAAAAGAATATGGCTCCTTTACAAACAAAATTTCATTCCCCATCATTCCTTAGCCAAAATACACACATTGGGTTTAACTACATACACTAATTCCAGTAAGCTCTGACAAAATCTTCAGCTTTTGCATAGAATGGTGTTTGGGTATTTTCCATGCTTGTGTTCCCCCATCATTCATTAGCCAAAATACCCATTGGGTTTAACTACATATACTAATTACGCTGAAAGCGTTCCCTTTGTTGGCTTTCCGAATGCGATTGTTCACTGAGCCAATCAAAGCGCGTTCTCATCGTTCTTACCGCCACTCAAAATTTGACATTTTCCGTCACGCTATTTGCCAGGCAGCCACAAATTGGGCCGCGCTGCTGTCAAGTCGTTTTCTCCTTCGCGGCGCGGGGGTTCGACTCTTTCACGATCGCCTCCAAATACTTCAACTTTGGGAGATCCGATTCCTCCAAAACGCGTTCGCTTCCAACTATGCAGTCCAACTCCTCCTTTGCCCTTCTCAGCACATCGGGGCGTTGCAGCAGCGTTCTCAGAGAGATTGTGGTGGAGCTAATATTTGATATTATGGTGAGATTAATCCTCAGTCGCAAAAGCTACCTGGGCAGCGAAGAAGAGGTGGAAGAAGTTTAATTATTTATATTTATTTTAATAAAAATATTTATTTTTAATTTTACTATTATTCATTTGTTATTTATGTAATTTTATTTTTATTTCATTTTATTTCTATTTATTTATTTATTTAATTCATTTTTACTTTTATTTTTCTTCTTTTTTTATTGGTTTTGAAATCTTTTCTTATCCTAGCATGTAATTATTAAAAATAAAATAAATATATAAATTCAAACTTTAATTATTATTTAATTATTTTTAACATTTAATTTATTCGATAATAATAAAAAACAATTGAATATCCTTTGAATAATGCACAAAGGCTATCTCTCTCTTTTATAAAGTGCTTGAATATTAATAGAAATCCTCCCCTTGTAAACTGTATTAAAAGGCAATATCCTCTCATTGTATTTTGATGTTCGAACTTCTTAGACCATAACCCCAAGCAATAGCAAATATACGCCCTCCCGAAAGCCTACATTCCATTGCTATGTTACTAGAGACGGCATGATAGTGAATTCGGTTGATTTCAGTCCTTGGAGGACATTTATTCTTCTCCCTCTCTTCCCCTAGGAGGAGTTGGAGAAGAATTAACTCAACATCTACCTTTTTGCCCCCCTTACATCATTGGGAGGTTCCCTTTCAGCGTTCCTTTGCACCTCCCGGTGCAATTGCTAGTTTAATTTTTGTCTCGGTAATTGATTGTACCATCGATCATGATCTGGAAATTTATTATTGCGCACCAGTTGTAAGATCTTGGAGATTTGGGTTATGTTTTCGATGGGTCATCATAGTTACCAAATTCGTACGAATTGGTATAAAAAATTCGGAAATTCGCGAGTTCGATTCGAATGGCGAAGTATTCGGTGAAATTTGATACGGTTTGATTCAATTCTTCTAGGTTTACGGTTTTTCCCATTACGCTACCTCGTCAAGCAAAGTAACACTCGGAACTGGAGTGTTCTGCATAATATTGTACTCGTAAATTAAAGGGATAAACGTCCGAACATTAAACGTTAAGACTGCTTGAGAGCCTGTTTGAAATGATAAGGTACTCTTTAGCTTTGGGAAAGGGATGGCTTTATTCGAGATTCGTGGGTATAAAATGTTTAAGGCTGGAATATATAGATATTTGTGTATATTTAAAAATTAAAAATTAAAGAAATGAAATATGAACATTTGTCAAATTGGAAAATTTCTAATTTTTAATTTTATTATTGTTTTTATATTTGTTTTTGTTTATACATATTTTTAAAAGAAACGGAAACAATTGGAAAATTCTTATTTTTCAATTGTATTTTTGTTTTTTTGACAAATTTTAAATTAATAAGTTTAGAACGATGATTTTTGTACTTATTTATTAGATAAGAATTTTGAAAAAATAAGTTTTGAAACAAAAAAGCTATGTAAGATTTAAGTTTTGGAAGGAAAAAGAAATGTAGTTTTTTAAAATTTTAATTGAATGTGTTTCTAATATTGTTATATTTTCTTGAGTTATTAGAAATTATTTAAAATTGAAAATGAATTTGAATGAAAATGGTCAGAATATCTCATATTAAAAGAAAATATATATATAGCTAAATATTAAATATTTATACTATCGAATTTTTTCGGAATTGAAAAAATCTTATCCCAATTTTTATCGTATCGTATCGAATTCAAATTTGGTAACTATGCGTCTCATCACCTTTGGAGATCTATGGTGAAGATCGCCAGTGGGAGTTTTGTTGGGTACTACCTCGAAACCATAACCATCTCAATCTCATTTCCCATTCTGTCATTGCGATGAATGACTGTTTGCAACCTGCCGAGGGTTTTGAGGCTGTGGTTTTGATGCCTCCTCCGGGTTGTTCCACTTCCAGTTTGCTAGCAAGGCTAAAAAATTTTCCACCTCTGGATGTGGCCCGAGAGTGGGTAGCTTCTCTGTGTTTTTATCCGCAGGTTGGTTACTAGTTTACCCTCAATGCTTTTCTTGGAATCCTTGGAGAACTGCCAGCAAAATTTTCTCTTTGCAAAGACTGCGGGACTATTCCAGCTTCAATCCATCTACTCGCCATTGTAGGTAAATTTTCTAGCTTGATTCAAGATGGTAATTCATCTTGTTGACCTCATTCGACCTTTGGCTCAAGTATTTATTCTTATAAGGTTCTAACTCGAAGTTTTTCTTTTTCCAGCCTTTCAGTCCGCCAACTCGACAATAGGAAAGAATGGGTGTAACTCCTCAGGAAATTACAATTGCAGGCTTTTAATTTTGTTTTACAGTTACTCTTTTGTTTTTATATTGCTGTGCCAACCCTGATGGTTTGGATTTTGGTTATTACAGGTAAAATCTTCACCAAAGACAAAGTCTGACCCCTAATCTCCTTCTCAGTGAGCGTTGTCCTCGACTAACAGATTCATATTGCTCTTCCAGGTATTCTTAAGTTCAAACGCCCATCCAAAAGGATTTTCTTCCTTATTTTTGACGTTTTTGGTGCATTGCTACTTGTTATTTGTCTTCAAATCTATCAAGTTTGTCATAGTTATTCTGTAAACCCTTATATCTTAAAGAAGTCTCTTATATTTGTAGCAGTAATGGTATTTTCAAAATTTGTTTCCTTCGAACTCATCCTTTGGGTCTCGGTTGAATTCTCAAACCTGGTTGTATATTTAAGAACAGATTGTATAAAATTGTAAGCACTTATTTTCTGTCTTTTGGACTGTTTCTACAGAGTTTCTCTTCTCAAAGTACTGCAATGGAAAATTCTTCAAGAAATTCATAATTATTTTTATTAATGTGTTCTGATCACGGCTATGCATTTACTCTCAGTTATCCTTTCTTACATGAGTTTCGTGTTACTGTTTTGCTAAAATTATTACTGAGCCTCTGGTCGGTCCTTATGTTTTATTTCTCCATTATATCTCTCTATAAAGAGACTTGGGTTTCATTCCACTTATGTTGTAAATGTTTTTCGAGAGACGATAATCTTTAACTTGGCATAGTTGTTACTTGTCTTATTATAAGTTTACTAGCACAGGATTTTTATCTTCTTTGTTTGGGTGACTGGACCACTCTATTTCTTGTCCATGTATAGTTAGTTTTGAGGAACAACATGTTCCGGGTTGAGGTTCCACCTCATACCGAGAAGCGACAGTTCTCTCTTCAATAATTTGAAATGAAAGAGTTCTGAAATCCGACTATCTCCCTTGAATTTTACTATTTATAACATTTATTCCATAGTTATTCAATCTTTTACTTGCTATTTATGTTTATCTAGACTTTAACAGATTTAATCCGTGTAATGTAAATTCAATAAGTAATCAACCGTTCTTTCCTGAAGTAAGAAAACACAGTTACATCTGTATTTACCTAAGGGTAGTCATATGCAATTTTTCTCTTTATCACATTTCCTACTTAACACATTGCATGGTTCACATTTAAATTACAAAACTCTTAAATAACCTCCTGATTCATAAATATTTATAGAATCCATTATTTTCAAACATGTGTTCTTCATTCAACTACTGTACTCGAAACTAGTTAAGCACATAACTGGATATTTATATTTTATAAAATTGTTCCAGTTAATTTACTGAAAATGTGCAGTTACTTATATGATTGTGCAATTCACTGATGATGTCCACCCAACCATCAAGAGAGGCAATTACATCATTTACTTTCCCCTGTGGTCCACACCTGAGAGGTACAGGTTGACAGAGTTTTATGTTGTGACCTCGAGACTCCAAGTTCAGTCAGTACCAAAAATTCTCAAGAACGCTGAGTGATTTTCCACTAGCCTCAATAAGCTTAGCAATTTCCTCACTCTTTTCCTTAGTTAATGAACAAAACTTCTTTTCCTCACTCGGATATGCTTTTTAACCTGAGATAAGCAGATAATTATTCAAACTGTCCAACCACCTCTGAGTTCTTGAAATATTTTACCATTAATCTTTTTACTTTTTATGGAACTGTTTTTCCATAACCAATTTTATTTTTAGTAATAAGAAAGAAAATAAACTTTTCCAGGAAACAATAAATATTTGAGTCTTATCTTTAAAATAATAACTAAAATGTCATATTACTAGTTAACAACTAGTTCATACCAAATTCAGCTGCCACAATTAACTAATGTGTTAAATGGAGTTTGAATAAGTCGTTGCCAAGAAATATGGAAACTTGCGTGAACCATTCCTATGGGTTCAATTTCTATCGTCTCGGTCCCATTAGCTGTCGGTCATGGAACAAAAAAATATCAACTAAACGTATATCATAATTAAATTATGTTTTAAGTTATTATAATGCGTTTATGAGTGCATGGAGTGAGCATTGAAGAGTGCGTTCGTAGCATTAATAATAAAGTAACATATGCGGAATGAGTTGTGAATAAGTCGTTGCCAAGAAATATGGAAATTTGCGTGAACCATTCCTATGGGGTTCAATTTCTATTGGCCCGGTCCCATTAGCTGTCGGTCATGGAACAAAAAAGTATCAACTAAACGTAGGTCATAATTAAATTATGTTTTATGTTATTATAATGTGTTTCTGAGTGCATGGAGTGAGAATTGAAGAGTGTGTTCTTAGCATTAATAATAAAGTAACATAACGTATGTTTTATGTTATTATAATGTGTTTCTGAGTGCATGGAGTGAGAATTGAAGAGTGTGTTCTTAGCATTAATAATAAAGTAACATAACGTTGGATACTTATATAATTAATATTGAAATTTAAATTGTATTTGATGCAAATATTGAAGGATTTTTTTTCATAGTTTCAATATTTTTTTGGATTGTGTAATGGATGCCATAAATTTGTTTAGAAATGGATACAATATTATTAAGAATTTTTGAACCTCCACAATTTTGCAGTTAAAATTCTGAAGTAGGACCGCTATAATTTTATTTTCAAAAAAATTTGCCAAATTTTTTTATAATTTTATTAAAATTTCCATTATTTTTGAAATTAATTTATGACCTCATTAATCTAATCTATTTTTTTTTGTTATTTCTAAGAATTACAAAATACAAAAATAAAAACTGGCACAACTCTTTTACGAACAGAAAATGAAAGAAAAGCCGCACAAGTTGCACTGGTTGTTGCTAAAATACAAACAGGAAGAGAAGAGCGGCTTAGTAAAGTAGCTGCCCTGCCTGTTGGTAAGTTGGTTGACTTACCGCTACGAGGTTTACAACCATGTGACTTTGATAGGGCTATTGCATGTGATGCAAACCATCTGAAATTGAAGGCTTAAATACGACCGTTATAACCATATGGGTATGATACGGTTATTGCATGTCATACTCGCAACGAAACTTATCAAAACCTTCCGACTCCTTTCCATTCGAATCGGGAGACAGGTGCGTGGTGAACCACCTCAATAATCGCTGAGAACCCTCGGCATTTATGTTTATTAGGCTGACCTAAACAATATTCAAACCACCTCTCGTGTCACTCTAAATTTGGTCATATCATTTATGTTTACTGGGCTGACCTAAACAATATTCAAACCACGTCGCGTCTGACAAACAATAATAATCTCGGGTCGAGATATATGTTTATTCATTAGCCTGACCTAAACAACATTCAAACAACCTGGCGTCGACATCCATGCATGTCGAGATTACGTGGGAGAGTGTGACGTAAGAATGATTACGTGTTAGAGCGTGTCGTAAGAAGGTTTTTAATTTACTGCACTTGCCTCAACACATTAAAGTTTACCCAATCCATTAGAAAAGAAAGGAGTAGGTCTTTCGTTGTGAGGATCTGTTCATAGCTATATTATTTTAGATGCTTTGTATAGCAGGCCTGAATTGATTGATTGATCGATGGAGTGGAAGGCCATAAATGAATAGTTGTAGTTAACTGGCCACATTTTTGTCTTAAAAATAATAAAACTTTTGGTAGAATTTTGTAAAGATGCACCATAAAATTTTGGAATTTCTTGTATTAAATTTCAAGGTTTTGGGTGATCCATGGTTTTTGATAAAGTTAAATTGATTTTAATCCCAAAAAAAATTCGAACAATCCAAAAGTTAAATTTCATTCGTCCAAATGAAATTATACCTCCCTATACAACCCCTAAATGAATATAAATTGGAAGAGGCTATTCTGGTGATGTCATTAGTTAGCCATTTATGCCGAATGACAAAATGCACGCCCTTGAGTCTCTCACTGGTGTAAAAGTCATACACAAACCAATAAACCTCACACCCTTGAATCTCTCACTGGTGTACTTGTGTTATCATTACAAGTCAATACACAAACCAATCAAACGTATTAGGCTGATGATAAAGAAATTAAATTATTGTAAAAAAATACAAATTTTTACCCAAAATCCACTCACAGTTTCATCAAATTTAACTCAAATCCAAACTCAATTCATAATTTCACCACCAAAAAGCCGTTGTGCTCAGATAACAACTTTAATTTCACCAAAAACCCAATTCATATATACTTGAAGGAATAATATCTTCGGGTCTCTTTAGCGTTATTATTAAAATGCATTTTCCATAAACTACTCATATATATTGTGGTATTGATCGAGTAATACATAAAGATTATATATCCAACAGTGAGAATATACAACCCGTGTGGATTAATGAATGAACGAAACCATATATATTAGTTGCCTTTTTCATATTCAAAAATGGGTATTTCAGTCCAAATTTCATGGCTACCTTATAAATATAAATTATTCTAATACAGAAATAGCAATATCAAAATATTTTTAATAATTATAACGTACTCACCTATTTTAGGACTCTAACATGCAAATATTAAAATGCATTTTTATAAGCATCAAATTTGTGTGCATAAATAGCAATATCAAAATATTTTTAATAATTATAATGCACTCACCTATTTTAGGACTCTAACATGCAAATATTAAAATGCATTTTATAAGCATCAAATTTGTGTGGATAACCAAAATTTGTTTAAATTAGTTTTTTATTTCAAAATTATGAATGCTAAAAGCATGCAAAATCTCTAAACTTAATAACTATTATATAATATAAAAAAAATTCAAAAAAAATTCAACTTTTAACAAAATCCTACGGCAAATTTGAAACCTCGTTACACCACGCGTTTTATCTTTCTATCGAACTCACCCACTTTATGAATCTAGTCATTCGGAGCATACATATATTTATATACATTTTATCCTTATTTCGTACTCCCAGAATTATATATAAGCAAAGCCCCGATTGCATATTCCTCAAATAAATGTCATAGCGGAGTGTAATGCTATAATAAAAAATAATCAGTTTATAGAGTTATATTTTATATTTGGTAAGGCGATGGCTGATATTTTTGAATTTATTTCCACGAATTTGAACAATGAATCTTCCATCCATCTACGCACCGCCAATCATCACAGAAATGTGTGGAAGGTGTTGGAATTTAATTCCAACTGCAACATAAAACAGCTGGAGAGAAATCAGATCTGCTGTTGATATTTAATAAATACCGATGCCTAAAAGTCGTGCTTGATATTTTTCACATTACTGTGCATTAAATTTGCAGAAGTTATGTCCCTGCAGACAGCCGACTTCATTTTCCAAAAGGCATCACGATTCTCCCACCGCTTGCTGTGCATTCAATATGCAGATAAAGATCAGAAGATATTTTGTATTTTTAAATATTATAAGTCAAAAAATGTTTTTTACTTATAAATATGATGAACAACAGTTCGTTTTGAGGTTAGAAGAGAGTTTGAGAAATCGAAAAAGGCAGAGAAGAAGACAGAGCAGAGAAAACAGCAAGAAAACAGAGTCGTCGTGTTTTGGTGCAGCAATGCATTCTACAGGCTGTTTCAGCAACTGTCTGCGTGTTTCAGCAACAGACTATGTGGTGTTTCAGCAACTGTCTGCCAGATGCTGAAACACGAATCTGTTTTAAAAAACGGAGTTTGTAAAAACAGAGTATGGAGTTTTTAATTATTCCAGAACTGTAGTTCTGAAGAAGTTTGTAATTTTTATTGTCATTTTTATGGTTAATAAAAACAGAGCTTTTCTCCATCTTCTTTGTCCAGATTTCTCTCATTTCTTTGTGTTGAGTTGAGGAACTTTGCTTCCTCTATTTTGTTTGAAATTTTCAGAAATTTCCATCATGGTATCAGAGCTGGTCTAGGCACTCAGTGAGACAAAAACAGAGTTTTTTTTTTCCACTACAGGAGCTGTAAGAAGCTTAACTGAGCATATTTCTCCAGCAGAGAAAGTTTTTGCTTGTTTTAATTATACAGTCAGTATCTCTTCTTTACTTATACAGGTTAAGATGGCAGATGCTGGAACTGGTTTTAAAATTTCCCAACTGCCACAGTTTAATGGGAAAAATCACAGTTATTGGTCCATAACAATGAAAGCATTGTTTGCTTCTCAGGGAATATGGGAGCTGGTTGAAACTGGCTATGCTGAACTTGCAGATGCAGCAGCGTTGGCTGCTTTGACAGTAGCAGAAAGAGACCAGTTGAAGTGTGACAGGAAGAAGGATGCCAATGCCCTCTTTTTCCTCTTTCAATCAGTACATGAAAGTGTTTTTCCACGGATTGCAGCAGCAACAAAATCCAAGGAGGCATGGGATATTCTCAAAACTGCCTATCAAGGCATGGAGAAGGTGAAGACTGCAAAGTTGCAGATGTTGAGGAGAGACTTTGAAACACTCAGCATGAAGGAATCTGATACAGTAGATTCTTTCTTCACTCAGGTTATTGGGTTGATAACCCAGATTAGATCTCATGGTGAAATCCTTGAAGAAAGAAGGATTGTAGAGAAGATCTTGAGAAGTTTACCCTCAAGGTTTGAAGCTGTTGTGGTAGCAATAGAAGAAACAAAAGATCTCTCACAGTTCACAGTAGATGAACTCAGTGCTTCTCTTATGTCTCATGAACACAGACTGAGTAGAGGAACAGATTTCTCTTTTGAGCAAGCATTCAAGACTCAGATGTCTTTCGGCCAAGGAAGAGGTCAAGGCAGAGCAAATAACAGAGGTCGTGGAAGAAGCCAAAACAAAGGCAGAAATAATCATGCAAGAAAAAGCGGAAGGAGCTGCAATCAGAACCAAGATGAAGGTTCAAGCAAACAACAAGCTCATGGACAAAGGTATGACAAATCCCAAGTCCAATGTCATTATTGTAAGAAATATGGGCACTATGCCAATGAATGTAGGAAAAAGAAAAATGACATGAATAATAGGCAGAATGTTAATTTTGCAAATGAAGAAGATAAAAATCCAAAGATTGTGATGTTAACATGTAACATTGCACAAGACAAACAAGATGATTTTTGGTTCTTAGACTCAGGTTGTAGTAATCACATCACTGGAAATATTGCAATGTTTGCCAATCTGGATGAAAATGTGAAATCTGAGGTAACAACAGGAACTGATAGCAAGATATCTGTCAAGAGTAAAGGCAGAGTCGGTATCCGAGCAAGAAATGGAGAACAGATGATTGTGCCAGAGGTATACTATGTACCTGGTCTGAAATGTAATCTTTTGAGCATTGGACAGCTCATTGACAAAGGTTACAATGTGTTCTTCAAAGATGATATGTGTACAATCAGAGACATACCTCCAAGTAAGAAGATCATTGCACAGGTGCAGATGACCAGCAATAGAATGTTTCCTCTCAAACTCAGGGCAGATTTGAAGGAAGGTAGAACTATTGCAACTGTAACACAAGAAGTCTTTCAAGAACAAGTGAAAGATGAGAATTGGTTGTGGCACTTGAGATTTGGATATCTCAATTTCGGAGGCTTGAATCTGTCGCACAGAAAGGGAATCGTAAAGGGATTTCCGTTGATCGAGAAACCGGACAGCCTTTGTGAAGGCTGCATCTTGGCAAGCAACACAAAGAAAGCTTTCCAGCAGGAAAGAGTATAAGGGAAAAAGCACCATTGGAAATTGTTCACTCTGATGTGTGTGGACAGATGCAAATACCATCATTTGCTGGAAATAAGTATGTTTTAACTTTCATTGATGATTACACCAGAAAGACATGGGTGTATATGCTGAAATAGAAGAGTGAAGTGTTTGAGAAATTCCTCCACTTCAAAACTCTTGTTGAGAAACAGTGTGGGCATTATATCAAAGTGCTCAGAACAGATAGAGGTGGAGAGTACATCTCCAAAGACTTTCTGCATTTTTGCAGAGAGAATAGCATACAAAATCAGTTCACCGCGAGGTATACACCTCAGCAAAACGGTGTTGCAGAAAGGAAGAAAAGGACCATTCTGGACATGGTCAGGAGTATGCTGAAGGCAAAACACTTGCTGCATGAGTATTGGGCAGACGCTGTCACTTGCCCAGTTTACATCTTGAATAGATGCCCAACCAAAGCTGTCATGAACAAAATACCAGAAGAAGCATGGAGTGGTCAAAAGCAAATTGTCACTCACATGAGAGTATTCGGCTGTGTAGCATATGCACATGTACCAGATCAGCTAAGGAAGAAGCTTGACAGTAAGGGGGAGAAGTGTGTCTTTATTGGCTATTGTGATGAGTCAAAAGCATTCAAACTCTATAATCCATTAACCAAGAAATTGATAGTAAGCAGAGATGTGCAGTTCATTGAAGATGAAGCTTGGGATGGAAGCTTAGAGAAGGCAGTGAATGTGAAGACAATTGTGTCTCATGAAGAAGAAGAGGAAGGGACAACAGTAAATAACCCTTCTTTGGTGGTTCCTCCTCCACCACAACAAGTACAACAAACCACATCATAAGCTGGAATTCGAACAGCCTTGAGAAGTCAAGGAAGTGCTTCTCCAAGCACACCACAGGGATTAGAAATACCCTCAAGTTCGGATGGAACTCCAAGCACACCAAGAAGACCAAGATTCATAAATTTGAATGATATTTATGAACAAGGAGAGGTAAATAACAATACCGGTCTGAATTCATTATTCGCTTTATATTGTCATGTTGATGACCCAATTCATTTTGAAGATGCTGTAAATGAAGATAAATGGATTGAAGCAATGAATGAAGAAATTGGTGCAATTGAGAAGAGTAAAACATGGGAGTTAGTGGACCTCCCTGAAGGCAAAGATTCCATTGGAGTTAAGTGGGTCCATAAGACCAAAAGCAATGCTGAAGGCAAGATTGACAGGCATAAAGCAAGACTTGTTGTGAAAGGCTACAAGAAACAACAAGGCAAAGACTGTGATGAAACCTTTGTACAAGTAGCAAGGATGGAAACAGTCAGAACAATGTTGTCTATTGCAGCACAACACAAATGGAAGATTTATCAGATGGATGTTAAATCTGCATTCCTGAATGGAGTGCTAAAAGAAGAGGTTTATATTGAACAACCTCCAGGCTATGAAGTTGAAGGCCAAGAGCATAAAGTTTGCAAACTGAAGAAGGCTCTTTATGGGCTCAAGCAAGCTCCAAGAGCATGGTACAGCAAAATAGATGCTTATCTGATTGAGAATGGGTTTGAGAAGTGCGATGGTGAGCCCACACTCTACATAAAGAAGAATGACGGTAAGATTCTTATTGTTGTTTTATATGTAGATGATTTAATCTTTACTAGAAATGATGCTTCTCTCATTGCTGATTTTAAAGCAGTCATGAAAAGTGAATTTGAAATGACTGACTTGGGCTTCTTAAGATATTTTCTTGGAATTGAGGTAGACCAAAGTGAAAATGGTGTTTTCATTTCCCAAGTTAAATATGTAGAAGCAGTGTTGAAGAGATTTAACATGCAGAACAACAAGGCAGCTGTGACTCCAACTATAATGGGGTTGAAATTGACCAAAGAAGACAGCAGCAAGGATTTTGATCCAAAATTGTATAAGAGCATAGTTGGTAGCCTCATGTACTTGACTGCAACTAGGCCGGACATTATGCATGCAGTGAGTTTAATCCCCAGATTTATGGAAAGACCGAAAGAGACACATTGGCAGGCAGCCAAGAGGATTCTAAGGTATGTGAATGGAACGAAGGGGTTTGGTATACTTTACTCCTCTTCTGAAACTTTCATGTTGACAGGTTACACTGACAGTGATTGGGCTGGAAGTGTTGATGATAGGAAAAGCACATCGGGATATGTGTTTCATATGGGATCGGGAACCATCTCATGGGCTTCCAAGAAGCAACCAATTGTGGCTTTGTCAACAGCAGAGGCAGAGTATGTGGCAGCAACAGCAGTAGCATGCCAAGCAGTGTGGCTGAGAAGAGTTCTTAGAGATTTGTGTCATGAACAAGAAAAGGGCACAACCATTTATTGTGACAATAGCTCGGCAATAGCATTGTCTAAAAATTATGTTTTTCATAAAAGGACAAAGCACATAGACACCAGATTTCACTTCATATGTGAATTGGTTAACAATGGTGAGATTTTTTTGCAGCATTGCAGAACAGAGGATCAGCTAGCTGACATCTTGACAAAACCATTGGCAAAGAAAAGTTTTGATCATTTCAGGAAATACCTGGGTATGCAAAAAAACCTAGCAGTTGAAATTAAGGGGGAGTGTTGGAATTTAATTCCAACTGCAACATAAAATAGCTGGAGAGAAATCAGATCTGCTTCGGATATTCAATAAATACCAATGTCTGAAAGTCGTGCTTGATATTTTGCACATTACTGTGCATTAAATTTGCAGAAGTTATGTCCCTGCAGACAGCCGACTTCATTTTCCAAAAGGCATCACGATTCTCCCACCGCTTTCTGTGCATTCAATACGCAGATAAAGATCAGAAGATATTTTGTATTTTTAAATATTATAAGTCAAAAAATATTTTTTACTTATAAATATGATGAACAATAGTTCGTTTTGAGGTTAGAAGAGAGTTTGAGAAATTGAAAAAGGCAGAGAAGAAGACAGAGCAGAGAAAACAACAAGAAAACAGAGTCGTTGTGTTTTGGAGCAGCAATGCATTCTACATGCTGTTTCAGCAACTGTCTGTGTGTTTCAGCAACAGACTATGTGGTGTTTCAGCAACTGTCTGCGAGATGCTGAAACACGAATCTGTGTTAAAAAATAGAGTTTGTAAAAACAGAGTATGGAGTTTTTGATTATTCCAGAACTGTAGTTCTGAAGAAGTTTGTAATTTTTATTGTCATTTTTATGGTTAATAAAAACAGAGCTTTTCTCCATCTTCTTTGTCCAGATTTCTCTCATTTCTTTGTGTTGAGTTGAGGAACTTTGCTTCCTCTGTTTTGTTCGAAATTATCAGAAATTTCCATCAGGAGGACGATCTCATACTATTTCTCAACTCACCCTATGGGGTATATTTTCAATTAGTTTATCTTGGGGGTCATCTGCTCTTTGTTTCTTTATTTTTTCTATTTGACGTTATCATTAACGTGGATCTCTCTATATATTTAATTGCGTTGCACTATAATTAGGCACCTCCACATTATAAACAAATCGGAAAGATCGTTTAGGAGATGAAGCATTTACTTCTCAATGAAATGGACGTTAGCAATGAAATTCAATCAAACGTGTTCAGAAGGTTGATATATTGGAGTGCCATGGAATTTATCGACATTATCATTCTGCGCGCACGCGCACACATACACACACATACATACATACATACATATATATATATATATATATATATATATATATATATATATATATATATATATATATATTTGCACGCACATGGTTTTTGTTAGATGAATGGGATGAAGAGATTCCTGCAAAGATGTTAACGCTATTGTTTAGGATTTCTTGCTCTCCGATTGCATCGCTATCACGTGTCTGCAGCTTGATTTTCGACTTAAGGTTAAGCTATAATATACCCTCAAGATAGTTGAGTAGTACCAACCGAAATATTTGTAATGGTTGTTGCTAATGTTGTTGGATTGCTATTTGCTTCGTGGGTCATAAAAAACCATTCGTGCAATTTTCCACAATGTTTTCTACTTTACTTCACAAAAAATTATACTTAATTAAATTGTAATATTATTCACCCAAAGAGTTTTCTCGTTAATCAATTCTTATATAGTTTATCTTTGAACAGGTGTCTTGGAGAATTTCAAGGATAAAAGCGGGATGTTCTTTTGCAATTTCACTCGAGATAAACGAGTTAGAATCATGTTGTCGTTAATTATAGGTGTAAACATTTCTCTCGGAGTTAGAAGCATGTTGTCGTTACTTATATCTTAAGACATTTCATTTCCCTAGAAAAACTGATGCAAGAGGCGAAGGCATTCACAAGAGAATATGTAAATCAAGTTTTCACTTGAAGCGGGGAAGTGACTTGCATAGATCAATGTTTTTTGGAAGAGATAAACGGTGCACATTTTGAAGTTCTTACTTCAAATTTTAAAAAATGATGCCCGTGGTTTTTTACATTTTACTGGAAAGTCTCGGGACTATGTTCATGGTTTATAATATCCCAATGAGGTTGAGGTTACTTGTCTTTATAGCTTTCCAAGGGTTTTTATTTTTTTTTAGAGTTGACCTCATTAAATATGTACATGTGAGATTTTAATTAAAAATTACACTTTCCCTTGTTCAAATTGAGTGCATCAATGTTGCAAATTCTGGTATGCTCTGATACTATGTCGAGAACATACACAAAACAATGAAGCATAAAATAGTTTACACAGAATGCGGAAAAATACACAGAGAAACAAAAATAAAGAACAATTCTGTATTATATTCTTGTGCTGTGGCACACTTTAACAACTTCTCATTCTTACATCTCTATTCTAACATATGAAAAACATATTACTTAATACAAAATGTGGGAGCAACAAAATTGAATGCTAATTCAATGCTGGACCAGATGGGTAACAACCAAAAATCCTTCTGCCATGTTTTGGCTTTCTTTATTAACCACAACACACAAAGCCTTGTACGTCGGACTTGAAATTCTTTAAGTTTCGGTTGTGAGCAATATCGCATCCATTCTGATATCACAAGTCATACTTTGGTGGTGTCAGCAATTAACTTGGCGTTATCCTCTTGAGCTTTGTGTTGTGCAATCGCATCAAAACTTAAGACTTTTAACTTGTGGACAACTTCGACAAAAAACTTAAGGTGTTGCGATTGCGATGTGAAATGACGATATCACATCGCACCATCGCAACATTTGTAACGGAGTGCAAAAGGTAAGGGTTAAAGTTTTCGAAGCGTTATATGTGACACACTAAATGCTGAGAAGTGTGAAAAGGAAAAATGTAAGCAAATGGGGAAATGCAAAGTTTCGTTTGTGGATTTGGATAATGTGTAAAGGTTGATGGGTCCCACCGATATCACATTGGCGAAAACTTATGTTTGGCTAAGTCCTAAAATATAAAGGTTAAAACTTGCGGGCTACGATATGTGGGCAAGAGGTAAGTGAATGTGGTGGGTAAAGAATTAATGCAGAGTAAAGGCTTCGGTACTCTGTTTCTGATATTGCGTGAAAACTCCTGCGAATTTGGATCCTGGGCTTTGTCATTCTCTGCAACAAAATTAAATGTAAGTGTGGGCTACTGCCAGTTTTATTTATGGCGGTGGTTAGGAGTATTTCCAACACTCCCCATTAATCAAAACTATTGCCATTAACCATTTTGAGACATTCTTTGAGATAAACAAAACTTTTATGTCCCAACGGCTTTGTAAGGATATCTGCAAATTGTTCCTCTGACCTGCAATGCTGCAACACAATTTCACTGTTGTTAACTAATTCTCTTATGAAATGGTATTTGGCATCAATATATTTTGTTCTCTTATGGAAAACATAATTCTTTGACAATGTAATTGTTGATCTGTTATCACAGAAAATTGTGGTTCATTTCTCTTGTTCATGACATAAATCCCTTAGCATCCTTCTCATCGAAACTACTTGAAATGATGTTGTTGTTTCTGCTACATATTTAGCTTCTTCTGTTGATAATGAAACTATTGGCTGCTTCTTTGAGGCCAATGAAATGGCTCCCGATCCCAAATGAAAGGCATACCATGATGTGCTCTTTCTGTTATCAACACTTCTAGCCCAATCACTATCAGTGTAACCAATCAACTTAAAACCCTCAGTTTCAGAGTATAGAATACCATACTCCTTCATTCCATTTACATATCTCAATATTCTCTTGGATACTTGCCAATGTGTATCCTTAGGTGTCTCCATGAATCTGGATATCAACATTATATCAAGCCTAGTTGCAGTCAAATACATTAGACTTCTAACCATGCTTTTGTACAATGTCGGATTGACATTTTTTCTGCAATATTCCTTACTCAAATTCAACTCCATGACAGTTGGGTTTGATGATGGCTTATTGTTTAGCATATTGAACATTTTTAAAATCTCTGCGACATACTTTTCTTCGGAGATAAAAATTCACTTTTTTATTTTGTTTTACTTCTATGCCCAAAAAAGTATCTTAATAGCCCCAAGTTAGTCATTTCAAACTCACTTTTCACGAATGCTTTGAAATCAACAATGAGAGAAACATCAATGTCTGTAAAAATCAAATCATCTACATACAAAACAACAATAAGAATTTTACCGTCATTTTATTTCATGTAGAGTGTGGGTTCACCATCACAGTTTTCGAACCCATTTTGCATCAGGTAAGCATCAATCCTACTTCACCATGCATGTGGTGCTTGCTTCAGCCCATAACGAGCTTTCCGCAACTTACACACCTTGTGTTATTGAGCTTCTATCTCATAGCCAAGAGGTTGTTCAACATACACCTTGTCTTTCAGCACTTCATTCAAGAATGTTTACTTCACATCCATTTGATAAAATTTCCATTTTTTTGGTGCTGCTATAGACAACATTGTCTGCACTATCTCCATCCTTGCAACTGGTGCAAAGGTTTCCTCATAGTCTCTTCCTTGCTGCTGCTTGTAGCCTTTGACAACTGGCATTATTTTATGCCTTTCTATCTTGCCTTCAATGTTTCTTTTGGTCTTATAGACCCATTTCGCTCCAATAACTTCTTTTCCTTATGGGAGGTCCACTAACTCCCATGTGTCATTTCTTTCTATTGCTACTATCTCTTCATTCATTGCCTCAGTCCACTTCTCTTCTTTGACTGCATCTTCAAAATTGATTGGGTCATCAACATGACAAAATAATGCAAATAAATAATTCAGAGCCGCACTATTATCAACTTCTTCTTGCTCATAAATTTCACTTAAATTTCTGAATTTTGGTCTTCTTATATTTGTTGAATATGTGCTTGGAGTTGCACTTGAACTCGATGGAGTTGTTGATCCATGTGGTGTGCTTGGAGAAGCACTTCCTTGGTTTTTAGATGTTGTTATATTGCCTACTTTTGGTGTGCTCTGTTGATCTTGTGTGGGAGGAGGAGGAGCTACCATTGAGGAGTTACTTGTTGCAGCCCATTCCTCTTTCTCTCCAGGAGACATACATGTCTTCACATTTATTTTCTTCTCTAAAATTCTATCCCAAGCTTCGTATTTTATGAACTGAACATCTCTACTGATTATTACTTTCTTGGTTGATGGATTATACAGCTTGTAAGACTTGGATTTATCATTGTATCGAAGAAATATAAATTTCTCCCCCTTGCAGTCCAACTTCTTACATGAACAATCTGGGACATGTGCATATACCACACGTCCAAACACTCTCATGTGAGTGAAAATTTTCTTTGTTCCACTTCATGCTTCTTCTCGAACTCTATTCATAAAACATTTGGTTGGACATCTATTTATGATATATGATGCACAAGAGACAACTTCTACCCAATAATCATTTTGAAAATGATTTGCCTTCAACATACTTCTTTCCATGTCCATGATTATCCTATTTTTTCTTTCTGCTACACCATTTTGTTAAGGTGTATATCTTGTGGTAAATTTATTTTGTATTCCATGCTCCCTGTAGAAATGTAGGAAGTGTTTGGAGATATGTTCTCCACCTCTATTAGTTATCAACACTTTTATGTAGTGTCCACTTTGCTTCTGAACAAGAGATTTGTAGTGGTATAACTCTTCAAACACTTCATTTTTTTGTTTTAGGAAATCTACTCATGTCTTCCTTGTGTAATCATCGATAAATGTCAAAATATAATGACTTCCACCTAATGATGGTGTTTGCATTGATCCACATAAATTTAAGTGGGCTATCTCCAAAGGTGCCTTTTCCCTTATACTCTTTCCTACTAGAAATGATTCTCTATGTTGTTTTCCCAAGATGAAGCCTTCACATGGGCTGTCTAGTTTCTCTCTGAGTGGTAATCACTTTACCATGCCTTTTCTATGCAACAAGTTCAAACCTCTGAAATTGAGATGACCAAATTTCAAATTCCATAACCAGTTCTCATATTTCACTTCTTCTTGAAAGATTTCTTGTGTGACAGTTGTTACAACACCTCCTTCCTTCAAGTCTGATCTCCTCTTGAGAGGACACATTTTATTGCTTGTCATATGCACTTTTACAATGAGTTGTCTACTTGGATGTCTATCCATGATTTCCCACACATCATATTGAAAAAAGACATTGTAGCCATTTTGCATGAGCTTTGCAATGCTTATAAGGTTACATTTCAAGCAAGGGACTTCTTCTCTCCCTTTTTTGTCAGAACATTTACTCTCCCTTTTCCCATGACAGAGACTTTGCTATGAGTCCCCAATGTCAGTTTAGATTTTACACTTTCATCTAGATTACAATACATTGTTATGTTTCTAGTCATATGGTTACCACACCCTGAATCTAAGAACCATATATCTTCTTGTTTTTCTTGTGCTACATTACAAGCTAAAAACAAACCTTCATGGCTCTGATTTTCTTTTGTAAAATTTAGACTTGGTTTCCTACCAATGTCATTTTGTTTATTTCTACATTCATTTCCATAATTACCATAATTTTTTCAATAATGATGTTAGACTTGTGATTTTTCATACCTCTATTCTTGTTCTGGATTCTGGCTTGAGCCTTGGCTTGGATTATGATTGTTGCTCCTTCCACTTGTTCTTGCAGGGCTACTTCTTCCACCTCTGTGTGGGCTTCTTCCACTTCCTCGATAGTTTGATCTTCCTCGACCTCTCCCTTGACCAAAAGACATTTGTGTCTTAAATGCATTCTCAAATGAGGATTTTTTTGCTCTGTTCAGTGTGTGCTCATGAGACATCAGTGATGCATGAAGCTCATCCACTGAAAACTATGAGAGATCCTTTTTCTCCTCTATGGCCACAACTATGGCATCAAACCTTTTATGGTAGACTTCTTTAGACTTTCTCAACTATTCCCATTTCTTCAAGTGTCTCACCATGAGCCCTGATTTGGGTAACCAACCCAATCACATGTGTAAATAATGATTCTATATTAACAACTCTTTCATACAAAGAGTTTCAAAATCTCTTCTCAGTATTTGAAGTTTTGTTGTCTTCACCTTCTCCATGCCTTGGTAGGCTGTCTGGAGGATATCCCATGCTTGCCTGGACTTCGTTGCTACTGACCCCCTTGGGAAAATACTCTCATTTACTGCTTGCAAAGCATAGAAGAGGGATTTGGATTCTTTCTCCTTATTGTCTCTCAAAAAATATATTTCTACTTGTGTTAAAGAATTATATGATGTTGCATCTACTGCTTATTGGAAACCATTCTCCACCAGCTCCCAAATATCTTCTGAAGCAAACAGGGCCCTCATTTAACTATGGTAGTTGTGGATTAGTCAGGCTTGTGCCTGTTGCTGCGATCTCGACTGTGTAAACAAAACCTTCTCACTGCTGGAGAATTCGCTTCTCAAAACAACCTTTTAGCTTCTTCAGTAAAGAGATTTTTCTTTCAGTGAGAGCCAAGACCTGCTCTGATATTGTGTTGAAAATTCCAGTATGCTCTAATGCTATGTCGAGAACATACACGAAACAGAGAAGCATAAAACAATTTACACAGAATGCGTAATTCAAATCATTGACAGCACAAAAATACACAGAGAGACAAAAAAAGAGAACAATTATGTATCATATTCTTCTACTGCAGCAGGCTTCAACAAATTTTCATTCTTACATATCTATTTGAACATACGAAAAAAATATTACTTAATGCAAAGTGGCGGAGCGACAATATATAATGCTAATTCAATGATGGACAAGATGGGTAACTATCAAACATCCTTCTGCCATGTTTTGGCTTTCTTCATTAGCCACAGTGCACAGAGCCTTGTATGCCGGACTTACAATTATTTAAGTTTTAGTTGTGAGCGATATTTCATCCATGGCGATATTGCAAATCATACATCGGCAGTCTCGGAAATTACCCTGGCGCTATCCTCCCGAGCTTTGCGATGTGCGATGTGCGATCGCATCGCAACTTCAGAAGTTTAACTTGAGGACAACTTCAATGGAAAAATTAAGATATTGTGATTGCGATGTGTGATGACGATATCACATCGCACCATCGAAATATTTGTAACAGAGTACAAAAGGTAAGGGTTAAAGTTTGTGAAGCACGATATGCGACTCGCTAAATGCTGGGAAGTGTGAAAAGGAAAAAGGTAAGAAAATTCAGAAATACAAAGGTTCGTTTGTTGATTTGGATAATTCCTAAAAGTTGATAGGTCCCATTGATATCGCATCAACGGAAGCTTAAGTTTGGATAAGTATTAAGAGATAAAGGTTAAAACTTGAGGAATGCGATATGCAGGAAAGAGGTAAGTGAATGTGGTGGGTAAGGAATTAATGCAGAGTAAAGGACCGAGTACTCTATTTCTGATATTGTGTGAAAACGGCTGTGGATTTGGATCCTAGAATTTTTCCTGCCCTACAAAAAAATTTAATGTAAGTGTGGGTTGCTGCTAGTCTTACTCATGGAGGTGGTTAGGAGTATTTCCAACATTCAATAGTAAAAATTGGTCCTCTTGAAAAGAGGAATCTTGTCCCATAGTTGAAATTTTTCACTGGGCTACCAAATTAAAAGTTGGTTCTTCTTCTGAGTAGTGTCTCACAAACATTGATGTAACAAAGTAGGTCTTATTATTACATCAAATAACAAACAAGATTCGGTTGTTTTTCTCGTAGAATGTTTCCACGTTAAACATTTGTCTCCAATGTGTATACTGATCATGATGCTTGCACTCATGTGATGATTTATGTTAATGCACATCATGTATTGTTGATTTCTCACATGACTGATTTCCATGTTTGAATGTTAAAAATAAATTTGCGGAAAGGTTTTAATTAACTTTAATAATCATTCACCCCCTCTTAGTATTAAAATATGTTTCCAACATAAGTTAGCAAACCATGACTATATCTACCTATTTTTTCTCAAAGCTCTAGAATGGTTCTTGGAAATTATTTTGATGTCCTCATAATTGAGATGATAAATATCTCCATTGGCCAACATATTGATGGTCTCCATTAGTTCTTCTGTGACCCCCTATAGCAAGACTAGTTTCAATGAATCTGGACCAAGATTGTAGTTATGTGTCGTCCTATAGCCTAGTTGAACTATTTCTTCAAATTCTTCTAGTGATTCATCTGACCCTTGGGTCATTCTCAAAATTTCCTCTCTTGTCTCTCTTGTTATGCAATATTCCCTGTATTTGATGTTGAATGTTTGCTACATCGAGCCCCATGTAGTAATGTTGCCTCCTTCTAAACTTATGAAACATCCCAAGGTTGTATCCTTGAGGAAGAAGGGAAAAATTTGAGCTTCTCCTCATCAAATTTATAATAATATGTTCTACAAGATACAAAAAAATCAAACATGCATGCGTTAGGATCCTTGGAAGCCATCCCATGGAAATGAGGAAGAGAAATGGTGATGATATTTTTCATTTTAGCTTCCCCATTTCTCTCCCTAATAGGAAATACTTCAGGTTGCCTATTTCTTGACATATTCTTAGTATGTTGTGGAGGTTCTTCTCCTCCTATAGGCTCCTCAAAAATATTTGGTTTTTCACCTAAGAAGGCGTTTAGATATACTATAGACATAGTGGGAAGCCCATAGTCAGGTACTAAAGGCGTACTAAAGGCTAGTGTTTGTAGGAGCGGGGGTTTTAGGTAGAAATTTTCTCAAATTATCCCTAACTATCTAAAGCATGAAATTAATGATTTTTTATTTTATTTTGTTTTTATATGGAAATTATTATTCTTATTATTATTATTATTCTATTTTTATTTTTATTTTTATTTTTTTTCAGGAAATGAATCAACTTAGAGTATTAAATAATACATTCTTTGACAGCTCCCAAAAACCGGTACTAAAAAGCGATGGCCTTTAGTATTACATGAAGATTATTGAAACTCCTAATGGACTCAACTTTAATTATCAACCCGGGGTTCATACAAAATTAAGAGGTATCAACACTATATTTCTAGTAGGTAATATATTGTAGTTTTGATAATGTGATGCAACTGAAGACAAGCTAAAATGCACATAGACAACTAGGATACATGAAATGCTTAGAAAATAAATGAACCATAAATAGGCCTAATCTACCTTGCACGAAAGAAATCATCAGAAAGTAATCCTTACTCTATCTTACAGAAATCAAATGACAGAAGGTAAACCATAATCTAATTGCAGAGAAATAAATGAGAAGAAGTAACCCTATTTTGTTTTGCAAGAAGTAGATCTATGCTACCGCAGGAAAGTGAATGACGAGAATAAACATATGCTACTCCAAGAAATAAAATAAAATTACTTGAAGAATATTGGAGGAAAATAAAACCTGTTTTTTATGCACGATGAATCAAATTGTAGCTAAAGAAGACATACAAAACAATAGACCCTAATTGTAGAAAGAAAGTTACAACTACTAGGGTAAATTGTATAAGGTATCTATGAATATCTAAACTACATATATAGGGTCTAATGGATTTTTTTAAATTTTGAGGAATGATAGACAAGATTTTGGTGTAATTCCAGAGGCATTCTAAGGAAATCTATGTTTGCTACATGATGGCCCTGTTTTGCTATAAGAAACATTTGAGAGAAATCTCGTGACGTATAAATGTAGTATGAAGAGTGGAGAAGCTAGATGAAAGTTTTGGAAGGTAAAATAGTTCCTTTCCAAGCTTAGGTACACAAAATTGATTAGTTCAAGCGTGGTATCGTAAAATCTAGGGGTTTCTTGTAGCTAGTCTTGGAAAAATTCAACTTATTGGAAGATTGCAGAAATATGTGATAGTGAGTGAAACGACGATTATCTAAATGATTTAAAAGAATAAAAATAACACTAACCATGCCTATGAAGTAACATTGCTCAACTAAAATTATAATGCATGGTTAGCTGGTAAAAACCAAGTGCATAAATGACTAATAAATTACTAAATAGAAGAAATAAATAAACAATGGAAAGGATGAATTGAATTTGAAATAAAGTATACTATTGTATGAAAGAGACTATTTTTTGTTCATTATAACAATATATATAAAATTTTTTATAAATAATCTTATTCATAAACACTAAAAACACAACACTTTCTTAGAGATGAGATGTGTAGAGAAACATAACTAAGCTAAGTGCATGGACGATAAATGTA
This sequence comes from Pinus albicaulis, assembly GCA_034641835.2. NCBI lineage: Eukaryota > Viridiplantae > Streptophyta > Pinopsida > Pinales > Pinaceae > Pinus > Pinus albicaulis. The sequence goes on along the minus strand of CM076572.1, from coordinate 200,329,927 downwards.
CAAGAAGGGTGCTTGAACACCTAGATTGTGCCCTAAAAAAAGGAGACTTGGGTCCCATAGAATAAAATTAGGCTAAGGAAAAAAGTGTGATTTTCCTTAATCCTCAAAAGTTCTCATACATGAAACACGACAAACTAAAATAACAAGCAACGAGCCTTTCTCTAATGTTGACTATCCTCCTCCAATGTTTAGAGTTTTAAATCCCTACTGAGTTGCTAAGCCCTTTATTTATAAAACAAATACTTGAGGGGTGGCCTCATTGAAGGGAGGACTATTTCCCTCCAAATTCCCTCAAAATGTTGATATGGTAAATTTGTGTTCTCACAAATAGAGGGAGTTAGTAAGTGTCCATGAGCGAGCAGAGTTTTGATTAGCCTTTAGATGGGAACAAGCCCCATATTCTTATTTTTTTGGACTCTTCTATGATATTCATAAGATATCCTCAATATCATGCACATTTAATGCATTAGGCACATAATATACAAAAATTATATCTTAACCCCCCTAGGGACATATTAAACTAGTAAAAGACATTAACAAGTGCAAAAGAAAATTATTAATATGCTAAAGGATGGTTACATGGGCCTTAAATTATACCTATTTTTCAGACTCATTAGTTATATACATGTTATTTAATCTTTTCTTGTATCCTTGGGTTTTTCCTATGACATGCTTTGCAACATCCTTTTGCTTTGTTTTATTGTTTCTCTATATTATTTTACATTCGAATTCATCCAAAAACTGATTCAATATGAATTTACAGGAAAAAACAACTTTATTATCCATTTCTTTATCTATGTGCAACAATGAACCTCTATTCAACACTATTTTTCTCTTTTCACTAATTACTTGCAACAAGAAGAAAAAAAACCTAATTTCACCTTTTGTAGTTAAACCCTAATTTCATAAGCATATCGCCAGGGAAAAGTTTAACGACGAGAATTTATATTAAAGTTTAGAAATCTTGGTGAATCTCTCTAGTCCATGATAAGAAATCTGTAAATTTTTTGTTGATATTTATGTCAAAATATTGAAATTTCTAATAATTTCTATATTTTCTATATTATATTTTGACCATTTTTAAGCTAGACTAATTTTATACTAAAATATTTGGGCAAAATAATTTTAGAAAACATGGAAATTAAGAAATATTTTTTTTGGAAAAAAAATATGGAAAAGTAGACCACTTGTGAATATTAGCCCCTAAAAGTTTCCCTACATACCTTCAATTTAACTTATTTTAATATATTAGAATAAGATTTTGGTATGTTTTATAATCCCAAATCAACATATCATAATGACAACTCACGTGATATGAGAAAAAAAATATCACAAACTACACTAAAACAACTTCACATGACCTTTAGAGAGCACCTCTCACAACAATAACTCAATATTGTTCACATAATCATAAGAGCACATTATCATTGGTCCTTCCTCTTAAATAAATTAGTATACTTAGGAGGTGGCTATAGACATCATGTTACACCATAAGTCAGTTTAGCCTTGTTCACAATAGTCAATTTGATTTTATGACTGGAGGGAATTCTTCAAAAGCATTTGCCTCTTTGTTTTTATAAATTTCCAACATTAAATATCAAATTTTGAAAAATACCAACTTCATATTTTTTTACTTGTGAGACCTGTAAACCAATTAGTTTCTATGGGTTTTAGTCCCATCAGCTCTCAAGTTCAAATTTTATTGGGGGGTTGAGGGTGTGAGCCAACTCTAGGGGATAACAATTGTCCCATGGGATTTCTAGGCTTGAACGAACCTCACATAATCTGGATGATAGAATCCCATAATTGAAAATATTTTTTTACCATCCATGATTTTGTTTAGCCCCAACTTAGGCCTATCCTATATATGAAAAATTAAAATAATAAAATAAAAAATACGTCAACTAGATGGAGCTGAAATGGTTGGGAGAAATTTTTGTATACTCTTCACATGGATTCAATTTTTGTATGTTTGTATCGTCCTCACATGTGACATGTTGAGCTCATAATGAATATAGCCTTAAAATAAGTTTTACCATGTTTTCTAATATTCCCATGAAAATTGAAACATGTGTATTCTTCATATAAGATATAAAAAAAATTCTTTACTAAAAAAAAAACCAAAACAAAGAAAAACCTTTCGAAAATCAATATAATTTTCTTAAAAAAAACTCAACCTCCTCAGAACAATTATTGTTCTTCATGAAAGAGAAAGAAAAAATATATATATTTAAAATAAATGCACCCTCCTTACAACAATTTATTCCCATAAATTTGATACTTTTTATTTCTTTTATCAAGAAATACATATTTTCCTAAAATATTGTAACCATGAAACATAAAAAAACATACTTAAATGTAGATATATGATTAATAAATAAAACAAAAATAAACATAGTTAGACGGATAAGTCCATAAACCTCTCACAAATAAATGTAAAGATTACTAATAACGTAAAAAGAAATACAAATCTCACCAATATCAATATACTATCATATTTCAAGGAAATCTCAATAATATAAACTTATAATCTATTATAAATTATATTAAATAATACATTAGTTTGCAAACTAAAATCCTAATTCTACACCATCGAAATAGATAGTCAAAATAATTACTTAAAATATGCCAACAAATATTTAAAAGTAAAAGAAAATAAAAATAAGGCTAAAATAACCAGGAAGGAAGATAAAAGATGGTTTTCAAACAGACTTGGTTACAATCAGAGGGCTATTACTCACACCGATTCATGCAAAATACAACCTATCGTTTGATCCTATATCTCATCTTCTCATAATGATCCACTTGTTTTTAAATAAAGTTCTCTCTAAAATTAGATTGTTTCGTTTATTGAATAAGCCCATTTTCAAAACAAAGATGAACCAAGGTTAGAGTGCTCAAATGGTCCTTTCATTCTCTAGCATGCTCTTAAAAAATAAAAGAATGAGGAGACTCAACTCTCATCAAACAGTTAATGTTTTACAAGAAAGATATAATATAGTGCGTTAAAATTGATTGTATATTTCAAAATTATGTTCTCTATGGAATCTTCCAAAATGCATTTTTTGAAAAAAATTAAGTAATGACCATTTGTATTGTACAATAGTAATTTATGTTAATATAGTTAAGCATTTTATATTGATATAAGTATGCATATAAGAAAACGAAAATAAAAGTAAAAATACTTAAATCAAATGAATAAAAAATATTAATTTAAATATGTTATTTTAATTTTTATAATTATAGATATTATTTTTATTATAATATTGAATATATTTAATTTAAGATTAATTTTTATTAATTGTGATTATAATTTAAATTATATATATAAATAATATTTTTTAAATATATTATTATACTATTATTTTGGTTTTAATTTTAGTGGGAAGGGTATATTTTCATTTAGTTCTTTGATAATTAAACTTGTAAAGAATATCTAAAACAATAAGATTATCTTTAACTTAATTCTAAGATTATGGTTTTTATTAAACTGAAAGTTTTACAATCTTTAAAAGTATCGATATTAAAGAGGAAAAGGAAGGGTATATTTCTTATATTTATAATGTTATGTGTAAGTGATTGACAAAGATTAAATGTCTCTATCCAACCACATTTTTAATTATATTATAGATTTAATGTGTAATAAATATTCTGTCAAATCCTCTTTCATATAAAATTTATTGATTTGATATGGGTTTAATTTTTGTTTCATTTGCCATCAAAATTATGAGAATGATCATTAATTAAAAAACTAAAATGACATGCATCTTGCATTCATGTCTCGAGCATATCACCAAACATGCACAAACATGGAAGTGAGTTTTTTTTTTTTAAACTCTCAATCTGAATGCATTTTCATGTTAGTTATAGATTTCATTAAGAAATAATAAATTGTAACAATCAGAGCTTGATGTGTTTAAGAAACCATCATAATTTTATCAAAAATCTATAAGAGTAAGGAATATAGCATACTTTCTTTATGATATTTTAGGAATATCATTACGTCCATGGTTTGTTTCTTTATGGTATATGTTTACGATTTGGTGGTTTATGATGCTCACAAAAATAGGAGATAAAGAAAAAGTTTGATCAGCATAACAAAATTAGTTTTTGTTATTAAACATATTGATTCTTCATTTTATCCGTTAAATCATCTCAAAATATTAATTATTGTATGTGAGAGCATACTCCCTTACACACACACATGAAGATAACAACAATTATTTTAATTTTTATAGTTTTTTTTATGAATCCTACCACGCAGTAAAAAAAATGGCACTGCATGTACCAATATCACAAATTATATACTCACATTTTTTTTTCATAGTTTTTTTTAATGAATCCTACCACGCATTAAAAAAATGGCATTCCATGTTTTCAATACCATAAATAATATATCTCATGGATTCTTGCTTTGAAACATCATAAGAAAAATACTCGTAGTAAATTTGAAAATATTTGTAAATGAATTTCAATGTTACTAGAAACAACAAGAAGAAATTATATCTATATATAAAGTGAGAAATACATAAAAAAAAAATGTAATTGCAATCATGTTTTCTCATGTATTTCTAATTTAGTAGAGTTTGATATGTAACATGGGTACTCTTCGGATGAGGACTTAAATTTAACATACAACGAGTGCTTCTACTTGAAATTTCAGTAAATTTATAGAGACATAAGTTGAAAATAAGATTTGAAAAAATAACTTTTTCTTTTTTCCCTTTAAAATTTGATGATATAATATAATATTATTTTATTATTTTGACTAATATTTATAATATTTCTTAAAAGACTCATTTTAGACCTGAAAATTTTAATAATGGCTAAAAATTTTAGTGAATAATAAATCCTTCATAATGAAAGCACCATATAAACATACATTTACTCCTGGTCACTCATATTTTTATTCTTTGAAGTTTAATATTTCTTTATATAACATCAATAAATTAATTAAATTTTATAATTATTTTATTTTTATATAATTTTGAATAAATTTAATAACTATATCGATAAAATTTATTAGAATTATGAAAAAAATAACAAACGAGATGTTGATAATACAATATTTTGAAAACATATTTCAAGACATCATAGAGTCTAAGAAGAAAACCAAGGAAAGCGCGAAAAAAAAAGAACTTCATAGATTACAACTAAAAATAACAAAGTAATAGCTAAAACATGTTTGTAGATATTGATTTTAATTTCCATATTTATTTTAATGCTTTTAATTTATTTTATTTCCATGCAATATTTTAAAACCATTAACTTATTTCTGGGTAATTTAAAATTCTAACCATTATAAATTCTTTAAATCAAGTTGGAGGTCTTTCATAAAAAGTGTACTTCATTTCCTTATACATATAAGCACACGTGTTACACTAATGTAATATATTAATAGAATATTATTATTTATTTTTTACGTGTATGGTTTTTTTTGTATTTTTTGAAATTCACATATGCCGATAAAAATATATAAATTTTTGGACAACTAATATTTTTAATATATAATTAAAAAAATAAAAATTGGGAGCAAATAAAAGAAGTTTAATCTAGGAAATGGATTCAAAACAACGGGAAAGCTGTGTAAACCTATAACATTATTAATTTGTGGTTAATTATGTGTTTATTTTCAATTTATATATTTAAAAAATAATTATTATTTAATTAAGATTTATTGTATATAATTTTTTAGAGTGGGAAAACTTATTATAATATAGTTGTCAAATAAAAAATGAGATATATACTATTTTTCAATACTTTAATGAAAAATATGTATTTATTTTTAACACATATATAATTTAAAAATATTCATTAATTAATTGAGCTATATTATATTCTAATACTTTGATGAAAATGAGAATGATTTGGTCGGAAAACAAATTCTTCTCAATCTTTTTGGAAATAATTTATTTGGTTAAACTGTTTTTTATTATTATTATGGTTTTACATGTTGGATAATAAGTAATATAAGGTAAGGGATAACATTCCAATCAACTTGTAATTTCAAATTTATTTCATTTTTTCATTTCTCTTAGATAAAAAAATCATATAATTCAATTTTAAATTTCACTATTACATTTATATAATTTTCTATTTTCATAATACCCCATTAACATAATATCAATATATTAACTTAAAACCATATCAATATCTTAGAACCAAAATAATCAATCATAATAATGTAATTGGTAATAGCAATGTTAACACACTCATTTGAGTAAACAAAATTATTTCTTTTAATATTGTACACAATTTCATAATAATATATTTTACATTTTATGATCATGTTACTTAACTTAATTATGAATAAAAACTCTGTTAATTAGATATTAAACTTGTCATTTCACAATATTACATCTCCTTCATAACCTTGATTTATTGCGAGGAATACCGAGATATAGAAATGTTAAAATGCATATGATCTTCAACACGTAGCCTTACGGTTATATAAACCATTATATTAATATAATGCACTCAGTGCATTTTTTTTAACTGAAATTGAGTAGCTATTTTTTTTTGCTAATTATTTTAAATATAGTTAAAAATAATTAAATATAGTTAAATTGAGATTAAAAAAATATTGAATTTAAGTTAGTGCTAAGATTTAAAATTTGATCAATTTAGGTTTTATACATTCGTAAATTGAATTATACATTCGTAAATTGAATTATTTTGTTAATTGTAATTCTACATTATTGTGGTGAAAGATCCAACCTTACCCTATAACAATAATAATGTGTCATATAACTAATTTACATAAAATTTTAAAAATATATTAGATTCCCTATAATTGATTTTAAAAAATATATTATATTTTTTATAGTTTATTATATTGTTTTGCAAAACTAAATAATTACTAGAGAAACATGTTTTTTTATTGAAAATAGAAAATAAAATTATAAATTTTTGATAAGTAAATACATATAAAATATTAATTAATTGTAGCCGAATATTATATAATAAAAATATAAAATTAAAAAAATGGAATGTATCATCTAAAATTAATCTATATCATTTAAATTTTACCCTATGACTTTTAATATATGCCTATCCATTACCAATAGAGTTTGGAATAAGTGATTCATGTATATTTCCTTTATGCACCATGGTTTTATGATCAAGAAAAAACTATATGAGAGATTATTGAAACCAATCCCCTTTTGAAGCTAAAGTTCATTTTATTTGGGAAATAGATACATCTGCAAGTCAAATAAATTGATGATGATCTAATGTAGATTAGGTACTTAATAGGCTTTTACTACATAATATAATATTATGTGATATATATGTTAAATTTTATAGATATGATATATGGTTTATAGGACTTCCACTAACCACACATAGCTTTTTGACATCGTAATTTTATTATTTTAATTAAAAAGCTAAAAATATAGGAAAATCATACTTCCTTATTACGTAAAACATATTTTTTTATTTTAAAAAAAATTATAAATTTTTGATAAATAGAAATATTAATTAATTGTATTTGAATTTTGTATAATAGAAACGTACAATTAGAAAAAACTAAATATATTTTTAGTTTAAATATATATATATATATATATATTAGAAATTAGAAATTAAAAATTAAAAATATACATTTAATTTAAAAACAAAATTAAATAATTATGGAAATAAAATTAGTTTGTTTAAAATAAATTAACTACCAATTAGACATGGAATTTGGAATATGTTCTTCGTCTATATTTCCCTCATGCACCATGGGTTTATGATTAAGGAAAAACTATATGGGTGATTATCGAAACCGGTTCCCTTTTGAACCTAAAGTTTAATTTTTACTGTATATTAATGGGAAAGACACAGATTTGAAACTTAAATAAATCAATGATGATATGATGTAGTTTAGGTATGTAACATGTCTAAAATATACCTATTAAATGTGATAGATATGGTATATGTTTTGCACGAATGCCACCAGTGTGTGACATTTTGAGACTGTAATTCTATTATTTTAGGAAAGAAGGTAAAAATATACCAAAACCAGATTTCCTTAATATGTATAATTAAATCAATTAATTAATAACTAAAGCATTACAATGAATATAAAAGTGTAGATTGTATTTTAAATATTATATATATATTTGACCCACTATATATATAACTTGAAGATTTAACTTATCTTTGTTTTGTTCACATTAAATGAGACTTCTCATCGAAAATGTAATTGTTATGTGAGTTGTTTGGTCGTTAATTAGTTGGATTTGAGAGAATTAATTCAACTAAAATAATTCCTAATATAGTATTTGGTTAAGATATTTTCTCAATTAATTGATTGTATGGTTAATATAGAATTTTTATCTTACGACTAATACTAAAGTATTATTTATATGTGATATTTAATAGAATGTAGTATTGATTTTGGTATGCAATTAGCTTTGGGTATGTGATTAACTCCCTTAAGGGAGGGCAATGTATCTGTGAGATAAATGTGAGATTTAGTTGTTGTGCGATTAGGTTAGAGTAGATATGTTAGTGTGTGATATTGGCAACGTATGCTTGACGTAAGAATTTGTTGTCACTTGGAGAAGTTATGATGTGATAGAGTAGTGGATTTTCTAGATAAATTACCCATGCAGACATAAGTCAGAATACCTCAAACCATTAACTCTTGTGTTCCTTTGCTGAACGTGGAGGTCAAAATAGGTTGAATAAGTCGAAGTCAAGAAAAAGTGGAAGCTGCGTGAACCATTCCTATGGGGTTCAATTTCCATCATCTTAATCCTGTTAGCTGTGTATCCTCCCATCACTGTTAAGGTTTTCAGACTGAGGATTTGCTCATTAATTCTACATTCAGTGAATGTCATACACGTATCTCTCTGGAAGGATCTCGAGATTCAGGATTGGAACAAGTTCGTTTCCCTACCATATTATCGCGAATCGGTCATCGCACTTAGTGTTGACGCTGCGCATGATGAATCAAATCCCCAATTCTGAATTTCGACCCTGAACTGAGTCAACCAGACTCTAATGGAAGCATTAACTGGTTTGGGTTGCTTACGATGGAATTGAAGACTGTATATGTGTTTTGTGAGTTGCTTCGTTGTTATCAACAAAACCTATTACAATGAGGTCTTTGTTGTGATGACCGAGAGTCAACTTCATTCTTTAAATTTCATAGTTGATGTCACGTGGGGAATTATGGAAGGCAATGTGGATTTATTAATGACTGTGGTTTACTGCCAAAGTGGATGGTAGGCCAAATGAAACAGGTTGGACTAGTCAGGGACATCCATATTAATTAATTATAGATTTTCAATAACTATTATAAATTTGTTTGTAAAACTTAAGTGATAATGAATTTCAAAATTAGATAAGGATATCATTTGTAAAATTGTTTCTATATATATTTCCTATTTAGATAATTTCTCTAGATAATTGTCGAGTACAGCGGCTGGTACTCATATATATCGGTGGATGGGAACTCGTCCATATAATGAATAGTAGTTAAGTTATTGATTAATTGTATCTTGAACAATTATTTTAAGACATTGAGTGGTGTAAAACAAATTATGGATGGTTTTCCAGATAGTTTTTCATTTGTGGATCTACCAAGGATCCCTCATTTGTTGAAGACATAGGAGTGGTCTTCTCGTGAGGTTATGTGACAACTTGAGATGTTGTTCAATAATTGACTTTAGAAGATTCATGATTCATGAGTTCGAGAGTGGAACTCCGGAATCCAGATTGTTGGCTACACCTCTTTTACGATTATGAGGCAAATTGATGGAGTTAGCTCTATGTGATTTCGAAGATTTTTAAGGAAGCTAATGAATATTTTGTAGACAAGAATATCAAAAACAATACTAGTTAAGTGGGGGACTTGGATATTTAACTACTATTTGTCTTGTGCACATTGAATGAGATTTGTCATCATAAATATAATTGTCATGTGAGTTGTTTGGTGGTTAATTAGTTACATTTAAGAAAATTAGTCCAACTAAAATAGTCGTACTTTGGTATTTGGTTGAAATATTTTCTCAACTAATCAATTATATGGTTAAGATAAATTTTTTATCTAAAACAATAATTCTTGTATTTATATGTGATATTTAATAAATAGCAATAGTGATTTTGGTGTCAAATATATATATTTCTCTATCAAAATATATTTTATAAAACATTAAATACTGTTCCATAAAACGTGTTATATTTTTAAATCAAGTGATAGTAAGGTAGTTGTCTTGTCAACGTCATTAAAAGTCATTTCATTTCATTTCAAAATCTGTGTTAATGTAGAACACACTTTAATACTCATATAACTTTTGCTGGCGTAATAAGTCAAATTCTAGGAGAATCGCAGCCCGTGTTTGCATAACAAGTTAACATAAAATTCTAGGCGACTCACAATCCGTGTTTGCGTAACAACTCGATTATGTCGCACACTTCCACCTCATTCAATACTCATAACTTGTGTGGAGTGATTTGAATTATCAACTACTTTAAAGTTTTTGTTTAAAATGGACATAGTTTCTGAATTTGGTGAGATGACTTGTCCGTATCTATTGTATTTCCAACCAATTATCTTATAATTTTTAGATGTAGCTTCAAATAAAAAATTGAATTTATAAATGTAATCGTTGAATTTAATAATATAGATTTAGTTTTTAATTATTTAAATTAAAAAGAAAACTACATAGTCTAATTTATAAATGTAACAGTTTTTAAGGATCATTTTTTCAGTTTATGTTGTTTAATTTATATAATTCAAGTGTTCTACAGATTTTTTATGATGTTAAATCTATTTATGCATTCAAATATATATTTTAAACAATAAAAAATCACACTCTTACTTGAATTTGTATCACTAAATTTTAGTAAAAAAATTATTTATTTTGTAAATTCAACTATACTTTAAAAAAATAAAATTTTCAAATTTTTTAAACATATATTAGTTTTTTTGAAAATATAAATGACATAGAATATAAATATCATATATAATATACACTATATTTAACATTTAAACACAATATTCTTGGTGATACGAATTTTATATTAGCGTAATTGTGATATATAATATAAGTTATATAAACAAAAATCATCACACTATATTTAAAATTTAAACACAATGTTCTTTATGATATGAATTCTATACTACAGTGATTGTGATATATAATATACCTACTGTTAAAAAAAAAAATCATCACAGATCTTACATATCCTTATAATTGAATCCCTAAAAAAATTTTCCATCTCTACGTGAGCATTTGTTATAGTGGATGATATAAGGATGATAGTTTTATATGACAGATTTTAACCACAAAAAAAAAAAAAAACAAAAAAGCTATCCACTAAACGTAGATCATAATTAACTTATGTTTTATGTTATTATAATCCCTATAGTTGAATCCGTAAAAGTTTCTTGCATCTCTACTTGAGCATTTGTTACAATCGACGATATAAGGATCACAATTTTATATGAGAGATTTAATATATATATATCCACTAAAATTACATCATAATTAACTTCTGTTTTATGTTATTATAACATGTTTATGAGTGGAGGGAGTGAGCGCCGAAGAGTCTGTTTGTTTGTAGCATTAATAGTAAAGTGACATGATTTTGGACACTTATAATTAAGATCGAAATCTAAATTGCACCTTATGCTCACATTCAAGGTTTTCCTTTTTCACAGTTTCAATATTTTTTTTTGGTGTTGTTTATTGATACCGAAATGCATTAAGTACGATCAAGAATTTTTTTGGCACTTAAAATATTTAAATTTGACAACTAGAATTTAGATTTTCAAAAATTCTGTCAGATTTTATCATAATCTTACCAGAATTTCTATTATTCTCTCAGCTACTTTATGGGCTGTTTAACTAAATTTTATTTTTTATTATTTCTAGGAATTAAAAAAATATAGAGATAACAGATGACACAACTTTTTTACAAATAGAAAAGAAAAGCTGCAAAAAAATTAGTCATGCTCGTTGTTGCTAAAATACATTTGCTAGAAATTAGTTGCCTTGTCTGTTGCTAAAAGAAAAGGTGGTAGTTTTTGGCTGTGAAACTACAATGAAAAACCAACTTGACTAGTCTTTACGTTCAATTTGATCCTTGAACCATAAGGGGCACTCTCAAATGCTACAAGGTCTTTTTTAAAGTTGTTCACTAACACTAGAAAATAGCCTATGTAGCACAATGGCTAGATATATGATTTATTGTGGGTGGTTTCCAATGATTGTACAATATGTGTCCATGAATAAATTCCTCTCTTGTAGAGTCATTGGTCAAAGCAATAACATCAAGTTTGATATAATAACATGATTTTAAATAATTTGAGAGAGGAATATAATAGAATATTTGATAATTAATGAGACATATTGAATGATTAATCAACCAGATATAGTAGATGTGTGTAGAATACTTCTACAACCCAAAAAATATACATTCGAGAGATGACAGAAGGCAAAAGTTAAATATGCAGTGGATCTTATTTCAAAGAAAATATTTAATAAGATAATCTCTCTAATGATTATAACTTTGTGGTCGGTTGTCACAAAGGTTGATATTCTAACCTGTCCTTGGCGTAACTCCTATGTTACCCAGAACATATGTATAAATAAAGCATGAAAGGACTAGAAAAAACATACACAGCAAAAATAAATTGTGTCATGAATTGGAGCTAAAATACTATTATAGCATCATTTCTCACCTTGACATGATTCATGATTGCTTCATGGCTTTTGGGCACCCATTCCTACAGACTTGGACAAATTCACTTAAAAACACTGTAAAATCCCCCATACGCGACTATTCCCGTACTTTTCTACGTGTATACGCGAGTCCAGCTAGACTTTTCCGCGTATGCCATTAAAATGATTAAAAAATATATAAAAAATCCCTAATTTCACGCTGGGTTGATGGTTACTCAGGTAGTTCAACCACCCCAGCCCATGGCCAACTGTTTCCAACTGCTGAAACTACTTGGAGGGACTATAAAAAGCCCTCATGTGTATGGCCTAAGGGAGAGAGAGAATTATTGATATTATACTCTGTTGGTATTCCCTATCCAAGTTTGATTCCCCGTGCCTCCTGCACTTTCCCAGTTCATTACAGGAAACCCTTGTTTCCTTGAGATGCACATCCCTTTATATTTCATCTCGTATGCACCAGTTTGGAAGGAGTCTTAATGAGGCAAGGGCTGGACGGATCCGGACGACGGTCTGCGAAGGCCTTGGAAGGATCAGGTGATCTCTCCTCTTGTTACTTTTGTACATGCTATTTATAATACAGAAGTACCATGCTGTTCCCGAAATAAACGTGTTAGTGTATGCTTTTATGTATGAGAATATTTGTTATACAAGCATTTATTATGATTTATCTAATGTTTTATATGAATCTCACTAACATTTAGAGTAGATATATGCTGTACAACCTGTCCTTTGTGCTGGTTTCTTCTTGTTTTTCAGGTTAAGAAGGAAGGACGGTTGCTGGGGGTTTGGACCCCACGTGGATGTAATTCAACCGTAGGACCTACGGGTAACTCTCTCATTCTAATCTATTTAGTTTTTCTGAACGTGCATGGTTGTGTGAGTCTCTGTTAAGTAGCATGCCCCTGCTCTGTGGAGGTTGTATCCCAACCAACCTCTAGGGTGTTAATTCCCCGAAACAGAACTGGCGACTCCACTGGGGATCACATTCTTGTGATTCTCATGTTGGGTTGTTTCAGCTGTTTGGTAGGTTGCCAACAGTTTTATCTTTCATTTGCAGTCTAGTTTATTTTCTTGCAGTCAGTCTGAAGTCTTGGTGTCTTTTCCAGGCTTGTTCTTTTGTTTTTTTCATTATTTACCTTTGCATATGCTCCTTCTTTTGCACGCAGTCGCGTATACATGCTAGTTTGTCTGAAGGAAACCGCGTATACGCGAGTTTCCCTTAGAACAGACTCGTATGCACGCTGGTTGCATAGCTGTGAAGTCGCGTATACCTAGGCAGATTTTGAATTTTTAGGATTCTTGACTTTGTGGTCCTTTCTGGCTGTGGAGGCCTGTTTCTACAGAGTCTCTGTACTTACTGGAGTGTGAAGGAAGTGGTTTCATGTCTGTTCTCTCTTTCGTTTGATCGAAAACTAGTCTTTTTGGCAAAGTGTTGTTTCTGGTGCTGTCACTTCTGGATTGAGTTCCAAGATCACTTTCTGAGCATTCTTGGCTGTTCTGCTTTATCAGAACAGAGAGCTTCTGCTCACTGACTCGCTCTTATCTTTGTGTTGTGCTTCGCATTGCGATTTTTGCTTCGTTTTTTATTGGTTTTCTTGAGTTCCATAGGCTAGGGTTTTGTTGCAATTTTCGAAGAACTTTTCTTGCTTCTTTGGAATTTTTTGTTGCAGCAAGTTTGCACTATTTGTCTAGGCTGATTGGCTGAGTTTTCTGTCTTTCCTTGCTCTTATTGATCTTGCTACGAGTTAGCTTTATAATTTTTGGGAGCATTGCTGAAGTTTGTGCTTGAAATTCGGTCTCGTTTTGGTTTGGATTTTGATAGTTGTGCTTGGTCTTTTCGAGCTCTTGCTTTATAAAACTAAAAAGCCCAAAAAACATTTGTTTTTCTTTTTGTTTTTGCATTTCAAAAACTCAAAAAACATTGTGTCTTGTTTTCATTTTTGTTGTTTCATTTTCATTTTCATTTTGCAATATCTTTTGGAGCTTTTGTGAAGTTTCTTGCTTCTAGTTTTCAGCTTGATTTTGAGGAGGAGTTGTCATTTAATTTCTTCTTCTTGTTTTTAAGTGTTTTTGGTGTCTTATATTAAGAGTTATTGTTTCCGAGAACTAGCTTTTTGGGCCATCAAAAAGGAGTTAAAACTGAAGGAGCTTTTTGGGAAATTTCACTTTGTTTTAGGAGATTTTTTGCATCTTAGGATTTACATGCTTGTAGTGATTTGCATTAGGTGCATTTCAACATTTAGTTAGCTTCTTAGTTTTTGTGAGTGTGAGTTTGCTTTTTGAAAAGAAAAATACAAATTTTAGTCTCGTAGAACCTGTATAGAGATTACTTTTCATCGAAAGACAAAGAACTGCATGTGCATGTAGTTAAGTTTTTATTAATTTCTTTTGCATCAAAACACCATTGGTTTCATCTCCATATCCTTGTGACTTAATATAACAGCCCTTAAAATAAGCGATTTAATCTAAAATCAACTAGCAAGTTTTTCTAAGTGTCAATCACCAACTAGCTAGGTTGTAGGGCCTTGGAATAGGAGAGTGGAGAGTTAACTCTCCAAGGCCGCTCAAACAAACATAGAAGTTGATTAATTGAGCAAAATCCAACTCCGTGAGGTGGACTGGGAAAGCTCTCATCCGAGAGTCAAGCGTGAGGGGAAGTGAAGGTTGAGAAGAGGGATACCCCCCCTCCGATTAGCTGAATCTGACCTCAAGACCGTTCCGCCCAGCTTCTGATACGGATTGGTGTCCATAGCTGCCACTCCTAGGTTCCACACAGGTGACTGCGGGGGGGAATACCCGTGGTACCTGAGGCAGACGTCGCATCACTTTCAGCAGTACTTCTGGGGGGTGCCCTTGCGAAGCTTGGGTGCTTGAGCTGGCAAAGGCTGTCGTTAGGAGGTCGACGTAACTGTTTCTGATACCTTCGCTAGTTGTTCTGGGCCCTAATCATCCCAGACTGCTTTCGGGAGGTCCTATATTTCGCTTTCCTGTATTTTGGTGTCCGGTCCTCATCACCCGGAGCGAAAATACTTGGAGGTTGTTTGCTTGACTGTATCTCAGGGATTTTTATTTTAGTGAGTGCTCTTTGCTCCTAGCTTGCCTAGCTTTTCACTTTTTTGAGTCTAATTTAAAAAATCTATAAAAGTGGCTGATCAAGCGCCTCGACGTTCGAGGAGAATCCGGGGGTTATCTCCCGAGAGTGCAGAGCCTTCTTCGAGAAGGCGTAGGAGCGATTTAGCAGGTGGTTACCACCCTGTGGAGTCTGACGCTGTGGAGAGAGATCCTCCACCAAGGTCTAAAGGTTTCGTAGCTGATTCCGGTGTCGGTTCCGAGAGGAGCGTTCCGCTCACCTCGCGAGTGTTGTTTCCTCAGGAAGAAGATTTTCAGATAGAAGATATACCTGAGCCTCCTGCTACAGGTCCATCTCCTCTTCCTCCTGATTATCCATTTGTTGTTCAGTACATTGGACCGGAGTCTGAGAGACCGCCGAATCTTCCGTATCATTCTTATCTTTCGATGGCCACGACTGGGAACGCGGCTTCTACCGTGAGTGCTGCAGGCATTCATACCCCTACTTCTGCTGAAGCAGGGGGCACTATTGCTTCATCTTTGATTGCTTCTATTGCTGCTATGTTTGGCTCTGGGTTCACCCAAGCATATGCTTAATTCCGGTCCCTTCTCGTTCATGCATGTCCACAAGGAAATCCCTCTTTTTCCTTTTTCCTCACGGCACTGATCTACACCCATGTTCAACATGCATAGGTGGATCTACCTTTCTGTTTGTTTCTTTGGGACTCGGACATATTCCCGGCCCAACTTTAGGTCGGCGCAGGCGTACGTCCCGTACCCGCAGTTTCAACCCCTGGTCTGGGGGGCAAAGTTCGACTACTTTTACAGGATGGAATCCTGTCTTTACTACAGCAGGGGCAGGGAATCAGTTTTACGCAGGTCATCAAGGGAATGCTTCTTTCCCTTCATCGAGTGCTTATCAGTCTTTTTCTCCTCTGTCTAATCCTTGGAACCCCTACCAGGGGCTTTCCTCTTTAATCAATACTTCAGCGGGGGGAACTGGTCTGGGCTTTGGTAACTCGGCATGGGGAGGAGGTTCTTCTCCTTTTTCTACGAGTCCTTTTTGGCAACCTGGTGCCTCAGCAAATCCAGGGTATTCTTTTCAGAATGTTGGGAATCCATCCCATCAAGGATGGAATCTTCAAGCTCTGCCTCATTTACCTTTTCTGGCAACGTTAAACTTTCCAGATTTGTCGAAGTTGACTAATGATCTGTTTTTTTATAGTCTGGGGTGGCCTCCGGTTCCCACCAAACTTCCTTCAGACATTCCAAAGTTTGAAGGTAAGAATGGAGAAGATCCAGCTGACCACATCACCACTTTCCACTTATGGTGTTCTTCAAACTCCCTGATCGATAATTCGATTAGGTTGATATTATTTCAACGCACCCTAACTGGAAACGCTGCCAAATGGTATATTGAGCGCATCAATTTCGCCACATTTGGAGAACTCGCCGTCAAATTTCTAAACCATTTTCGCCGTTCGTCGCATATGAGAGGCTGGGACCGAACTCCCGGCTAATTTTAAGCAGGATGAGGCAACTCACATTTCTGATCACATTTAGGAATGGAGGAGAAGGAAGAGGCTTATCAAATCCCATATTCCAGGTGAGTTCCTTCTCGAGTGGTTTTTGAAATCTCTGCAGTCAGATATTTCAAAGGATGTATCCCTATCTGGGGTATTTTCCGAGGAGCAGGCCATCTTTAGGGCCCAACAGTTAGAATTGATCTATTCTCAGTCTGGGATGCTTTATAAGTATTTGCCCAATGCTCCTCACTCCAAATTGGATTTATCGAAACCCAAACCTGGTCCGCATGGTGACGGGCTTGTCGGATCGGTCCATAGTAGTGCAGCCAGTCTGCTTTCTCAATTGTAGCAGTTGTCTTTACAATCTGCTCCTTCTGGTCAGGCTGTGCCTGCTGATTCATCACCTTCCCAGTCTTTGTCCATAAATGCTGTCCAATCTTCCGAGCCCAAAGGAAATCAACAATCCGATGGGAAGAAGAAGGGAAGAAATAATAATAAAAAGGGAAATAATGGGAAGGGTAATGTGAATAAAACCAACGAGCATGTTGGTGAGGGTCAAAAGGAGAAAAAGAAAGTGAATTTTCCATGCAAGCTTTGTGTTGGAGACCATTTTTTGGTCTCAATCTAGTCTCCTAAACTGAGCTCATTTAATTGTCAACCAGGATTTGTAAACTGATGAAGTGAAATGTACCATATGTACCTAGGTGCTTGTTTCCTAGTGCGTTGTGTGTAGTGTTTTGTGATGTTTTGGTCTTTTATGTTGATTTATGATGTTTTTGGTCTTTTGAAGTTTTATGTTTACAATGAAAATGCCTAGAAAGCTAGTGGAAAGACGCTGGTGATTAAAAACAGAGTTAAGCCTAATTGATGGAATGACAAATGGCAAATGCAATTGGAAACACTGAAGCTGACTCTAAACTATGACTAAATAAAAGCAAAGCTTGATAATGACTTTCAAACAAATGATTCAAAACACAAACTAAACTTGAGAAATGATCACTAAGTATGCAAATCCTTTAGATGAACAGTGAAATAACTAACTTACAATGATGCAATACTTTTGTCCTACTCAAGAGTTATTGATTTCTTTTCAAAGTAGGCTTTTGAGGGAGGACTCTGTTTATGAAATGATAAGGAAATTGCAGAGATACTTCAGGCCTTATAGTGATGTTGTCTTCTGCTCATGTGGTTATGGATCATTTGTAGATTTTAGAACAAGAAGAGGTTTGTGAATAATGAAGGCTGTCTTGTTAATCCTAACAACTGAAGTAATTTATTGTGCAATGGATGACAATTTAAATATGAAGTGCAAGTGAAATGAGTTAATCTAAGAATGAACCTAAACTGCCACTAATCTAGAACAATGCTGAACTATAAGTCATCATCAAACTCGAAACAAAGTAATTGAACATGAGTTAAATGAAATGAAACTCCGAAGCATTCTAACTATGCTAACATGCATTATTCTATGAAGTTACACAATATTTTTGTTCATCATTAGTGATATTTTGGAAGAGTTCCTTCTTTTGGAAGAGGTAGAACAATTCTGAATGTGTAATTGAGTGCAATTGTAAGCAAATAGACTGAAAGCAAATGAAAAGCTAAGATATCATATCCATACCCTACTCGTCATTATGATGTCTTGTCATTATGATGTCTCGGGCAAGCGTTTAAGAGCAAGCACAGATGATACTTAGTACAAACACACAACTAAATCATTCATCATCACGGTAATGTCTTGAACTTCTTAAGAATTTCTTGGAAGAGTTTCTTCTAAAGGAAGAGTGATTAGAACAAGTGTAACCGTGATAGTGAACATCAAAAACTACAACTAAATCCTACAATACTATAGTCATTCAACATTCATCATTATAATCTGTTGGAAGAGTGTCTTCTTGTGGAAGAGCTGAATGAATATAACTACAGTAGCTAGTTAAAACAACTATAAATTCAACTCCTAATCCTACAATACTATAGTCATTCAACATTCATCATTATAATCTGTTGGAAGAGTGTCTTCTTGTGGAAGAGTTAGAATGAGTACGACTATAGTAGCTAACAAAAACAACTATTAATTCAAATGCAAAACGTAAAGGCAGCTAGGAAACTTATCTAATTTACGCAAAATAAATCCGTGCAAGAGGCAGGGGCCCTCTACCACTTGACGGCATTCAACTCCAAATTAAATCACGCCTTCAAACAACACGGTCATTCCATTAAAGATGAAAGAACTTGAATATAACACTCGCGTCTTAAGAAATGTAAGGGCATACGTAGTCTAAACAAAATCTAGCAACAAATCTAACATAAAATCTCTAACATAGCTCTCGGTCTTCCGAGTGTTTATAAAGAAAATGCACATAACAAGACTTGCAACAATTCAGGAACACTGTCTTTCCTTATCGGAATCACATTAGGACTCTTGAAGTGGCTGCGTGAAGAGGAAAAAGACATCTGGACTGAGACAGTCCTAATAGAAGTCTACTTTCCTAAATGTGTTCCCACGTTCCAAAACCGTACCCAGAATTCGTTTCTTCCTCCATGATGAGCAACAAACCATGTAGACATGACGTGGATCATGCCCATATGCGGTTTTTCTCAAAAGGCCACCTGGAACATACTCAAACATGAAGGCAGCTGCAGAATCGCCGGTTAGCTACGGAATGTCTGCATTCTGCAGCTAGTTCCGGTCAAAATGTTTTATAATGGAAAAAATCACAAAATTTAACAAGTCAGTCATGTAAATCATTCTAGAAGTAATTTTAACTATATTCATTGATCAATTGGGTCTAAGATAGCAATGGAAAAGGAAAATGAGGTAAAATGAAGTGAAGGAAAGCACAATTTTGAGGCTCAACATACCCCCACTGTTGTCTCTTTGCATGTCCTCATGCAAATTATCCTATGAATTTAGAGGCTTCTGCAAGGACATCTAGTCCTCTCCTTGTCCTTTGTCTGGAAGCTAGAGATCTTCTGGGTTTTCTGATAACAAGTTTGAACCTTAGGTTGGTGAGTGCCCTGATTAGCTTTTTGTTCCTTGTCTTCAACTTCTCAGTGGTCCTCTCCACTTTGTCTATATGCAGGGATAAGGTTGAGTTCATTTCAGTTTTGAGCTTGACTTGATCCTTGAGAATTTCATTCTCATTTTTGATGTGTCTATTCAGTAATTCCAACTCATACCTATCCCTTCTTAATATATCTATTTCAGACAGTGGAGGACTGGGGGTTCTTTCTCTGCTTTCTGAAGCTCTCCTCTCTAAAGTTTCCACATAGTCATAAATTTCCTGTTGAGCAGGGTCAATTTCAGGGGTTCCTTCATAAAATTCTTCTTCAATATCTTCTTCCATGGATGTTTCCTCGTCTTCTATATCAATCACCCCTGTTTGTTTGATTAGTGTTTTCTTCAGTTTCCCTTTGAGTCTGTGGCTTCTCCTAGGCTGAGAAGATCCTTCTCCTTTCTCCATGGCAGATTTCTTGATTACCTTTCCTTCCTTAAGTTGCCTCTTGATTTGGGTAAACTTCTCTGAAATGATTTCCTCACTGCTCTCTTGGACTGGTTTGTCAATTTCAACTTTTGAAGCCCTCCATTTCCTACTTCTCTTTGTAGGCTGTGGTTCAGGTGATGGTTCTTTTTCTTCTTCAAAATGATTTCTTATTAATAAATCGTCCCATGTATCATTTGTTTTAGCTAGATGATGCTCAATCAAAATTTTGACCAAACCATGATGATATAGGGTTGTCTCTAAAAATTGAACTCTTCTCTGAACACGAGAAGCCATCTTCTTCAGACCTTGAAGCAAGAAATATGGTAGGTTTAAGTCTTCCCCCAGGAAATGCATCATTAGTCTAATGTGGTAGACATAAAATTTTCCATATCTACCCTCACATGCAATAAATTTTTGCAGAAGAAGTAGTATGTTTCTCCATTTGTTTTTCAATGCAGAACTGGGAATTCCTTTTTTAAATACACTGACATCCATACCTGGTGATTTTAAAATTTGTTTCCAGGAGTCATTTTGGAATTCTCTATTTTTAAACCATCTCTCTCCAGTTCTGAGCAACCCTGTAGCCTCTGCAATGAAAACTTCAGTGACAGTAAATTTTACATCACCCACCTCAACTTCGGTTCCTTGAAATGATCTTGCAAAAGTTTTAGTGACTTCCTTGTGGAAGCCATTAAATTTCTCCAAAAATTGAAGCCATCCTATTTGTTGTAACATTTCTTTGCATTGTGGGTAGCCTTCTAAATATTTTGAACCCACTGGTTCAGTCCTTACGATGAAACCCATGATTTTTTTCTTCAATGTTCAAATTAACACTCTTCTACCCGCAAAACAATGACTTTCACTTTCGGATTGAAATGGATTTAAGTTCTGAATGGAAATGGTTTCAATTTTGGAATAACATACCTCTGATTTATAGTGGCAACAGCTTCAAAACCTCGGGCTGATATGCCTCTGTTGACAATTGAACTTTGGATTGATACGTCTCTGTTTGACAGTGACAAATGGCTTCAACTTCTTCACTTCAATACCTTTGGCTCTTGGTAGCAAATGGTTTCGATTTCAACACTGCAACACCTCTGTCTCCTAGTGACAAAAGACTTCAAACTCCACACTGCTACACTTCTGTGTTTGGTAGCAAATGGTTTCGATTTCAACACTGCAACACCTCTATCTCCTATTGACAAAAGACTTCAAACTCCACACTGCTACACTTCTGTGTTTATAGTAAGAATGCTCAAACTCTGCCCACAGTGATACTTTGTATACCCACGGAATCAAATGGCTTCAAATTCTCACGCTGTTATGCTTTCAAATTTACCCTTTTAATCTGCTATGAGTTTACAATGCTCAACGCTATTCAAACTGATATCCTTTGGCTCTGCTCTAAGTGATAATAATATCTCTGTCTTCGGAATGGAATGCCAGCTACGGAATGAAGTTATGGCAGTGGTCATGGAATGAAGTAGTGGAGTGAGGTGGAGGGAATGTATTAATGATTGAAGAGACGGCGGAGTATTTTACGATGGCAGAGGAAATCATCATTGAATGATTTGGTTAAGAGACGTGGAGAATTCAAATACCTCGGCCATTTTTTAACCGCTTAAATGATATCGGATATGAAATTTGAAATGGAAGATTTTAATCCAAAGTCTGTAGAGGGTTTGTTGGTGTTGATCAATAAAAACAATTAAAAAAACCTTTTTTAACAATCCATAACTAAACTATGCTAAACTTTTATGAAATTCCATTATAATTTAAACTTGTTACCTTTGCCTTTCATTTGATTTTTTTTTTTTTTTTTTTTTTTTTGTAGCCTTTGTCTTCTTGTTCACATTTGGAGGAGTCTTCATAATTTTCTTGATGCTTTTGATTCATGGATACACTGGGTCACTTTGTTGCAATTCTGATGTCTGCTGCTTGACACCTTCAGGATTTGTAGCTGCGGAAGACTGTCTGGCTGCAGAAAGGCTGATCAGCTGCAGAATGTCTACTGAGCTGTAGAATGTTCCTGTAGAGCACTTTAATCATGAAAATGGAGTGTTTTTTGGAATATGGGTGAAATGTTATGTGGTATGAATGAAAATGGATGATGGATTATGATATGTATGAAGTGGATGATGAAATGGAATGGATTCAGTTTATGAAATGGAGTGAAAGAACATAAGAACTGTACTGCAATTCATGACATGTTTTATTCACTTACAGCAAGATATCAAATTTTGTATTTTGACATGAAAATGAGATGGATGGAAGATGGAATGAGATGAATGAAATGTGGAATGGAGTGAAATATGAATGATGGATGAGATGGAGTATGGATGAATAAGTGGATGGAGTGAAATGAAATGAAATGAATCATAAGCACTATGGAACTGAACTTATGATTTTTGTAACAGCTGCTTGTAAAAACAAATATGGGAAAAGTTAGAGTGTCAGAGAGACTCTGATTTTCACTCTATCTTTTCTGTATAAACATGCCAATCAATGATTGGTTTTCATGTTTATACCTTTTTTTTTTTTTCAAAAAGAACTGCTTCAGAAAATTTAATCAAGTTGATGAAGAAGAGGGACTCTTCTTCATTAACTTCACATCATTACTTCCTTGGAACTTCTTGACAAACTCTTCTCTTGAGAGTGGCTTGTGGTATAGCTTCAGTCTATGACCATTCACAAGAAAAGTGACCTCTTCTTCATCTATAGTTCTGATTTTGACTGCCCCATTATCAAAAATTTCAACAATTTCATATGTCCCAAGCCAATGTGTCTGAAATTTCCCTTGAAAATCCTTGAATTTTGAATCAAACAAGAGAGCCCAGTCACCCTCTTTTAATTTCTTCTCCTTGATGTACTTGTCATGCCATCTAGCCCTTTGTTGTTGGACTAGACTTTTTGTCTGAACTGCATCTTGTCTGATCTCATCCAATTCATTAATTTACTCCATCTATGCTTTTGTGCCTCCGTTAGATCAAGTCCTAGCTGAACTTCCATCTTGAATGTTTGAATTTGGAACTCTATGGGAAACAAAACTTGCTTTCCATAAATAAGCTCATAAGGAGTATGGCCTGTTGTGTTTCTCCATGTAGTTCTATAGGCCCACAAGGCTTCAGGAATCCTATCTACCCAATCTCTTCTATGTAGATGAACAGTCTTTGTTAGGATTCCTTCAATGACCTTATTAGTGGATTCCACTTGACCATTTGCTTGTGGATGATAAGGAGTAGATGTTCTATATCTGATTTTATACTTCTCCATCATTTGCTCCACTAGCCTTGATGTAAATTGAGCTCCTTGATCTGTAACAATTTCCCTTGAGACACCAAAACAAGTAAAAATATCCTCAAAAAGAAAAGTAACTACAGATGATTCATTAGCAACAAGTAATGGTTTAGCTTCTACCCACTTAGTAACATAATCAGTGCAAACTAATATATATTTCTTTTGTCTTGATGAAGGACTAATAGGTCCTACAAAATCCAAAGCCCATTTTTCAAAAGGTTCAATGTGTACCTGAGGCTGTAATGGCATCTCACCTGAAGGAGAAGGTTTCCCTACCCTTTGGCAACTGTCACACCTTTTTACATACTCCCTTTCATCTTTAAACAAAGATGGCCAATAATATCCTAAATTAAGGATCTTATAGCCTGTCCTCTTATCTGCAAAGTGTCTGCCACAAGGTTCATCATGACATGCCTTGAGAATTTCAGGCATCTCATCTTCACGAACACACCTTCTAATAATCAAATCTGGACCTGTCTTGTACAACTCATTAGCGAACCATGAATATCTTGCACTATCATTAATGATTTTCCTTTTATCCCTTGCATTCGTAATTGAAGGAAATTTTCCTGAAACTAAATAATTGGCAATATCAGCAAACCATGGAGTTTGAGTAGAGATTGCAAAAAGATATTCATCAGGAAATTGATCTTCAACCGGAGTGTCATCTTTGATATTTTGGATTCTAGACAGGAAATCAACCACAGTGTTTTGTTTTCCAGGCCTATCTAGAATAGTAATGTTGAATTCTTGCAATAGTAACAACCATCTTATAACTCTGCCATTAGTGATTGATTTGTTCATTAAGTATCTAATGGCAAAATGATCAGTGTGAACAAAAGTTTCATAGCCTGTTATATAGTGTCTAAACTTGTTTATGGCATGAACAACAGCTAAAAACTCTTTTTCAGTTACAGTATAGTTTAACTCTGCAGGAGTCAAATTTTTACTGATATAATAGATGGCATAGGAAATCAAATCTTTCTGTCCCAATACTGCTCCTAGAGCTGTATCAGAAGCATCTGTCGAGATATGAAAAGGTAACTTCCAGTTAGGTCCCCTTAATATAGGTGCTTCAGAAATTTTGGTTTTTAGGGTTTCAAAAGCTAACTGGCAATCAAAAGTCCACTTAAATTCACAATCTTTGGTAAGTAATTTGAAGAGTGGAGATGCTATTTTGGTGAAGTTTTCTATAAATCTCCGATAATACCCTGTAAATACTAGAAAACTTCTAACATCTCTTTGACAACTTGGAATGGATAGGTTAGAAATGACTTCAACTTTTGCCTCATCAACTCTAATCCCATCCCCTGAAATGTGGTGCCCTAAAACAATACCTTCAGTAAACATCATAAAAAAAATTTCATGACTAAGTGAAAGGTTTGCTTCTTGACATATTTTTAAGACTTTTTCCAAGTTTTCTAAAGCCTCTTCAAATGTGTTCCCGTAAACTATGAAATCATCCATGTACACCTCTACACAGTCATGTATTAGATCCGAAAAAATTCCTAATACTGCCCTTTGGAATGTTGCAGGTGCATTGCATAATCCAAATGGCAATACTCGGTAGGCATAGGTACCCCAAGGACAAGTAAATGTGGTTTCATCTTGGTCTTCAAGTGCTACTTGGATTTGATTGTAACCACTAAACCCATCTAGGAATGAAAAGTACTTTTTGCCAGCTAATGTATCTAATACTTGATCTATGAAAGGTAAGGGAAAATGGTCTTAAGAGTAGCTTTATTCAGTTCTCGGTAGTCAACACACACCCTCCATTTTCCATTTTTCTTTGGCACAATTACCAAAGGAGAAACCCACTGACTATCTGAAATAGGATAGATGAAATTAACATTTAACAATTTTTGCAATTCTTCCTTGACAATTTCCCTAAGATTTGGATTCATTCGTCTTTGAGGTTGTCTGATTGGTTTGCAATTTGCCTTTATATAGATATGATGAGTACAAGTCTTGGGACTTATACCCTTCATGTCAGTGTATTCCCATGCATATGCAGAAGAATGTCTCTGTAATACTTTGATTAACTCTTCTTGTTGAGATTTTTCTAGGTTTTTGTTTATATTCAAGGTTTTGCCTGGAAAAATTTCACTTGTAGAGCTGCCAAATTTGTCCATAGAATGAAGAGACATATGCCTAGATGACAAAAACTCAATATTGGATCCCTCTTGAAATGATTCATGTTTGTGTTCTGGAGAGAATTCAAAGTTTTCTAGAGTATTCAGAATTTGATTATCTTCACTAATTTCTGAAATTGTGAAGAGTGGTTGTAAATATTCTTCATCCTCTATCCATTGAGTTTCATCTAGATCTGTAATTGTCCTAGCTGGAGGATATAAAGTGAATTTCTTTGTTGAACTAACATCAGAAATATACATATCACCGGACCTACAACTAATAAAAGCATCAGCTGTGGCCAACCAAGGTCTTCCTAATATAACAGGATGGCCTCCTAGATTATTCTTGGGAGTTAGGATCATGAAATCCACAAGGTATTCCCAAGAATCTAGGGACACTGGAATGTCTTCTATTACCCCATCTGGTCTGATCACAGATCTATCTGCTAATTGTAATAGTGTGGGGGTAAAGAGAAGATTAGGAAGTTTCAGTTTGTCCATGATTTGTCTACTCATGATATTTATTGCTGCTCCTAAGTCAATGAGTGTGTTTTGAATTTCAATTCCGTTGATGTGAATTTTGACAACTGGATTTCCTGGGTCAAGGTACTTTGGAATAGTAATCTTACCCATCATAATGTCTGCTATTTGTCCTACCAGTTGAATTTTCTTGGTTTCTCTTATTCTTTTTCTTGCTGTCTTCATACTCAACTCCTTTATTGTTTTGGCTAAAATTGGGATTTCCTTGATGGCTTGCAATAATGGAATTTTAATGCAAACATTTCTCAATTCATCTAAGAAATCATAATTAGGCACCATGATTTGTTTTTCTACACCTTTATCAATTTGTAATCTTTTCGGGAAGGGAGGTGTAGAAGTAGATGTGGATGGTTGCTCTAATACAGGAGTTGGATTTATTGGATCTTTTTGTTTCATTTTTTCAATGTTTTGGTCTTGAAAGGATGTGTCTTCCTCAAGAATTTTATTAACCCGTAGGGAGTCTTCCTCAGAATTATCTTGTTCTTGTATGATCACAGAAGGTTTCGTCTTCTCAAGTGTCCTTCCAGACCTAAGTTGAACATCACTAAGGTCTAGAGGAGTAATTAAATAAGTTGGAAATTGTTGTCCTTCTATCATGTATGTATTCTGAGGGTTCTTATTATTGGGGTTTGGTATGGGCTGAGTTGGCAATTGATTGGATTTTTGATGGAATGGTAATGGAAGTGGTTGATTTTGATGTGGTTGGTTTTGATGATGTTGTTGAGGATTTTGTTGAAAATTTTGTGGAAGATTTTGAGGATAAAAATGTGGATATGGTGGATAGGATGGTGGATACTGATAGTATGGAGAGTATCTTCCATAGGGACTTTGTGTTCCTTGTGCCTAAGATTGCGATTGATTTTGAAATTGGGGCCAAGGTTGCTGCCAAGAATTCCAAGGTGGAGGTTGATTATACATTTGATCATGGAATCCTTGTGTCTGAGGTCCCTGCCAAGGTCTTCTAGATACAAAGTTAAGAGATTCTGTGGAGTCTGTAGGAGTTTCTTCCTGAAAAATAGCCTTGAGACCAGGAAGAGAAGGAAAATTCTTGGTCTCATGTTTCTCAGAACAAATGACACAGGTTTCTATAACTTTAACATCCAAAGGACACTCTCTTAAGGCATGTTTCTTTCTACATTTGGGACAAAAGATTTCCAAAGCATCAGATTCAGCCTTCTGCTTGTTTTGTATCTTAAGGGTGTCTATTTGTTCACTAAGACTCCCTAAGATGTCAGATTTAAAATCATCAAGCATGTGTCCTATTTCTGATCTACTTACTGTCCCAGAAGCAGATTTACTTGCCCTTGCAAGAGCGGGATCTCTTGGACCTTTGACAGTTTTAGATTTCCCTATGGAAAGGTTGATACATAAATCAGATATTTTAGGTGATGTGAGTTGTGATATATCCCCTTTTCCCATCATATTTAGGATATCCAACCATTCATCCCTAATTGTTTTCAACAAAAGAGCTTTTAAGGTGTCTTGATCTAAATTTTCCATTTTTGCCCTTTTGATGTTGTAATTAAATCTTTCCAACAAATCTTCTAAGTTTTCATCTTCTTTTTGTAACATCTTGAACACTTTTTCCTTATGATTAACCGGTAGACAATAATCCAAGTATCTCTCTAGAAATTCTTGTTTCATGTCTTCCCATGTTCTAATAGAGCTACTGATTAGACTCATAAACCACTTCAATGCTGCTCCCTTCAGAGTTGAAGGAAATAATTTCAATTTTTGAGCATCTTGTAGGTATCATAAGTCCTACACAACACTTCAAATTCGAATAAGAAAGTTTTAGGATCTTCAGTTTTAAGTCCATAGAATTTTGGAAGGACAGAGGGCGAAATGTTTTTCATGGTTGTATTGGTTTCTTCATCAAGTATAGGGAACCCAAAAGAGTTTCCTATTCTACCTCTCCCTCCATCTGCACCTCTACCTCCTTCTCCTCTTCCTCCTTCTCCTCTACCTCTGCCTCTACCTCCAAATAATGTGTGTTCTCCATTAAAAACTCCTCCTCCTCCTTCTTCTGCCATGGTTGACTCTCCTGTGGAAGTAGAAAGGTTTGTGTTCCTAACAGGAGTTTTTAAATTTTCTTCTATGGCAGGTTCAGTGGATGAAGTGGAAGGTTTATCTAATGGAATAGGTGACCTTAGATCTTCTAGAAGTCCAGGATCAGTAAAGGATGGAAGATGGGTTTGAGTTGAAGGTGTACTAGTTCTGGATCTAGATGAAACAAGTGGTGTTCTAGAAATCAAACTTCTGCCTCTGTTGCTTATAAATCTTCCCCTTGAATCTCTCTCCCTACGCATAAAATTGTTTTTGGATGCTAGGAAACAAAGGTTACCTAGTTTTCACTTCCCCGGCAACGGCGCCAAAATGTTTGGTCTCAATCTAGTCTCCTAAACTGAGCTCATTTAATTGTCAACCAGGATTTGTAAACCGCTGAAGTGAAGTGTACTGTATGTACCTAGGTGCTTGTTTCCTAATGCGTTGTGTGTAGTGCTTATGATGTTTTTGGTCTTTTGTGATGATTTATGATGTTTTTGGTCTTTTGGTGGTTTTATGTTTGCAGGAAAATGCCTAGAAATCTAGTGGAAAGAAGCTGGTGATTAAAAACAGAGTTAAGCCTAATTGATGGAATGACAAATGGCAAATGCAATTGGAAACACTGAAGCTGAATCTAAACTATGACTAAATAAAAGCAAAGCTTGATAATGAATTTCAAACAAATGATTCAAAACACAAACTAAACTTGAGAAATGATCAATAAGTATGCAAATCCTTTAGATGAACAGTGAAATAACTAACTTACAATGATGCAATACTTTTGTCCTACTCAAGAGTTATTGATTTCTTTTCAAAGTAGGCTTTTGAGGGAGGACTCTGTTTATGAAATGATAAGGAAATTGCAGAGATACTTCAGGCCTTATAGTGATGTTGTCTTCTGTTCATGTGGTTATGGATCATTTGTAGATTTTAGAACAAGAAGAGGTTTGTGAATAATGAAGGATGTCTTGTTAATCCTAACAACTGAAATAATCTATTGTGCAATGGAAGACAATTTGAATATGGAGTGCAAGTACAATGAGTTAATTCAAGAAATGAACCTAAGATGCCACTAATATAGAACAATGTTGAACTATAAGTCATCATCAAACTCGAAACAAAGTAATTGAACATGAGTTAAATGCAATGAAACTCCGAGCATTCTAACTATGTTATCATGCATTATTCTATGAAGTTACACAATCTGTTTGTCCATCATTAGTGATATTTTGGAAGAATTCCTTCTTTTGGAAGAGTTAGAACAATTCTGACTGTGTAATTGAGTGCAATTATAAGAAAATAGACTGAAAGCAATGAAAAACTAAGATATCATGTCCATATCCTACTCGTCATTATGATGTTTTGGACAAGCGTTTAAGAGCAAGAATAGAGATGATACTTAGTACAAACACACAACTAAATCATTCATTATCACGGCCATGTCTTGAACTTCTTAAGAATTTCTTGGAAGAGTTTCTTCTTGTGGAAGAGTGATTAGAACAAGTGTAACTGTGATAGTGAACAGCAAAACTACAACTAAATCCTACAGTACTATAGCCATTCATCATTCATCATTATAATCTTTTGGAAGAATTTCTTCTTGTGGAAGAGTTAGAATGAATATAACTACAGTAGCTAATTAAAAACAACTATAAATTCAACTCCTAATCCTACAATACTATAGTCATTCAACATTCATCATTATAACTGGAGAGCATCTTCAGTGGAAGATTTAGAATGAGTACGACTACAAAATAGCTAATTAAAACAACTAATTCAAATGCAAAACGTAAAGGCAAAATTAGGAAACTTATCTAATTTACGCAAAATAAATCCGTGCAAGAGGCAGGGGCCCTCTACCACCTGACAAAATTCAACTCCAAATTAAATCACGCCTTCAAAACAACACAGTCTGCTCCATTAAAGATTAAATAGTTTGAACATAACACTCTGCGTCTTCAGAAATGTAGCACAGAGTCTAAACAAAATCTAGCATCAAATCTAACATAAAATCTCTCTCTCTCTAACCTAGCTCTCGGTCTCCCAAGTGTTTATAAAGCAAATGCACATAACAATACTTGCAACATTTCAGGAACATTGTCTTTCCTTATCGGAATCACGTTAGGACTCTTTGAAGTGGCTGCGTGAAGAGGAAAAGACATCTGGACTGAGACAGTCCTAATAGAATTCTTCCTTCCTAAATGTGTTCCCACGTTCAAAACCATACCCAGAATTAATTTCTTCCTCCATGATGAGCAACGAACCATGTAGACATGACGTGGACCATGCTCATATGTGGTTTTTCTCAAGAGGCCACCTGGAACATACTCAAACATGAAGGCAGCTGCAGAATCGCCGGTTAGCTACGGAATGTCTGCATTCTGCAGCTACTTCCGGTCAAAATGCTTAACAATGGCAAAAATCACAAAATTTAACAAGTCAGTCATTTAAATCATTCTAGAAGTAATTTTAACTATATTTATTGATCAATTGGGTCTAAGATAGCAATGGACAAGGGAAAATGAGGTAAAATGAAGTGAAGGAAAGCACAATTTTGAGGCTCAACAACCATCTCACACACCTTTGCCCTAAAATTCAGGATGCTCAGCGCCTGTTATCCCAGAGAAAGGTTCTTCAATTTCGTGCCGTGCGCAACAAACCCTTTTCTCAAGGGCAGCAATTTAGTTGTTGGCGCGGAACTGTGTCCCGGCTTCTCCGGGAGGCAATGCAGAAGGGAAATCCCATCGAACATCTTTATGATGAGTGCTCATGCGGATGTCGCTACGAGATCCCGTTATTATGTGGAGGAGAACACCTAGGGGCCAAGGGTTTCCCGATGCTACTGAGCCGCTTCATATTACGAATCCAACCGTTGAGTCTAGGCTCTCGATGCCGTGCCATCTTCTAAGCGGTCAACAATTAATTCGACGCAGGGATTCCCAAGAACACAGATTGCAGTAAACATCCCAAAGTCCGTGCTATGTCGCCTTTATAAGGCCTCCGCCTTGTCCGGCTCACGTGCTGCATTACTCACCGCCATTGGGGCCGTTGATCCGAAAATTCTCTTCTGAATTACTTTCGATATGACTAATTTTAAGAAATCGTACTTCCTGATCACATGGCTTTCCATATTAAATCATCGTATCGGAAGTGCAATATCTTTCAAACGGTTGTTGATGAGGGTGCTTCTACATGCGTCATGTCTCTCGCATGTTGGAAGATACTTGGATCTCCCAAAGCTGTTCCATCTAGCACTGTTCTTACTGCATTCGATGGTCATTCTCACAGACCGCATGGTATTGTCCCGGCTTTGCCCATCTGTGTTGGGGGAAAAACCGTTAACATAGAGGTTGAGGTAGTAGATGTAGCCTTGGACTACAACCTTCTGCTGGGGAGGAACTGGATTTATGAGATGGATGCTATTGCATCCTCATTATTTCAAATAGTATGTTTTCCCCACGAAGGGAGGATAGTTACGGTGGATCAACTGGACTGTCCTCAGGTAGACCTGAATGCGCCTTCTGACTCATCTGTTCCTAAGTTGGATACTACTAAGGCGCTCGTTGAGAATTTAGGAGTTGGAATGTATTCTTCCTTGATGGGTACTTTCGATCTTCCTCCTCCTAAGGTTCATATTAATCCTATTTCATCCTCCAAGGCTCCCTTTTCGAAGAGAGTTCTTCGAACTCATTATTATATTTTCGAACCTTGGACCTTAATATCCCCGGCACGTCATTACTAGCGGAAGGTCAAGTGGGTGGAATGGCATTTCCGATTTCTGCAGCTGAGATTGCATATCAGTCTATTGTTGACACTGCAGAATCTATTCTAGCTCCTCTTTCACCGGAAGAGTTGGATGGTGATGTGGCTTCGGCTTGGACGCTTAGTTCTTCTTCGGCCCAGGATTTTCTTGATACCACTCTTCCATTTGAAGAGGCCATCTTGGAAGCAATGATAGGTATAGATAGACCGTGGGATGATTTGCATCATCGGTCTTACTTCCTACCTGACTTGAGCGAAGTCGAAACAAGTTTTCCAAGTCCTCAGTCTCCTGGACCTGTTCACCCAGTCTTGAGCCCTTTAGCACTAGCACAGGTTTATGCTGAAGGGAACATGGCTGTGATCTCTCCTACTATCCCGGTGAACATCTCCAGGAATCCCAACATTGTCGAGAATGTCTTCATTGGAGCTGAATGCTCCCGTGAAGAGGTTCAAATCTATACCGAGCTCTTCAAAGAGTATAGGGATGTTTTTGCTTGGTCTTATGAGGAAATGCCTGGCATAGACCCATCTATCGTCCAGCATGAGATCAAGACGTATGAAAACGCTAAGCCGGTCAGGCAAAAACTTCGTCCGGTTAATCCTAGGAAGGCAGCAGCTATCAAAGCTGAAGTTGAAAAGCTGCTTAAGGCGTGATTCATTTTCCCAGTTCCTCTGACTGAATGGGTTTCAAACCCCGTTCCCGTTGATAAAAAGCAAGGAACAATTCGAGTGTGCATCGATTTCAGAGACCTAAATAAGGCGTGTCCTAAAGATAATTACCCCACACCCTTCATTGATCAGATTATTGACGAGTGTGCCGGTAACGAGATTTTCTCCTTCATGGACGGTTTTTCTGGTTATAATCAAATTACTATCCGTCCAGAAGATCAACATAAGACCGCATTTATTTGTCCCTGGGGTACGTTTTCATATAAGAAAATTCCTTTTGGTCTTAAAAATGCTGGAGCTACCTTTCAGCGGGCCATGTCTTACGCCTTCCACGACATCAAGAAGATTATCGAGGCATACTTAGATGATCTAGCTGCTCATTCTCGAAAGAGGATGGATCATCCTGGTCACCTTCGAAAAATATTTGAAAGATGTCGTTTTTATAAAATTCGATTGAATCCGAACAAGTGCGTTTTCGCGGTTACATCCGGTCGGCTGTTGGGATTTATCGTGTCTAGGGAAGGGATAAGGGTAGATCCCTTCAAGGTTGAGGCAATAATTCGGTTGCCTCCCCCGTCTTCAATCCGTCAGCTTCAAAGTCTCCAAGGGAAGTCTAATTTTCTTCGGAGGTTTATCGTCAACTATGCTGAGATTACAAAGGGATATATGAGACTGTTGAAGAAAGGAGTTCCTTTTCTTTGGGACGACTATGCTCAACGCTCATTTGATGCCTTGAAAAAGGCATTGACCTCTGCTCCTTTACTGAGTCCACCCGATTATAGCAGAGATTTTCTTTTGTATCTGGCTACAGCAGAATCTACCATTGGTATGGTTCTCGTTTAGGAGGATGATGCTCTTGCTGAGCATGTTATTTACTACCTTAGTCGAGGACTGGTAGGACCTGAACTGCGGTACACCCCGACAGAAAATTTAGTCTTATCAGCAGTTCATGCTGTGCAGCGACTCCGGCATTACATTATTCTTCGCAAAACTTATGTCTTGGCAGCTGCCAATCCATTTCAGTTTGTCCTCAGCAGGCGAGTGATTGGGGGCAAATATAATATATGGATTGTAATTTTACAAGAATTTGATCTCGAGTTCATGTCTGCCAAATCCAAGAAGTCATTAGTCCTTGCGGAATTGATCTCCGAGTTGCCTTGTGGAGAGGAGATGATCTATGATGAGTCCTTTCCGGACAAACATTTGTTTCTAATCTCTCCACAGGATCCTTGGTATGGGGATATCATTGTGTATCTCCAGACTGCGAAGTTTCCCTCTTCTTTTTCGAAAGATGAGCGTCGTAAGCTGCGTCACTTAGCCAGGAATTATCTAATTATTGGTGATGCTTTGTACCGTCGAGGGGTTGATTCAATCCTAAGACACTGCTTAACTTTCGAAGAAGCTGAGGCTGTGCTCAATGATTCTCAGAGTGGAGCTTGTGGGGGTCATTTATCTGGGCTTGCTACAGCCCAAAAGATTTTGCGTGCTGGATACTTTTGGCCCTCGATTTTCAAGGATTGTATTGAATCAGTCAAAATGTGTCATCCTTGTCAGGATTATACTCGAAAAATGCGGGCTCATCCAGCTCCGCTTTTTCCAGTCATTACTGTCATACCCTTTACAAAGTGGGGTATGGATTATACTACTTGTAACCTGCCTTCGGAAAAAGGTCACAAGTACATTATCGTAGCAGTAGACTACTTTACGAAGTGGGTCGAGGCTATGCCTACTTTTGGGAACGATGGTGAGACTGCAACTTTGTTCCTTTTCAACCAAGTTATCGCTCGTTTTGGTATACCTAGAGAGATTGTCACTGAGCATGGCAGTCATTTTCAGAATAGTATGATGGCTGAGTTGGCTCTTAAATTGGGTTTCTGGCAGGAGCATTCATCTCCATATTATCCTCAGGCCAATGGGCAAGTGGAAGCCGTGAATAAATCCTTGAAGACAATTCTTCAAAGGACAATTGGTAAACATAGATCCAACTGGCATATTATGCTATATCCTGCACTTTGGGCATACAGGACGTTAGTTAAAACTGCAACTGGCTTTACTCTGTTTCAGTTAGTCTACGGGGTGGAATCCGTATTTCCTATTGAATGCGAGATTCCTTCCCTTAAATTAGCTGTTGAGCTTCTTCCTGACACTTCTAGTCTGGCAGAGCAGCTTCTTCATATGGAACATCTCGATGAGTAGCGTCGGGATGCTGCCACGATGAATGAAGAGCATAAAAACCGAGTCAAAGTTCAGTACGATAAGGCGGTTAAGCCTAGGGTATTTTCCGAAGGTGACCTTGTTTTGGTCTATGCCCAAGAAAAAGATGCCTTGGGGGCAGGAAAGTTTAAATCGATGTGGTATGGCCCCTATATCGTTAAAAAATTCCTTAAGAAAGGAGCATATACCTTGGTTGACTTCGAAGGGAACGAGTTGCCAGAGCCCCGAAATGGGCTCTATTTGAAGAAGTATTATGCCTAGGCTTTTTCCTGGCATCTTGCTTTTTGTATATAGTAGTTTTTTCTTTGTACATATCTGTTTGGTTTTCGATTTTTGATGAGGTGATGATTTTTTTGATCTGCTTTGGCAGGTTGTGTTGGATGTCATGAGTCATTTTGGTTTCGCCGATGGTGCTAGTAGACACACCCGGAACTTAGCTTCCGTGGCTTCGGTGCTTCATTATCCTTCCGGTCAGCTGTTGGTATCAAGAGGGGTCTGAATTGGACCTGCTTCCAATAATGTAGCAGAATACACTGCAGTCATTCATCTACTCTCGGAGGAAATATCTTTGGGTGTTGATTCGTTGGTAGTTTTCTTGGACTCCCAGCTGGTGGTGTCGCAGTTGAACAACACTTATCGAGTACGAGATCCATTTTTATTACGATTGTTCTTGAGGGTACGTTTGTTACAAAGGTCATTTCAATTTTTAACATTCATTCATATTCCTCGAGCTGACAATTGGTTTACTGACTCATTAGCTAATCAAGCATTAGATTGGCATATTAATCATTCAATACAATAAATTTTTAATCATCAAAAATATCATACATTTGATACATTTATCACATCACATCAAATATCGTTGTATATATCATCGGAGTGTCAAAAAACTTTACAAAATTTGGATCCATAGTCTCGTACAAAACTTGGGCTTATGCCCCATCATGTTCAGTCTCAAAAAAGAATATACAGTCATCTAAAATATAAAATCTGTCTACTCCTGAGGACCCTGCCCGGAAGTCGTGTTCCTATAGAACATAACTGCAGTGGCCACACGGCGGAATAGTCTAACCCAGTCCCGGGGTACTCCTACAACCCGTCTCTGGACGGCTTCCGGCAAGTCCTCCACGGTAGCCATAGGGATTTGGCGGGTCAGTCCCTCCAAGTTTCTCTGCACGGCCTGGAGAGTCCTGTCGGAATCCACTGTCTCTGCCTCACCTCTGCGGCACTTATGGCGCGGTAGGCCCTCAGGACGAACTGGTCCAACATCTGAAACATGATCATTTTAAATTGTCAGTCATTATGAATCCAATCAAAAACATGTTCATTTTTCATTTTTTCATACATATTTGAAAAAATCCAAAAAATATCATATAAGTCAAAAAAATTTGCAAAACTTACCGACTGCTCCCCATGCTGTGCCAGGTGGAAGTACTAGATCTGGATCTCCTCGGAAATCCATCCCGGCATAGGGATAGTCATCCACTGTGATGATCTGTTCTCCCCACCACAGGAAGAACTCATCGTCCCACGTGGTCCGGGGTACCTCACTACCCCCCAGTCTCTTCATCATGTCTGCCCAACGGGCAATTCTTGGGTCCCGCGGGCTACTGATAGTCGAGATGACTCTGTGTCTCAAAGTTGGAATCCTCTCAAAGAAGAATGTTGTCAAAATGGTACCATAGCCAAAGTGTTTATTTTTTACCTGGCGAATAGAAGTCAGCTGTTGTTTCATGTTCAGTAGCAGGGCTGTGCACCAATCATAAACATGAGTCAAACATTCTACAGCTATACTCATTTGCATCCTGGACACCTGATGTAGTGAGGCAGATCCTGCCACTCTGCTGAAGGTGAAAAGGAGGATCTTCATGTGCAAATCCCTAATATCTCTAATTGCAATCTTCATTCCAACCTTTTTGGAATTATCTACGCAATATACGTGGACATAATCTTCCACGGTTAACCCTCCCAGGGGTTTTCCGTGTAGGTCTACTGGTTCTCCCCTCCTGGAGAGTCCAGTGATGAAATATATATCCTCCACTTCAATGTGTAGTGGCATCTGATCAATTATGAAGCAATCCTGATCTGGTTCCCTGTAATTTACGAGCATTTCAAGCAACCGCACATTACTTTTCATATTGGGCATTTTAAAGAATTTCAACAATCCGCAATTTCGGAGGATGTTTTGCGATGCGCTGTCCTGCATGACCTCTTGGTCTACTGCGCTATGCTCATGTTCCCTCCATGAGATGGTCATCCTGAGAAATTTCATCAAATTTTGCATTAGCCACGCTTTTTTGCAATCGGACCTGCGCATACGCGACTTTTCCTGTGCACAGTCGCGTGTATACGCGACTTGCATTCATTAAACCCGTGTATGCGCAGATACACAATTTTTAGCAAGGGTTTTAAAGTAAAAAATCACTTAATTTTAATTTCCAAACGGACAAAATGAATAAACAGGATGATTAAGGAGCCTAACTGAAGTTTCGCTGAATTCCGACGGTCAGTTGTTCCTGATTTGACGAAAGAAGTTTTTAGCTTTAGATCACTTTTTCCAAATCAGCTATGCAATAATGAACCAAATGAGAGGTAATTTGTCTATTTATGGCTAAAAAGTTGAAAATTTTCGCAAAAATTCCTTATGCTTATTTTTTCGATCTATCTTATGCTGTATAACTCGATTTCTTGGAAGTGGCCAGTTTGGTATGTTTTCAGGTACATTTTGACGATTTTGAGATTTTTCCCGGTTTTTGATCCATGATTTCCGACTCGTCACGGCAGGTATATGATCTTCACTGGCATATAGGTTAGGGAATCACTTTCCGTTGCATCTTGCATACTAGCCTCCATACTGATCACTTGCCTTAGGGTCGATCCCATTAGGTCATGAGTATTACACCCATTTCACTCGCCGATTATTTAATCATGACTTGATGGTAAAGCCTTCCTTTACATGGGCTTCCTAGTTAGTTCCTCGCTATCACTTGTTGCCCATGCTGCTTTTTATGTAGGCTTGGGAGTCCTCTTTAGTCCCGCCATGTATTATGTGTTGAAGCTTCATTCTTCTTCTTCATCACTTATCATTTTTTCTGGATTTTACCCTAGAGGCTCCCTGGTGTCGTTAAGTTGTATTACTGCATTGCATATTGGCTACTTGTTTATCCTGGCCTTTAGCCGGCTTCATATGGACTCGATGTTTAAGCCAACTTTTGACCTTGACTTTCTGTACAAGTTAACCATTGCATGCACTTAGCTATCACGACTTGACACCTTTGTACCCATGGATGGAACGTTCCTCTTAGTATCACTGACCAGTTTTCGCCACCTTGCATTGAGCATAGGATTGTTCCAATCCCAGGAACTAGTGCATCTGCTTTCTTGATACTCATTCTATCCATTGTACTATAGCATTCTTTTATTCTTTTTCAGGCTTATTATATGAAAAAGACAAAAAAATCAAATAAAACAAAAAGAGCGGGAACGGGATGTATCTTCGTTATTTTGAAGGCAGTACAGAGTCAGTTTGTCGCCGTTGAACAAAGAACATATACTTATATATATTTCCTTCACTTGGGATGGTTTTATTTTTGACCTAGGTTCAACCTTTACCATGTTTCACTTGTCAGTTCTCCCCCGGTTGGTTATCTCTTCCAATCATATGGAGAGTTTGTTGTGCCTCCTGCATGACAGACTTATACAGTGTCACTTTTTACTGCCATGGTCATCACGAGTCGTGCTTTTGTTCAAGGGAAGTTTAACCTGAGTCGGTCATTCTGCGGTGTCTCTTTACTCATTATTCAGTCGGCCTTCCCGGTCTTGTCAGTATCATGTTCTATCACATCAGATGTTTTGGTCTTCTTCTCGTGCTGGTTTGAGAAGGTCCCCATTGACTTCTTGCCGGCGGGTTTGTCTCTTATCGACTACGACACATTGCTATGAGAGAAAACCTAGAGCCGCACCTTGGGCCTATTTCCATCATTGATAGGTGACCTCGTGCTTAGCATTTGGTCATCGTCATGGGTCTTTGACTGAGTGGTTTCCCCTGTGTTCGACGTCAGCACCCATTATCACACTTGGGATTCGTGCAGTACCTTGATTTCCATTTGACCCTATCGGTGGATTTCTCGCCTCTGTGTCAGCTTTCATTATTGGTTGGTTTAGAGGGTTTCTTCCGTGCGCTAGCTTCATCTTGTGCACGTCGGAAACGTACTTCGGTTTTGGTTCCATCACTCTCCTTCGTCCGATTCCTTCAAAATCTTGGCCTGCGGGTTACACTCGCGCTGGACTGATGTGGGATGCCTTAATGCCTTCCTTCCAGCAGATCTTTTCCCATCGACTCCGACTCATTGCTCTGGGAATAAGGTCTAGAGTATTTTTTTCAGTACCTTAGGGTTTGTAGTCATCAGTGGCAGACTCTTCGCTATCGACAGTGGGGATTCATCATTGCCTCCTGATTGGTAGATTCTTTCAAGTGTTCGACTTCAACTCATTCATTCGCACTTGTCAGATTGTACTGGGGCACCTTGACACTCATTATCATTATCGGTGGGTTGTCTCACGTTGGTTAACGGTATACATCATTGACCGGTAATCCAACGATTTCTCACATGGTCGACTTCAGCTCATTTATTCCCATTGTGTAGAATTGTGCCATAGTGATCGGTGAAGACCTCGGGTTGCATCAACATGTTTCGGTTCACTTTTGACAGTCCTTTCAGAATCTGCCAGTGATGCCGTCCACCCTTATATGTTGCAGTTCAGTACAGCAGCATCCTATATGTTGGTCCCCGAGTTGCGTGATTGTACCATTTGATCCGCCTCTTATGATCCGGTACTTGGAAATTCAATTACTTATTTGATCAGACATCCAGTTGCACCATCTTTGATCAGCTTTCTATATGTGATACTTGGACATTGATTCAGACTTGTATTTCCGGGCCATGCTCAAATGATTCATTATGTACTTTTAGTTCAGCTATACTTGTATACATGTTGGATCTATTTCACTACTTTCCATATGATGTATTTTTGACTAAGCATGGGTATGCCCGCCTCAGCATGAGTTGACTCTCTGGTTTCTTTCATTGGTTTTTGGTAGGTTGAAATCTGATGAAGTCCTCCCTTGTCCTTGTGAAGTTCTTTCTATGTGAATAATACATTTCGGCCATCATGTACCCCTTCTGACCTCATATATTAGGGGGCATCTGTGATAGCATCATTTCTCACCTTGACATGATTCATGATTTCTTCATGGCTTTTGGGCACCCATTCCTAGAGACTTGGACAAATTCAGTTAAAAATAGTGTAAAATCCCCCATACGCAACTATTCTCGTACTTTTCCACGTGTATACGCGAGTCCAGCTAGACTTTTCCACGTATGCCATTAAAATGATTAAAAAATATATAAAAAATCCCTAATTTCACGCTGGGTTGATGGTTACTCAGGTAGTTCAACCATCCCAGCCCATGGCCAACTGTTTCCAACTGCTGAAACTACTTGGAGGGACTATAAAAGGCCCTCATCTGTATGGCCTAAGGGAGAGAGATAATTATTGATATTATACTCTGTTGGTATTCCCTATCCAAGTCTGATTCCCCGTGCCTCCTGCACTTTCCCAGTTCATTACAGGAAACCCTTGTTTCCTTGAGATGCACATCCCTTTATATTTCATCTCGTATGCACCAGTTTGGAAGGAGTCTTAGCGAGGCAAGGGCTGGACGGATCCGGACGACGGTCTGCGAAGGCCTTGGAAGGATCAGGTGATCTCTCCTCTTGTTACTTTTGTACATGCTATTTATAATACAGAAGTACCATGTTGTTCCCGAAATAAACGTGTTAGTGTATGCTTTTATGTATGAGAATATTTGTTATACAAGCATTTATTATGATTTATCTAATGTTTTACATGAATCTCACTAACATTTAGAGTAGATATATGCTGTACAACCTGTCCTTTGTGCTGGTTTCTTCTTGTTTTTCAGGTTAAGAAGGAAGGATGGTTGCTGGGGGTTTGGAACCCACGTGGATCTACTTCAACCGTAGGACCTACGGGTAACTCTCTCATTCTAATCTATTTAGTTTTTCTGAACGTGCATGGTTGTGTGAGTCTCTGTTAAGTAGCATGCCCCTGCTCTGTGGAGGTTGTATCCCAACCAACCTCTAGGGTGTTAATTCCCCGAAACAAATACTTCAAGACCTCTGCTTGATACAAATGAAACAATATATAGAAAATTACAATCTTCTAGCTATTTTTAGACTCTAGGATACAAAAATAATAAAATAAAACTAAATGTATCCTAAGTGCTACAAATATTCTTCAAATACAAATCTAAATAATAAACTAAATGAATGCATTGTTTGATTTGTTGCAGCAAATTTGGGTCTGTTGGAGTCAAATAGTCCCAAATGTGGATTTTAAACCACAAGTAGTGAATCATTCGTCATTTTCCTACTAACATTTTTCTCTTAAAATTAGAAATTGTCTTATTAACTGATAATTCTTCTCCTTTAAATCTAAATAAAATAATTTTACTTTTAATCTTCTTCCGTTTAAAACTGAAGTTGTTGGAGCTCTTTCTTGAAATCTATAAACTCCCATCTAAACATGGTCAACTCTACCACCTATATGTATCAATTACTCAATTGATCCCCTTCGACTACTTTTTCTGCTTGGCATTGGAGTGTGGTATTTTATCTGCTAGGTGTTGATTCTCCTGCCTTCAAATATGGGAATATGTTAACTAATTTCCAATTTTTCCTAATTGAAATATTGAATTTTTTCATTAACTCAGGGAAATATGTAATCTGATAAAACTATCCCCTGAAATTTGTGAACACAAGAAATCGATCAACAGTTGTAGGTTTGAGTGCTCGAGTTGTAGGTTAACACGTTAGAGAGGCAATAAAGACACACAACTAGAATAACTGTGAAATAATTGGGAAAAATATTGCTCGATTGAGCACCTATTCAACCCTTGCTGATCAATGGATGAATATATGTGTTAATTTCTACGAGAATAATTTTTCTTATCAACTTCGCCAATATTTTGAGTTGGCCTTCTACTTAGGATCATTCAACATGCACACGCATTTCCATTCCTGAATGTCTATCTTGCATTGAATGAATTCAAAAAATATTTAAAATAATGAAATCATCGAAATGACCAATGGAATTACGGGGGGGGGGTTTGCACATAGCATGTGGTTTTCAACCTGGGGGTGCGGAAATTCACCAGAGATTGCCATGTGATCATAAGTTATTTTGGAAACACGACTTATTTCGGACGCATCTCCTCCATTAAATTTTTAACATCCTGAGGGGTTCGAAATTGGATAGATGTCGTTGATATCCATTTATTTTGTGGGAAACTCTTATCACCGTTGAAACCTACGAGAATTTTAATTCTATGGATATTCCTACATATTGGAAAATGGATATGAAGTGAAGGCGATAGGAAGACTGTTGATCCAAGTGGATATTGGTGGTCACCCGCTTATTCCACTTGGGGCTCCACCATTGTCTCTTTCAGTTTTTCAGTTTCGGCACAGTTTACTATTTTTAGCAGTTTTTCGGGTCCTAAACTTCCAGAGCCGTTTTGAGGCCCTAAACGACGTTTTTTGGGAAAACGGAGAGCAACATGGGTCCAAGGACCGATGTTGCTCGTTCCAAATTTGTAGTCCTCAGATAGATATTTCTAACGAGGTATGGTATGCATCAAACGAAGATCGTATGCCAAAGTTACGCCCCTAGGAAGTTGAAACACCAATTTACCCAAACGGGGCCCATAGTTTTGGCGCTTCATCTCCTAGGGTTAGGGTTTTGGCTGTTTAGGATTTCCCATTGTTTCTAAACAATAGATAGGCCCTTGAGCCTCATTGTAACTCAGTTCAGAGGCCTGTAGCCACCACATCTCTTCTCAGAGATAGCTACCAGTGC
Organism: Pinus albicaulis; assembly: GCA_034641835.2. Classification (NCBI taxonomy): domain Eukaryota; kingdom Viridiplantae; phylum Streptophyta; class Pinopsida; order Pinales; family Pinaceae; genus Pinus; species Pinus albicaulis. Next base: position 200,286,566 of record CM076572.1, on the reverse strand, counting down.
CCTAGCTAGTTTTATTTCCATTATGTCTATAAGCAAATTTCAGTTCTTTGATATTAATGAAATGAAGTGTTATTTCCGCTGCATCTCTGTATTTATGGTTATATGTTTATTCTGTTGCGTTCCTGCATAAATCCGGATCAGTGGTATCAGAGCGGTCTGCTTTTTCTCGATCCTTCTTTGTATGTCCCCAACGAGGTCGGGGTATAAGGAGCTAGGGCTCGATCTGGTGGAACCTTTGCAAGATCAGCCTCGCAAACCTCGACGGACGCTCATGGGGGATGAAAAGAAAGATGAGGGAGCAGGAGATCCTATCAAAATATTGCTCGAGGAGGCCCTCGAAAAACAAAGGAACACGATGATGGATAACTTTGCTCAGATCCTTCAACGGCTACCCACCGGCGGCGCATCTGCATCCAACAACCACTCTGGAGGCGCGACTCCTTTTAAGGTACAAGTAAATTTTGACATTCCCATATTTGAGGGTCAAATAGACGCAGATGTCGTAGATAGATGGTTGAATCTATTAGAAGGATATTTCTCGGTTCATGACTTTTCAAACCGGGAGAAGATTATTTTTGCACTCCTCAAAGCTACCCCCCATGTTAAGGACTGGTGGGAAACCTACTGTGAGAACAAGGACCAGACAGAACCCTCTCTGTTCTCGGTCGTACCAACTTGGAATTCTTTCCGAGACACCGTCAAGGAACAGTACTATCTCATGGGGAGCTATGAGGACAAGTACATATAATGGACCGCATTACGAAAACAAAGGGATCAAGATGTGCATGAGCTGACGAATCTGTTCCATACCCTACGCACAAAGTTGGGTATCAAAGATTCAGAGAAACATCTGGTACTAAAGTATCGCAGTTGTCTACACATATACATTCAGGAGGAAATGGAGTTCCTCGACATCTCCTCGCTTGGTACGAAATACCGGTATGCTGCGAAGATTAAGCAGAAATTGAAGCAGAAGAAGTGAGACTTTGGATCTGCGAATCAAAAGCAAGGGAAAGGTGCTTCCAAACCGCAGAACAAAGGACAGAGCCAAGGCATGGCGGCTAAATACAACTCATCGAAGCCACAAGAAAAGTACAGCACCGCAAAGCCAAAGAAGGACACGGGAAAGTGGTGTGAGTTCCATAAGAGCTCCACTCACAACACAAGTGAGTGTCGGGCCAAGCAGTCGCTAGTGGCCGAGATGAGGGCTTCTGAGTCAGATGCATGCTCCGACTCCGAATCAGAACCTGAAAAGGGGAATGAAAAGGGAAACAGATTATTGATGCGGAGCCCAACGCCACTGTTGCCACTACAAAGGTCCAGAAGGAGGAACCGGAAGATCCAGAGGAGGAGGAACGTCTCTTCCACTCCCAGATGTGGGTAAAGGGCTCCCCTGTACAGTTCATTGTCGACAATGGGAGCCAAAAGAACCTCATTTCAACAGACGTCGTGAAGCGGTTGGGTTTGCTGACCACAGCTCACCCACATCCATACACCATCGAGTGGCTTCACCAAGGACGAGATCTCCGCGTCAGCCAGCAGTGCCGCCTTCCCTATAGCATCAAGCCCTTCACGAATGAGGTATTATGTGATGTTGCTCCTATTGATGTTTCTGATGTATTATTAGGACAACCATACTTGTGGAAGCGTCATGCTGTGTATGAGTCTCGACCTCGTGCTGTTATTGTTACTTTGGGAAATAAGTTGTACAGGATACCAGAGGTACCACCTCCTGCCGCTATCTCTTTGGTTACCGCAAAACAATGCAGTAAGCTCATTTCCCAAACCAGGAAATTCGTTTTCCTGATGATCCACCCCCAGGGCAAGAAGAAGACTCTGGCCACGACCTCCAGACAGGGCTCCTCTGCACAACAACAACAAATGGATAAGGTTGTGGAGGAGTACGGGGACATATTCACCTCACCCACAGGGGTTCCTCTGCACTGTCAGGTCAAGCACCCGATTGATCTGACCCTAGGTGCGCCGCTACCTAATGGACCGATCTATCGGCGCTCTGTTCTGGAGAATGATGAAATCAAGAGGCAGATTCAGGAGCTGTTGCAGAAAGGTCACATCAGACCAAGTTCATCGCCCCGTGGGAGCCCGATCATGTTGGTACAGAAGAAGGATGGGACGTGGAGACTCTGTATTGACTATCGGGCGCTGAACAAGATCACTGTCCGGAATAGGTACCCAATCCCACGGATTGATGACCTTCTGGACCAACTCAAAGGTGCAAAATATTTTAGCAAGATCGACCTGAAGTTTGGGTATCACCAGGTACCAATTGAACCCTCCGATGTGTGGAAGACTTCCTTCAAAGCCAAGGAAGGCCTTTTCGAATGGCTGGTCATGCCTTTCGGGTTGACGAATGCTCCCGCCACCTTCATGAGGATGATGGATGACATCTTGCGGCCATTCACCAACTCATTTGTAGTGGTGTACTGGGATGACATTCTGATCTTCAGCCAGACTTGGGAAGAGCACCTTCACCACATCCGACAAGTCCTCCAAACACTGCGGCAACACAAGTTGTGTGCCAATTTGGAGAATTGCACTTTTGGCATGACCCAGGTTCAATATCTGGGATACATTATTGATGAAAGGGGGTGCATGTGGATCCAGCCAAGATCCAAGTCATTCAGGATTGGCCAGCCCTAACCACTATAACAGAGCTTCGCAGCTTTCTGGGTCTTGCTAATTTCTACCGGAGGTTCGTGTTGGGATTCTCTCATATCACTTGGCCCTTGAGTCAAGTCACCAAGGGAGGAGCGAGAGTAAAATTTTTTTGGTCGGAACCTCAACAGAAGGCATTCACAGAATTGAAAAGTCGCCTCTGTTCTGCCCTAGTGCTCACTTTACCAGACTTGCAACAACCATTTGAGATTGAGACAGATGCCTCTAACTATGCTATTGGGGTAGTTCTTACTCAACAGGGACATCCAGTGGCATTTCACAGTGAGACATTGTCTGACACAGTTCGCAAGTATCCCACTTATGACAAAGAAATGTACTCCATTGTGCAAGCTTGTCGAAAATGGAAGCATTACATTTTGGGGAAGGAAACAATCATCCACACAGACCACCGGCCCCTGCAGTTCATACAGACACAAGGGAAGTTGCAGAATGATTGACATCAGAAGTGGTCCACATATCTGCAATAGTTTCATTTGAACATCAAGTACAAGAAGGGTAGCACCAATCATGTTGTAGACTGCCTCAGACGACCATCGATCGTGGCGCTCACCACTGTGCTCAACTCTTGTGGGCACGAGACTTCTAATTGGCCACTTCTCTATGAGAGTGACCCAAAATTCAGCCACACTTACAAGGCACTCTTGGGGGGTACGCAAGTTCCAAAATTTCACGTCCAAGATGCACTTTTATGTCACATGGGACACCTTTGTGTTCCTTCAAGTGAGCGTGCCAAGATGATATGGGAAGCACACTACAGTCGAGTCGTTGGGCATTTCGGGGTTGCGAAAATAGTAGCAATCCTGCAGACGTATTTCTATTGGCCGAACCTTCGAAAGGATGTCGAGAAGCACATTAGATCCTACACTGCTTGTGCCATCGCTAAACCGACCATCAAGAAGCAAGACCTATATACTCCTCTACCTACCCCTAGTCGACCTTGGGAATCCATCTCCATGGATTACATGTCGGGCCTGCCTTCTACTAAGTAGGGAAATGACTGTGTTTTCGTGGTCATCGACAAATTCTCGAAGATGGCCATTATGGTGGCCTGCAAGAAGAATATCACAGCAGAAGCCACTGCTAAACTCTTCCTTGAACGAGTGTGGATGCACTTTCGGATCCCACAGTCTATCATATCAGATCGGGATAGCACGTTCCTCAACACATTTTGGTCCAACCTCTGGTCAATGTTGGATACAAAGCTCACCAAGTCCATAGCTTTCCATCCCCAAACAGATGGCTAGACAGAGGTCGTCAACAGAATGATTGTACACATTCTACGGATGTACAATTCAAAGAATCCACGCACATGGGATGAGAGCCTCCCCTATGTACAACATAGTCATAATCGGGCTCTCCACAGTTCAATCGGCCATAGCCCCTTTCAGGTGGGCTTGGGATTCCAGCCACTATGTCCCATTGATGTAGCCATGCCATTTGTAGATGCTCAGGCCAATTCAGCTCATGTCCAGTCTGAAGTTGACAAAGCAAGTAGCTTCATCGAGCACATTCAACACATCCGCCAACAGGTTCATGATATATTGGACAGAGCCAATGACAAGTACAAGCAACGCCATGATCAACACTGGGTGCCACACAACTTCCAGGTGGGCGACAAAGTATGGCTACATTTGCAGAAGGAGCGCCTCACTGGACCCCACCGCAAGCTTCGCTCACTCTGATACGGGCCGTACACCATCACCAAGGCTATAGGGAATAATGCCTTTGAGCTCAGTATTCCACCATTCCTTGGTCTGCACCCAGTCTTCAATGTGGATCGCCTTCATCCTTACTTCCCACCTCTACTGGACACCTTGGACATTGCAGAACAACTCACGCCAACAGAGTTAAATCCAGACTGCATGGAACAGGCCACCACAGATTTTATCATGGACATGCAAATCAAGAAAAATTGCCAACAGAAGATCCAACTATATCGGGTTGTCAAAGTTGGCCAACTCCTGCACCAAGGAAAGTGGTTCACCAGGGACCAAGTTCAGCAAAAATTTCCTCATCCCATGGAGGAACTTAACGCAATGGGGACCATTGCTTCCTAAGGGGGACGGAATGATCCAGGTGGATATTGGTGGTCACCCGCCTATTCCACTTGGGGCTCCACCATTGTCTCTTTCAGTTTTTCAGTTTCGGCATAGTTTACTATTTTTAGCAGTTTTTTGGGTCCTAAACTTCCGAAGCCGTTTTGAGGCCCTAAATGACGTTTTTTGGGAAAAAGGAAAGCAACATGGGTCCATGGACCGATGTTTCTCATTCCAAATTTATAGTCCTCAGATAGATCTTTCTAACGAGGTATGGTACGTGTCAAACGAAGATCATATGCCAAAGTTACGCCCTTGGGAAGTTGAAACACCAATTTACCCAAACGGGGCCTATAGTTTTGGCGCTTCATCTCCTAGGGTTAGGGTTTTGGCTGTTTAGGATTTCCCATTGTTTCTAAATAATAAATAGGCCCTCGAGCCTCATTGTAACTCAGCTCAGAGGCCTGTATCCGCCACATCTCTTCTCAGAGATAGCTACTAGTGCCCTAGCTAGTTTTATTTCCATTCTGTCTATAAGCAAATTTCAGTTCCTTGATATTAATGAAATGAAGTGTTATTTATACTACATCTCTATATTTATGGTTATATGTTTATTCTGTTGCGTTCCTGCATAAATCCGGATCAACTGTAACTGAAAAAAGTTTTCAAAATGACTAGAATTTGTTATCAAATCTGGTAGATTACTTCTGGCCATCTTGCAAATGGGTAAGAATGTTGATAGATGTCGAATACTCATCATGTCAGAATAATGAAGCAAAATCCAAAATCGTGCCTCGCTTCCCTAACAATTCCTTCTTGAAGAAAATTGACTAAAACACTTCATATTCTTTAGCACCTCACTCATTTTCTTGATTACTCTGCTCATATCTAGGTGTTTATTTGAAATTTGGATTTTTTCCTACAACAATAGGGCATAAGGATCAAATTTCCTTTATACCTGAACTGTTTGCACATTTGGGTGTTTAGAAACTTTGACAACTAGACATTTTGATGACTTAACACTTATATGAATGTTGTTATTGTTTTTCAAGAATGGGAATAATCACATATGTGCAAGCCAATGTGATAATACATTTTTTATAATTCCCCCGACCTCAAATACAATTCAAACCATTGATCATATATTACACCTTGTGGGCTCCTCCGTTGGCTTTTGATTTGTATATAGAGTTCTCTTATGATATGCTAATTTCAATTTGACCTGGAGATTGGCCTTTAAAAGTTCAATACATTTTTTTAAATTTTAAATAAATAAATAAATATATATATATATATCCACGGATGCGGGTAACCAAGGCCCAAGGGAGGTAGGACAGGTGTCTTGTATCCACCTAGAGGTCGAGCATGTGTAAGTCACATGCAGGCGGTGACGTGGGTAAAGGCACGACAGAGGAGGAAAGTTTAAGCGAGGAAAGGATAATGACAATGGTTAGTGGAATTCAACACTTGAAAACAAAGGTTTAGGTAATGCGAACGCAAGATCTTGAGGGTGGGAGGTACCATCTATGTCCCAGACCGCTCGATCATGGAGTTATGGGTGTCAGAAGGCATAGGTAAGAGGGAAAAGTAGAGCGGGGGGGCAGGGATCGGGATGGATTTATAAGGATGCAAAGGGGATGAGGTTGAATCTTCTTAGCCTGGTGCAACAACGTGAACAAGAAGAAAGGTGTAGGGACCTGAGGAGCGAAGTAGGAAATAGTGGTAACGGTCTTTTGAAGCTCCGTATTGGAGGGGAGAATGGTCGGTTGCCCGGCTCACGACCGATGCTGTGTGGGGCGCGAAGTAGGCAGTGGCAGAGGAGAGGTGACGAAAGGTGGATAAGGGTGGCGGCACAGGTCTCAGCAGGAGAACGAAGGCAAAACATTGGATTTCAAGGCTCTATTCTTTGTCGATAACGACGATGAGTATGCCTCGGCCATCTCTAAAATGGAGGCAGACCTAGTCAAGTCCCTGCAGTGGGAGTATGGGGGGAGGGTCGAGGTGCAACAGGTCTAGGTGACATAGATCCTCCTGGGCCATCTAATACGAGAGAGGAGGAGAATTGGTCAAGCAGTGTGAGAGAACCTCTGCAGCATCAGGGAAGGGCTAAACAAAATTCTCGGCAAGCTATAGGACACCTTGATGATTGCAGAGTATCTGGACATTCTGCGACCTAATTATGCGCCTCCATCATAAGGTGACGGGAATGAAGAGGAAGTTGTGACAATGAAAAATTCGAACATACCAGGAGGAGAGAACTAGGACTAAGACTAATCAGGTGCCCTTATTTTTGCTATGATTAGCTACCAGTGGGCTCTTAGCCTTGTAGTGTATATAGTTCAAAAGCTTAGCAGCTTTAGTTGGTTAAAAATTGGAGTTTTTCCTCTCCTATCCATTTCATGGGTTATCAAACTTGATATTACTCTGATTTCCCATGATGGGCAGACATGTTTTTGTACTTTTGCACACAAATTCTGGTTTCCAGCTTGCCAGCAGATCTATGACTATAAATATTTAACTAGTTAATAGGAGATCCATACTTGTTGATTATATATATATAATTTTAAGTATTTAAAATGTTAAAATTATTTAGAATAACACAGAAGTATTTATAATAACCATCATTAGCACAATTGAATATTTTTCTAGTCTACGGGGTATACTAGCATAGATTACAACTTTTGTAAATATTTTTTATTTTTTCTAGGGTGTCAAAAAAAAGACACAAAATCATCACGAACTGTGGATTTATTCCCCCTGTGCGAGGCAGAGAACTTGTATACCTGTGCCTTTAATATATTGGTCATGGAGTCAATTCCTCAATTTGTGACCTAAAGCTGCAAACTGCAAACTAAAACCATACATGGTATACCTATAAATTGTTGTGAATTGAAATCATTTCTACTCATCATCAAGAAAACAACACACAACCAAATTCTATCAGTTACACAAGCACAACAATGCTTATTCCATTGGGCTATGGAGTCAACAATCAAGAGTCACCTACAATTCTAATATAAATATGAAATCCCCAACCTGTGCTTGAATTGTATCTCAAAAAATAAGTTTCTATATAATTTATAAAACGAATAAAAACTGGCGATCTCTATAGAATAAGTAAACACGTTCTAATTTACATACCTAAGTATCCATGATACTCCCATCAATATTATAAATTGTGACGAGTACTCTGTTCAGACTAGAAATTTAATATACTTCAAACTGCATTTAAAGTATAAAATCTCCAAATGAAATGAAATGAGCATAAATGTACAATTCTTTCAGTTGTGGGGCCATTGAAACCAAATTCAAATGGAAACATGTTTTTTCTGCAAAGTATTCAAATATGAAACCACATTTCTTGCACTATTTCTGATATTGATTAATATTGAAACTGAAACCAAAACCAAATTGAAAAATTCTTAAGAAGATTTAAAGGAAACTGATATATTGTATACTAACACTGCTGAAATCACCCCTTTCATAAACTATAAAAATTCCATACACTGCACAATGGAATTGATTTACTTTGAAAACCACACACTACATATTAAATTATGAATATTAGTGCACATTGTTAGGTGTAATCATTATACTAGTGCAACCATATGAGAATTGTATTAATTAGAAGAGAACCTTGCATGTGACTGAAGATATAAAAGATATTTATAGTGTGAAGCTCAAATTCCATTGGAAATATATCCTTACAGGGGAACTTAGAAAGTTACCTCCTTTTTAGGGATTTGATATTTTTTATCACAATTAAGAGGAGGAAAAATATGATGCTAAATGTAACCATCATTAAGCCTTGCACAAGCACAAGAGTAAAATCATCTAACATATGGAACCAATGGAATCAGTAACCCAGTGGAACTGCCATGTGACAAAGTGGAGTCCTTAGGTGAAGTAATTGCAACCAATATCAAATTCCTACTCCTTGTTCACCAGCAAGGAATAGATCTAGTTTTTATCATTTTCCAGGGAAATATTTCCTCATTACTTCGCTCTCCGATAACGATGTGAAATGTTGTATTTGTTTCTCGAAAGTAGTTATTGGCTCTGAAACGATGCGTACAAACCAACTTAACCAGTATTTAGGTTCAAGATCGTCCTTGAACCGGGAGGAGGCTCCCTCAAATGTTACGAGGCTTTTTTTAATGGTTTTGACTATCACTGGACAACAACCTATGGAGCACAATGGTTAGATATATGATTTATTGTGGGTGGTGGCCAATGATTGTACAATATTTGTCCATGAATAAATCCCTCTCTTACAGAGTCCATTTCCAACATCCATTTTGACATAATAACAATATTTTAAAGAATTTGACAAAGTAATATGAGAGAATATATGATAATTAAGCAGCCATGATGAATAATTAATCAGCTAGATATACTAGATGTGTGTAGAAGACTTCTACAACCAAACAAATATACATTCCAGAGATGACAGAATGAGACAATTAAAGATGAAGAGGAGTTTATCTCAAACAAAATGTACAATAAGTTAATATCTCTAATGATTATAACTTCACAATGGGCTATCAGGGAGGTTAATATTCTAACCTAGACTTTCCCAAGCTCCTATGTTACCTTGAAAATATCCAAAATAAAGCATGAAAGAATTGGAAAACATATATCAAGAAAAAATAAATTTTGTCATCAACTGGAGCTAGAATACTTCAATTAGGAAATTTCTAATAAATGTTTTGCAAAACGACAGAGTTTGGCATCAAAATCCAACCTCTGCTTATTGCAAATGAAACAATATATAGAAGATTTCAATCTACCAGCTATTGTTAGTCTTTAAGGTAAAAAAATCAAAAAATAAAACTAATTTTAGCTTACTTGTTTCAAATATTCTTGGAATAACAATCTAAATAATGAACTAAAACAAATACACTCTCTCATTTGTTGTAGGAAATTTGGGTCCGTTGGGGTCAAATAGTCCCAAATCTAGATTTTAATCCACAAGTAGTGAATCATTCATCTATTTATGTTGATTTTTTTCCCTTAAAATTGGAAATTGGTTGATTAACTGATAATTATTCTCCTTTAAATATAAATCAAATGCTTTAACTTTTGATCCTCTGCGATTTAAAAATGAAGTTGTTGGAGCTGTTTCCTGAAATCTGTCAACTTCCCTCATTATGGAAATTTTGAGGTATAAAATAGGCCTCCTAAGGAAATTAAAAAATAATAGTGGAAATAATAAAATAAGATTAGATTACATCATCAAATTTTAGAGAGAAAAAAGAAAAAAACTACTTTTTCATCTCATATTTTCAACTTATATCCTTATGGTTTTACTCAAATTTTGAGCGGGGACACTCGTTGGATGCAAAATTTGATTTCTCATCCAAGGAGTACCCATGTTTCATACTTTCTATAGACCCTTCTACACGAAAAATGAGAAATACATGAAAAACAAAATCACAATCACATTTTTTCATGTATTTCTCATTTTTCGTATAGCAGAGTCCATCAAAAGAATGCAACATGAGTAGTTCTTGGATGAGGAATTAAATTTGGCATCCAATGGGTACTCTCACTCGAAATTTGAGTAAAACCTTAAGGATATAAGTTGAGAATACACGTTGAAAAGTTATTTTATTGTTTTATTATTTTTTAATTTGGTTACTTTTTAAGCCTAAAAATGGTGAATCATTCCTCATGGTAGACATCATCACCTTAAATAATATTGGTTCTTATATATTTTATTTTGTTTGTACATTTTTATTAGGAGGCTCATTTTAGACCTCAAAATTTCTCTAATGAAACACAGTCAACTTTTCCACCCGTATGTATCAATTACTCCAATAATCCCCTTTGAATACTTTTTCTGCTTGGGATTTGGAGTGTGGTATTTTATCTTCTAGGTTTTGATATTATTACCTTGCAATATGGGAATATGTTAACTAATTTCCAATTTTTTCTCCTTCAAATCTTGATTTGTTCAATAACTAAGGGAAATATGAAATTTTATAAAAATATCCCCTGAAATTTGTCAACTTGAGAAACCTATCATGAATTGTAAGTTAGATCGTTAGATAGCCTGAGGTCAGATATTATTTCAACCACTAGTAATAATATTCATTACATTACGAGAATGAAAGCTTTATAGAATGGTAATATTCCATGAATGAATATGGAGGAAATAGGTTGCATGTACAAAGCCTATACAAAACGTTTCCTGGGAATTTTGTTTATTTTCACCGGATATTTAGTTGTAGGTTTTTGTAGCCAAAGTAGATGTAAATAAAAATAAAGGGCATGGAAATTCCAAAACATAAAATACCATAGAGAAAATAGTCCCAAAAGATATAACACAATAAAATTTCTCATCCCGGGTCAATGCATTTAATACATAAAAAATGTAGAAAATTATTCCATAAAACATGAAAGCAATATTTAGTGTATTTTTCTTCCATTTTGCGCCCCTGAACATTTATATTGTCAAGAAGAAGAATAGCCAGTGAACACATCCATGAAGTCGAAACGAAACTAAGCATAAAAAATAACAATGTCACAAGTGTCATTACAAAAAAAATAACCAATCACTCTCATATGCACATAAATCAAGATAGAAAGAGTTTGAGGTGCAATTTAGGCTAAAGAAACTGCTTAGATAGAGTTCTTGCATTTTTCCACTAGTAGGCTTGAAACCATAATCAAAATCTTCAGTTTTCACATAGACTAGTGTAATTTGTATGTCCAATTTTTGTAGTTCAACTTTTGTGTCTCGGAGAGACTTTGAACTTTCTTTGCATTTCTAGAAAAATATTGAACTAACATCATCATGTATTCCTTATTATTTGGTGATGTAGTTATATTCAACACACATGATCCTCCATACCTTGTCTTAAACTCTTTAGAGTTTCCAATGCATTATAAAATCTTAAATTTGTCCCTCTTTTTTCCACCGCCTTTCTTCCATCATGAAATCTTGACCTATACCCTTCACATATCTAATGAAATATCCAAAATTATCATTTTTTTCCATAAATTCTTCTATTGCACCTAATTGATGACATTCTACACAAAACCCACATTCCATATTTTGAGATTTGACTACAATTACCCAAAACTAGAGCTCAAAATTCACTCTCTGTAATGCTCATGAATTTTGATCCACTATTTTCCATGATTAAAACCTGCGTAAGAATTGGAAATACATTTCATTCAAAAGGAATGAGAAACTTTATATTGAAAATATCATTTTCATTTTTTGTGTTTGATTTGCAGGAGGCATGCAAAAACAATATCCATTGTTTATCATGATTGTAATTTCTACAGAAAAGTATGCAACCATAATCGACACTGTCAATGGAAAGCCAAGGAGAATATGATATTTAATTCGATATTATATTTCCATATCATATTAAAAAACTTAGTGACACATTCTTCCTTCTCTTTCAATGTATCTATTATGAAGCATAGTTGAATAAGCATTGTCTAGAAATGAACACACGTAACTAGAATAACTGTGGAATAATTAAGAACAATATTTCTCGCTTGAACACCTCTTCAACCATTGCTGATGAACACACCAATATGTGTGTTAATTATCAGGAAAATACTTGTGCTTATCAAGAGTTCTAAGAGTTTTAGTTGGTCTTCTACTCGATGTAATTAAACATGCACTTCCATTTCCTTTCTTCACTCTCTATCTTGGTCTTAATTAATTCAAAACATATTTAAAATAATGACATCATCTAAAGAACGAATGGAATTTACGGGGGAAGGGGAGGGGGGGCATGATATGTGGTCTTCGACCAGGGTGTGACAGAATTTACCACATATTTCCATGTTATCATTAGTGTTTTTGAAAAAATGACTTATTTCAGACTCGCCTTCATTAAATCTCAAAAATCATGAGGGGTACGAAATTGGATCTATGGCGTTGATCTCCATTATTATTGTAGGAACATCTTATCACCATTGAGACCTATAATAATTTTAGTTATGTGTATATTCCAACATATTGACACATGGATATGAAGTGCAGATGATAGGAAGACTGTAAATTGAAATACTTTTTCAAAATTGCAATAATTATCTATCAAATACTAAGGATGGATTCTTCCCATCCTGGAAATCGGTAAGAATGTTGATACAAGCGTGAATACTCATAAGGTCTCAAAAATGAAGAAAAATCCAAGATAGTTCATTGCTTTCCTAACAATGACTTCTTGAACAAAATTAACTGAAACCCCTAGTATTCTTTAACACCTGGCTCATTTGCTTGATTGCTCAACTCATATCTAGGCATTCATTTGACATTTTGATTTTTTCCTACAACAATTGGGCATAAGTATCAAATTTCCTTTGTACCTGAACTCTTAGCACATTTGGGCATTTGGAAACTTTGACAACTGGACATTTTTATGACTTAACACTTATATGAATGCCACTATTGTTTACCAAGAATGGGAATAATCCCATATATGAAAGTTGGCATGATAATACATTGTTTATAATTCGCCTTCCCTCTAATACATTTCAAACCATTGAGCATATATTCCCCCTTGTAGGATCCTCTGTCGGATTTCAATTTGTATATAGATTTGTCTTGTGATATGCTAACTTCAATTTGAATTGGAGATTAGGCTTTCAAACTTTAATAATTTTATTTTGATTTCAAATCGAGATGTATATATACACACATAATATATTTAAAATAACCCATAATTATTATCAATAACCATCATTAACATACCTGAAGATTTTGCTAGTCTAAGGGTATACTGCTAGCACAATTTACAATTTTTGTAACATTTTTTTTTCCTTACTTTCAAAAAACCGTTACAAAAAATACAATGAAAAATCAACTAGCATGGCCATGTTGCAGATAAATCAAACAAGACCAGGCCAAAATGAAGAAAACATGCGCCCATTAAAAAAATCTATTTAATTTTAATGCTCAGATTGTGAAACCCTCCCAACTACAAATTTGACTTGACAACAATACCTCACATGGGGAAGCCCTCCCCTAGATATAATCTCACCTTAACTATAGTACCCGTGTTCTCTGAATTGACCCCAAAAAAAAATCTGCAGACTTCTCAAGCTGCCAGATTTGGGAAAAATGCACAAAACTTTAGCTTAATATTTCAAAATTTGAATTCCATGAAAAATCAATTACAAAATACATTATAAGGCACAATTGTATTTTACACATCTATATTTTTTTCACCGCATCAACTCTTGCGGGTTCTAACGTAGAAATGGGAAAAACCATAATGGTTTTTAGGTAACTTTTAACAAAAGAAAATATTGACAAGTTCAGTACCATTAGTTTCCAAGTGCCGATGATCCTTCTTTACATGTAGTCACCATCATATTATTTCCTAAAGGAAAAGGAAGAAGAAAAGATTTAACACGGACACCAAGGATTTCAATACAGAACTAAGAAAAAAACCTTTTGAATGACCTACAGGAAATAAAACCAATTATGAAGGACCATGGAACGTGGGGATTGGAAATGTCTAGGAAAGAGTTCCTAACATAGAATGGGTATTTTCGTGAGTGTTTGGTCCAATCTACTGCTCTAGATTAGGATTAATTTCTTGTCAACCCGAGTAGGTATTATTAGAGGCACTTGTCTAATGTATATATAACTAGAAGGATCTAATTTCCTAAGTGAAGGTCTATTTTAGTAGGTTCCAATAACCTTTTACAAGTGATTGACATTTCGTCCCTTACACACTTTAAACACTTCTTTAATTAAATCTGATCTAACATTCTAAAAACAGAGTGTTGATGGTTGTCTGAGATTTTAATCCTTTTACAAGGTTTCAACTCACAAAATCTCTTTCAAGTTCTTAGATTAACACCCTAAAATCAATGATGTAATTCCTATGGTTTGTTTGAGATTCCAATCCTGTTACAAGGACTCTACTCACAGAGTCTCTTTCAAATCAGCACACTTAAATCAAATTCATTAAAAATAGAGATCATGGAGATAATATTGAATTCAATACACAATTAAGCCCTCTTTCAAGGTCTACTCATTAATCTAGTAATCAAAATTTTCAATTATAACCATCAACCATAAAATATAAATAATCACTGAAATCATAAACACATCTAATCGAAATCTATGAGCTCACAGCATGAAAATTAAATGAAAATGCTAAATCAGATCTGAATATATAAATCTAATGGAAACATAGAGAAAAGTGTACCAACATGGCATGAGGGGCCTCCACGCTTGCAGGCACACTTGGAGAAAATTCAAATGAAGAAAACGCTAAATCATAACACCATGAATGATTGAATTTATGTATCTTACTAAAATCTAGAAATCAATTACATAGAAACAAATTTCTAGAGCTTGAACATAATCTTCTGTCTTCTCCACGTATCTACTTCTTCTCTTTGCACACCTCACCTATTACATGCTTCTAGCACTTAATTATCATAGATTACAAACAAAAGGAGGATAGTATCATTCCAAAAAAACCTAAATAACCTCCAAAGCAGGTCAAATTAGTTTGAATCCCTAAACATAAGAAAATATCAAGCCCACTCATTTATGATTCAGATTTTTCTGCTAAACTAGTTGGGTTTGACCAGCGTTGACTAGATACTTAGGAACTTCGAATCTGAGGTTGGATAGATCTTTCACCATCTGTGTACATTCCAGATCAGGCCCATGTCCTTCATTTTGGTCTACTTGTTACACCACATGTCAGAACATAAAACATTTATTGGAAGTTACCACATCATGTAATTTCTTATAAAATTTTAATTTTTAACACAAAAATTCCACAAATTGATTTTAATGTAAAAATAAAAATAATGATACTATATTAATAAATTTCAATAGGATATAAGGAATTTATGAAGGTTTATTAAGGAAAATGGTGGATAATGATGAGATTTTTGGATAAATAGATAGGGCATGAAATGATACCAACATTTCCCCCAAACACAAGACTTTGCATGTGCTCATGCTAACTTAATGAACTTCCTCTGTTTGCTGCTTTTGCTGCCTGCAATAAAAAATCTACATTCTTCTATACTTGATATTCAGTCTTCATCCTTTTGTACATGGTCTTCATGTCTTTCTTCTGCTGATACCATTTTCCAGCCCATTTGCAAATTTAAGTTTGGTTGGCTTTGAGTTTTCTGACTTTCTTTTTCAATTTTTCACTTTTCCTTTGAATTTTCTTTCTTTGTTCTCTCAGTGCTTCATTATCTTTCTTCACAACTCTTTCTAATACCTCTAATTCCATGAGTTATTCTTTCAAAGCTTGAATTTTCCTCTCTAGTTCCTTCTGTTTGAGGGTGCTTTCTCTTCTTCTTCTTCCTTATTACTTTCAATTTCCATTTCTTGTATATCTGCATCCTATTCTGGCTGTAGATCATCACTCTCTTGTATTTTCTTTCCTTTTATCCTCCTAGATCTTCTTGTATAAGAAGTGAAAATTTTTTCTTTTGAAATTCTCTTAGCATCTTCTTGCCTCATTTTTCTTGTTTTCACACTACTACTGGGTTGGGCAACAGTGCTTGATCTGAAATTAGGAGTTTCCTCATTTATTTCAACCACATTAACCATGAATTCTGTACTTCCATGTTTTTCTTTTTCATCTTCGTTGGTTTTGATTTTATTGGAAATTAAGAATCCTTCCCATGTTATTGCTCTCTTTTGCAATTCAGACTCAATTAAAATTTTAATCAAACCAAAATGACACAAACTTTTATCCTCATTAACCTTTTGTTTCTGAATAGTTTTTGACATCTTGGTTAAGCTCTGTAAAAGGAAATAAGGAAAATTGATGGTACGTTTCCCTTTTAAGTGCAACAAGATCTTGATGTGAGATAAATATACTATACTGTATCTCCCTTCACATGTGATAAAATTTTGGAGGATATATACCATTTCATCCCATGGATGGATGAACCAACTCCTTGGAACTCCTTTTTTCTAATTTACTGAAGAAACTCTTGATCTAGACATGAATTGGGTCCATGATTTTTCTTTGAATTGCTTGGTTCTAAAATATTTCTCCCCCCTTGGATTAATGTCTATTTTCTGAGCTATTGTGTCTTATGAAATTCTAAAGGAAATATTCCCTATTAAGGATTTTTCTCCATTGAATGAAAACACAAACTGTTTTGTGACTTCTTCTTTATACCCATTGAATTTTTCCAAGAAAGGTAACCATTGTTTTTCTCTTAAAATTTTGACACAATCCTCATGAAATTTTGAACTGTCAAACTTTTCTAGCTCCACCCTATTTGCCATTAAAACTTCGTTGTTTTAACCTTGTCTACTTATGCTCTGAAAAATAAAAATTATTAACTAGGGTTTTTTAACTGTTACCTCTTCTACTGTGTTCTTCTGGCTGACCTTGAATTTCTGAGTTGTCTTCAAATTTCTAGGCTGGCCTCGAATTTTTGGGCTAACTTCTTGTTTTGGATAATCCCCAATTCCTATGTTTCCTCCCTTTTTCCAACCAACATATCCTGGCAGCTGGATACCAATATTCTTGGCATTTTTATTTTGAACCACAGAGCCGAACATAAGAACCTTAATTCAGACTTTTACCGACCTTGGGTGAATGGAGAATTTCAAAATTTTAATCTGCTATCATGAAAATAGGTTGATATGAATATGGGCACAGAGGATAGGGTCTAGTTAGTAGATCCCGCAATCTTGTTTGCAGGGTCTATAGACGTGGTTGCAGAGCATGAAAATCATGTTGCAAGGGAATGATAGCTTCAATGAATACATATATTGGCGGTGCATCTGTCTAGTAAAGGCTGTGGAGACCGTTTGTACTGTCTAGAAGTCGGGATGAATGAAATCGATTTAGAACAATCTTTTTAACAAATGTCTTCTCATTGGGTGTCTAATAAGGCCGTGGAGAGGCCTTATAGACCCATTGGTACTTTGCTGGTAGTGGTTGGTACTTTTTTGGTAGTGGTTGATTTGAAAGGTTTATGAGTTTATGAAAAGGTTTTAAGGGGTATAGAAAGGGCTATAGCAAGCATAGAGATAGGCTAAGGTCTGTAGTGGTGATATATAGGAGTAGTGTGATATAGAGATAGAGGCGAGCGTATAGAAATAGGTTATGAAATTTATATTAATAAGTAACCATAGATTCATTATTTAACACTAAAATAATCATAGGAATCCAGGTACTAAAAACAAAAACTTACAGTCCTTTACACTTGCTAGCTAATATAGTCCTGATTTTTCTTTTTGCAGGTGTAACTGGTAACTGGTTGGATTTGTGCAGGTGTGATTGATATTTGTCTTCTAAACAGGTCCCTTGAAAATGAGCATACATAGGTCCCTTGAAATCTGAAAATTCATGTTGATGCAGCTTCTATCCTTCTTGGTGTTGTAGAACATATTGATGCAGCCATGTTTAAATTTTGATAGGAAACCTTTCAAAATTGTTGATGCAGTCTTGAAATATGTTGATGTTGCCTTGTGTGCCATTAATGCATCCTTTGAAAAGGTACCTCTGCTGATAATTTTTTCTTGAATAGGTCTCTCTGAATAGTCTTGTTTAAACAGGTCCCACTGCATATTTTTGGTTGAACAGGTCCCTTTTGCTGATTAGAACAAAATAGCTCCTTCTTATTGAAACAATAAAACAAATCCCTTATTGAAATTTTGAGAATGAAGAGATGAATAGGAAAAATTCATTGTTTCTTCTCCCCCACTGATTCATTGACTTTTCTTCAAGTCATTATTTGAAAATTTGACAAAAATAAATAACTTGAAAAACAATGCATTCTTACTGGCCAATTTCTTGGTTTTCGTGTAACAATTCTAGTTTAGAGTGTGCCAAAGTTTGGTTTTCACATCTAAACCTTTATTTTTTTTTAATTTTTTATTGTTTATTTTATTTTATTTTTAAGAATGGTTTTTTAAATTTTTAAGAAATTGAAATGACTAAGGTAGAAATATTACAGCTGATGGTTGTACTATCTCAACCTCCTTTTGTTGTGATATTGTTTGAATGAAGTCTTCTTTGTTGATGGGATTATGATAGATCTTCAGCCCGTGCCCATTGACTACAAATGTTTTTCCTTCTTCGTCAATGGTAGTAAGTTTGAATGATCCATTTTCAAAAACTTGAACAATTTTGTAAGGGCCCATCCAGTGTGTTGTGAACATAGCTTTATGATCTTTGAATTTGGAGTCAAATAGTAAAGCCCAGTCACCTTCTTTAAACTCTTTCTTCTTAATGTGTGTCTCATGCCACTGCTTCCTTTGTTTTTGCATGAATATTGTTCTTTCTTCTTCCTGTGGCCTCATTTCATCTAACTGGTTCAATTGCATGATCCTTTCTTTTTGAGCTTCACTAAGATCAATGCCTAAGTCTGCAGCCATTTTATAACTATGTATCTGAAATTCAATAGGAAGCCTTAAATCTTTCCCATACACCATCTGATATGGTGTAAATCTTGTTGTATCTTTCCATGTAATCTTGTAAGCCCAGAGAGCATCCTTGAGCTTTTCCTCCCAATTCTTTCTGTTCATTGCCATTGTTTTAGTGATAATTCCTTCCAGACTCTTATTTGTAGATTCCACTTGGCCATTGGTCGGTGGATGGTAAGGTTTACTTCTCCTATGCTTGATTTTATACTTTTCTATGATGTCTTGAACCAATATTGAAGTGAATTGGGTCCCTTGGTCTATGACTATCTCTCTAGGTACTCCATACCTTACAAATATTTCTTCAAAAATAAAATTCACCACTATTTTCTCAGTTTCCCTCACTAGTGCCTTTGCTTCAACCCATTTAGTTACATAGTCAGTACATATTAGGATGTACTTTTTACCCTTACACAATGGATTAATGGGTCCAACAAAACCTAGAGCCCATTTTTCAAATGGCTCTAGATGTACTTGAGGTTGTAGTGGCATTTGATCTGAGGTTGTTGGTCTACCCATGCGTTGGAAACTATCACAACTTCTTACATATTTCTTGGAATCTTTGAAAAGGGATGGCCAATAATAGCCAAGACTAAGGATTTTGAATGTTTTCCTTTTAGCTGCAAAATGCCCACCACAAGGTTCATCATGGAAATATTTTAATATATCAATTATTTCATCATTTATTACAGATATTCTAATAATCATATCATAACAAGTGTAGAACAAATATCCATTAACCCATGTGCATCTGGAACTTTTCTTGATTAATATTTTCTTCTCCTTTGAAGTGAATGATGGAGGTGTCTTTCCTGTAGAGAGATAATTAACTAAATGAGCATACCATGGATTCAATATTGAAATTGCAAATAAATTTTCATCAGGAAAAGAATCTTCAGCTGGAACAACTTCACCTAGATTGTGGAGTCTAGAAAGAAAGTCTGCCACCTGGTTCTCTTTACCTGGTCTATCCAACACTGTTACATTAAATTCCTGTAGTAATAATAACCATCTGGTGACTTTACCATTAGTTATAGGTTTATTTATTAAGTACTTAATGTTAGAGTGCTCAGTATGAATAAAAACTTCATAACCAGTTATGTAATGATTGAATTTTTTCATATCATGTATTATTGCAAGAATTTCCTTCTCGGTTACTGTGTAGTTAAGTTATGCAAGTGTTATATTTCTACTAATAAAATAGACGGAATAATTCAAAGATTCTTCTTTTTGTCCTAATGAAGCACCTACTTCTATATCAGATGCATCAGTGAAGATGTGAAAGGGTAAAGTCCAATTAGGTCCTTTTAGAACTGGAGTAGTGGATAATTTCTCTTTAATTGTTTGAAAAGTTGTTTGACAATTTTCATTCCACTTGAAAGATACATATTTTTCAAGAAGCTTAAACAAAGGCAAAGCTATCTTACTAAAATGTTCGATAAATCTCCTGTAATAACTTGCATAACCAAGAAAGATTCTTACATATTTTTGAGTTTCTGGTACTGGAAAATTGACAATGATTTGAATTTTGGATGGATCTACTTTAATTACATCTAAAGAAATATAATGGCCCAATACTAACCCTTCATTTAGCATCATAAAACACTTTTCATTACTCAGGGACAGATTGGCTTCAATACATCCTTTCAGAACTTTCTCAATATTTTGTAATGAATGATCAAAAGAATTACCATATACTGAAAAATCATTCATATATACTTCAACACAATCACTAACTAGATCAGCAAAAATAGCTAATACTGCTCTCTGAAATGTAGCTGGAGCATTACAAAGTCCAAATGGTAAAACATTGTAAGCATATGTGCCCTAGGGACAAGTAAAAGTTGTTTTTTCATGGTCCTCTAAGGCTATCCTGATCTGATTATAACCACTGAAACCATCAAGGAAGAAAAATGATGATTTCCCAGCTAATGTGTCCAAAAATTGGTCAATAAATGGCAATGGAAAATAATATTTAAGGGTGGCTTTGTTCAGTTGTCTGTAATCAACACATATTCTCCACTTACCATTGTTATTGGGCACTATCACTAATGGAGATACCCACTGGCTGTCAAAGATGGTATAAATCAAATTGATTTTTAGTATATTTTGCAACTCATCTCTAACAATATCCTAAAGTATAGGATTCATCCTTCTCTGTGGCTGCCTCACTAGCCTTATATTAGTGTCTGTGTAAATGTGGTGGGTGCAAGTTTCTGGGTAGATTTCCTGCATATCAGTGTAGTCCCAAGCAAATTCCTTTTGGTATTTTGTCAATAATTCAATCAAATTTTCTTCTTGAGATGAGTCTAGAAGTGTTCCAATGTTCAATGTTTTTCCTGGACTGATCTCTATGGTTTTGCTTTGTGTGTTTGTGATAGATTGGATAGGAAAAATTTCTTCAAACAATGTTTGTAGAGAATGGACGGTACAAGTTTCTTGAAAGCATTGTGCTAGTAGTTGATCTGTAGCACTATATTGTTCATTTCTTAATTCCTTTGAAATATCTGGTTGAGAAATAAACAATTCTACCAAATCTTCATTGTTATTTTCTTCAAAATCATAGATTTGGTTAATGCTAAAAACAGGGTGAATTTCTTATTTGTCATTGTATTTTTCATCAAGCCATAGGTTATGAGCTACTGTTGGAGATTGTGCTGATGGGTATAAGGTAAGTTGTTTTCTTTCTGTTCCTCTTTAAATGATCATGTTGCTTGATCTACACCCAATAAATGCATCAGCAGTTGCCAAGCATGGCCTGCCTAGTATGATAGGATGTCCTCCTAAATTTGACTTTGGCTGGAGTACTGGAAAGTCTACTGGATACTCACAAGAGTCCAGTGAAACAATTATGTCTTCCAAGATCCCTTCAAGAATGAATTTGTATCTATTAGCTAGTTCAAGGACAATTGGTGTTAATTGTGAATTTGTGAGCTGCAGTGTTTTCATTTTTTCAATTGTCATCCCATTTATGGCAGCCCCAAGATCAATAAAGGTATTTGGAATGGATATGTTGTTAATGATTGCTGTAAATCTAGGGATACTAGGATCAACATACTTCTCCATTGAAATAGTGTTTGTCATATGGCCAGCTAAATTTCCCATGACATGAATTGTTTGTGAATCAAATATTTTCTTTTCAGGCTTTCTGAGGCATAGTTCTTTTATGGCTTTGGTGTAGATTGGAATGTCTTTTATGGCTTGTAGTAATGGAATTTTTGCATAGACATTCTTTAATTCATCTAGAACATAAAATTGAGGCAAAGTCATCGGGAGTTTTTCTTGGATCAATCTACCAGGAAAAGGTGGTGGATGCACTATTTGCATTTGTTTGTTTTGGATTTCATCATATTGTTTGTTTTGAATTGGATTTTTATCTTCATTCTCTTTGTTTTATTTTTTTTTTGTAGTTGCTGGAGGTTATTTTTTGAGAGTTCTAGACCTAAGCTCAATATTTTGTAGAGGTAGAATGAGGTAACATGTTCCCTCATCTACACTATATGCTGGTCTTTCTACTCTATTATTTGGGTTGGGTACAGGTTGAGCAGGTATTTGAGTAGGTCTAGGAGGCTGGTTAGATGGAATTTGTAATTGTGATTGATTTATTGGTGGAGGAGCTGATAATGTTTGTTGAGTATTTTGAGGTTGATGGAAAGCTTGTTGTTCAGGGTATTGCTGATATGTCTGAGCATACTGCTGATATGGCTGAGGATATTGTTGGTATGGTTGAGGATATTGTTGAGGATATTGCTGATATCCTCTCCATTGTTGTTGTGGGTAAGATTGATGCGGCTGATTAGAAAATTTTTTCAAAGGCATAGGAATGTTCCAAGAATTTTGAATAGGCATTTTATCATGTGCAAGAAATTGTAAATTTGGATTTTGAAACATACCTGGAGGTCTCATTTGCCATGGACTTCTAGCTCCCATGAGATACAAGTTCTCCATTTCTGCATTAGGTTCCAAATTGTAATTATGCAAAACCTTGATTTTAGAAAAATGAAAAATATCATGATTTTCTGTACAAAAGGCACATACTTGAATATTTTCTAAAGTACACTCCTTCAAAGCATGTTTCTTTCTTCATTTTGGACAGAATACTTCCATCAATTGGTCTTCTTCTTCTTGTCTTTTCTTTGCTTTTAATGTGTCTATTTTATTTCCTAAGGTGCCTAATAGGTCCATTTTAAATTCTTCAAATAAGTTTCCTATTTCAACCCTTGTAACACTTGATGTGGCAGATTTAGTATCTTTAGATGTCATGGTTTTTTTTTCATTTCTTGCTTTACTTCTAGAATAATTTTCACGTAAGTCTGCAATCTCATCAAAGGGTAGAGTAGAGATATCACCTTTACCCATTAGATTAATATCATCTATGTATTCTTCTCGTATGCCTTTGAAGAATATGGTTTTAATAAGATCGGTAGACTTGGTTCTATGTTTTGATTTTTGCAAATTGTAGACAAACCTTTCCAAGTATTCCTCTAAGGTTTCATATTCCTGTTGATTCATTCTAAAAATATCATCTTTGGAATCCTTTGATCGACAGTAAGGTTGATATTTCTTTAAGAAGATTTGCCTTATACCATTCCAATCAATGACTGCATGTTCACCTAATCCCATAAACCACCTAGGTGCTGATGCTTTTAATGTGGCAAGAAAGAGTCTAAGTCTGTTTGCATCATCTCTATACCCATAGGTTCGACATACTATATCAAATTAAAATAAAAATTAATTAGGGTCTTCAGATGCCATGCCATAAAAATTTGGTAATATAGATGGGGGTATGTTTTTCATTTTAATTTCTTCATCATTGTTTTCTTCTTGAATAGGAAATTTAAATGTTGACTCCTCTTCCTATCTTGGGTTTTGATTTTGATAATTTATTTGTTTTTGTTCAAGTTCCCTTTGTCTTTGTTCAAGTTCTCTTTGTCTTCTTCTTTCTTCTTGTTGTCTTTCATACTCCCTAAGTTGTTCTGGAGTAGGTCCTCTTGTTGATGCTCCTCCTTCCTCAGTCATTTTGATAGGTTGTTCTTCTGATTCCTCTTTTTCAATATCAATTTGTTCAAAGAGAAGTTTTTCTTCTAATTTCTCCTCCTCTTGAGACTTTTCAGGGTCAAAAAGAGTTTTTTGGGTTCTTTTATTGCTCTGTTTTTCTATAGAAGATTCAAGTAGATGTTTCCTCTTTGTTTAATAAGCTAATAGGATTTGTTTTTCAATAAGAGTAAGTCTCTACCTCGATTTTTGCTTTTCCTCAAGTTCTTCTATAGTAACCTTTCATGTTGGAGTTGTAAACTCAACCTTCTCTAAATTTTCTTCTCCCAATGGTGGGTTAGTTTTTGGATGGGGCGTTTTTATGAATTTTCCTTTTTCATCCATAGGTCTAGACATAAAGAATCATGGCTTAAAAAAATGAAGAATGAAAACCAAGTCTATGCTTCTTCTTTTTTTTAATTGTTTTTGTTTGTTTTTGTTTTAAATCCTCTAGTTGCACCTCCCCAGCAACAGCACCAAAATGTTTGGTCCAATCTACTACTCTATATTAGGCTTAATTTCTTGTCAACCCGAGTAGGTATCCTTAGAGGCATTTGTATAATGTATATAGACCTAGAAGGATCTAATTTCCTAAGTGAAGGTTTATTGTAGTAGGTTCCAATACCCTTTTACAAGAGATTGACATTTGGTCCCTTACAGACTTTAAACACTTCTTTAATTAAATCTGATCTAACATTATAAAAACAAAGTGCTTATCGTTGTCTAAGATTTTAATCCTTTTACAAGGTTTCAACTCACAAAATCTCTTTCAAGTTCTTAGATTAACACCCTAAAATCAATGATGTAATTCCTATGGTTTGTTTGAGATTCCAGTCCTCTTACAAGGACTCTACTCACAGAGTCTCTTTCAAATCAACGCACTTAAATAAAATTCATCAAAAACATAGAACATGGAGATAATCTTGAATTCAACACAAAATTAAACCCTCTTACAAGGTCTACTCATTAATCTAGTGATAGATTTTTTCAATTATAACCATGAATCATAAAATAGAAATAATGAATAAAATCATAAACACAACTAATCAAAATATATGAACTCACAGCATGAAAATTAAATGAAAATGGTAAATCAGATCTGAATATATAAATCTAATGGAAACATAAAGAAAAGTGAACCAACATGGCATGGGGGCCTGCCACGCTTGCAGGCACACTTGGAGAAACTTCAAATGAAGGAAACGCTAAATCATAACACCATGAATGATTGAATTTCTGTCTCTTATTAAAATCTAGAAATCAGTTACATCAAAAAAGAGTTCTGAAGCTTGTACATAATCTTATGTGTTCTCCACGTATCTACTTCTTCTCTTTGCACACGTCACCTATTACATGCTTCTACTACTTATTTATCATATATTACAAACAAAAGGAGGCTATTATCATTCCAAAAAACCTAACTGACCTCCAAATCAGGTTGAATTAGTTTTAATCCCTAAACATAAACAAAATATCAAGCCCACTCATTTATGATTCAGATTTTTCTGCTAAACTAGCTAGGTTTGACCAACGTTGACCAGATACTTAGGAACTTTGAATCTGAGGTTGGATATATATTTCACCATTTGTGTACATTCCAAATAAATCCCACATCCTTCTCTTTGGTCTACCGGTTACGCCACATGTCAGAACATAAAACATTTACAGGAAGTTACCACATCCTCTAATTTCTTGAAAAAAATTATTTTTTAACACAAAAATTCCACATATTGATTTTAATGTAGAAATAACAATTATGATACTATATTAATCAATTTCAATAGGATATAAGGAATTTATGAAGGTTTAGTAAGGAAAATGGTGGATAATGATGAGATTTTTGGATAAAAATATAGGCCATGAAATGATACCAACAATGATCATTTTTCTAATCAAACCATCTATTTTATTGATTGAAATGACCCAAACTTGTGCAAGCGTGCAATTGATGATAAATTATCTGTGCCGAAAGAGTAGGAAAAGGATATATTTGGTGATTGGTTTCCTCCTTTGAGTAAACCCTTTGCAGAATTTTAATGTTCTTAGTGTTTCAAATTTCTTTGGTAATTTCCTTGGAAAGAAGCTTTCAACATCAGTAGTTTTTGCGCATATGACATTTTAGCCTCATCTAACTATCTTTTTGCCCTCCAAGACACAAAAATTCCTTTATGGGGCAAGATCTTAGGGACCTCTCTCAATAAAACACTTCATGACTTAAACACAAGAAACTTTTCTTTATGAGTATGTAATTTTCAAAATTCATGAGAAAATTCTTCACAATCATAATTTGAAAACCAAGAGATGCCATTCTACCCTAGGATCAGTCTTTAATCAATTCTTCCAATGAAGAATGACATTTCCCTGCACACCAATAGGATTTTGATATTAACTGCAACATTGACATCCTTTTGTTTATTAATTTCAAACCCTCCTTCCAACAAAAAAAAATTTACCCCGATTTTAATGCTCTGGTTTAAGAAAAAAAATACTAATTAAAAGAATACAGATCAATTTCAATAGCCTGAATGAAGAAACTCTCTGACCAATAAAATAATGAATTGAGTTGAATTCCCACATTGAGAAACCTTCCCAACGAAAAATTTGACTTGACAGTTATACCTCACATGAAGAAACCCTCCCCAAACACTAATTTATCCTTAACTATAGTGCCCATGTTCTCTGAATTGGCCCTAAAACCATTTCTGCAAATTTTCAAGTTGTAACTTTTTGGAAAAATGCACAAAACTTCACCTTTCTATTTCAACATTTGAATTCTAGAAAAAATAAATTATAGAATAACTTAGAAGGCATAATTTTATTACAATTCTATTATAGATATCTATTTTTTTTTCACTGGATCAACTCTTGCAGGTTCTAAAATAGAAATGGGAAAAACCCTAATGGTGTTTAGGTAACTGTTTGACGATTTGACCATGAATATAATGTGTAATGGTTGCCCACCTCTTTTCCCCAAACAATTCAAGAAGCTCATCCAACTTCTCAAGCTCAGTGATCTTCTCATCTTCCTATAGTTCCACACATATGAGATGGATAGTCATATGCATTAATGGGCACTATGATTTTCCCATTCACAGTGTGCCCACATCTTTAGGCCTGTAGCCCTTAACGAGATTCAGAATCGGAACTTTCTGCTACCATTGACGACATGGCACATTTTTCCACTCCTTGATACTTTCCGTTTTCATGAAATTTAACACCCTCTTTTGATAATTTGGGGAATCAACTCATCTGGGGAGATTAAGGCTAATTGGGAGAATTTGGATTAGGTGAGATTGAGCCTAGGATATATGTACCAATTTTACTCGGGTCGCTCTCATTTTATCTTTTCCCTCATGATGTTGTGATATTTTGGATATCCGAAGGACCCTATCTTACATGGCATCTGTCACAAATGATGTAACATTAGTATTCTCCTAAGACATGCACAACATGCCTTGACAATAAAGAGGATATTTTGCATGCTCAATCTAGACCATTTTTTATCAGTGTTATAGAGGATATGTTGGAATTGGGATAGTCAAAGGCTCCCAAGGAGGAGAAGTGATATGTGTCTCTCCCGTTTTGACCTCCTGCAGTGATGTGGTAGTCAAACAATCATTCAACTCATGGAAAGGTTGTCTAGATATTAACCAACATAAGAGAATAAGGTTTCAGGAGCTAGATGTTGGGCTAAGCCTGAAGGTCGGTGAGCTTTTGCAATGGCCAGATAGGAATTTATCGTAGCAATTGTCGATAATCTTCCTGGAATTCATCAAGTTGTGCACCAAATGTTACGACCTGACTTCCCATGGTAAATTCTATCTCAGAAGGAATGAAATATATATATATATATATATATATATATATATAGATATATATATATGTCCGTAGGCTCTAAAATTCTATCTGAGAAGGAATGAAATAGATATATATATATATATATATATATATATATATACCTCAGATTGAATCCACACAGACTCAAAGGGTGTTTTTCCAAAAAATTAGAATATTCAACCAGTACATTCACCCTACCAAAGAAACCCTCTTCTACAAAACTTAGAGGGGAATAATCTCGTTAAGCCATCAATAGATTGTTCAACAAGAAGCAGTTTTGATTAATTTTTAACCTGCCGATTAAACCTCCTAATTATTATTTTTCTCTTAACTATTAAATATTAATATGATGGCTTCAAATTGGTGCAAAGTGGGATAGAGTGGCAGCTTGGGGAGTTTTTTTTCAAAGATTAACGCCTTACGACATAAAAATATACCAAAATATATATTTGTAATATGTGTAAATAAATAAAGTAATTAATAATTAAAGAATTACAATTAATATGAAAGTGTGGATTGTAATTTAAACTTTATATATATTTGATGGACCATATATTTAATTTGGAGATTTAACTCCTACTTGTATTGTGCACATTGAGTGAGATTCCTCATCATAAATGTAACTGTTATGTGAGATGATGCAGACAAGGTGTGAAGCTACTTATCCGCATAAAGCAAGGTGCAAAGCCACTTGTCAGCATCGGGCAAGGTTTCCAAAGCATGCTCGACTATTAAGGATAGGATGCATAAGCATGGCTCGAACAATGGGCCTCCATTGATTTATTGCTCTATTTTCGCAAACTATTTACCCACCCACCCCAATCCCCAGGCTACAAG
This sequence comes from Pinus albicaulis, assembly GCA_034641835.2. Lineage (NCBI taxonomy): Eukaryota > Viridiplantae > Streptophyta > Pinopsida > Pinales > Pinaceae > Pinus > Pinus albicaulis. The sequence continues at coordinate 200,257,724 of CM076572.1, read as the reverse complement.
AAACTCTATTGCAAGCTATTTCCCACCCCAATCCCATAAACTCACCTGAGCAAAAGGTATAACCTTCCTCACTTTTTTTTAGTATGGGTGGATAAATGAAAGTTTGGTGGTTAATTAGTTGGATTTGGGAGAATTCTTCCAACTAAAATAGTTCATACTTTTGTTGATGATTGAGATATTTTCTAAATTAGTGATTATATGGTAAAGATAGAATTTCTATCTTGAACCAACACTTAATATATTTATACATGATATTTAATAAAATGCAGTGGTGCTTTTGGTATCAAATATACATATCTATATATATATTTCTCTCTCAAAATATATGTTATAGAACATTTAATTCCATTCCATGATACTCGTTTTTTTTGCATGAAAAATCAGCATCAAATTAAGGGATAATGGAGTGGTACCTTAGATGGCGATGTCTCGTCAACATCATTAAAAATAATTTCAATTAGTTTCAAAATTCATTAAAATCCATTTCATTTCAAAATCCATGTTAACATGGAGCACACTTTAGTACTTACATAGCTTTTTAGGACTATTTTTTTTTTATTATTTCTTGGAATTAAAAAAATACAGAGATAAGAGCTAATATCTAGCACAACTCTTTTGAAAAACAAGAATATGGTTGCCGTCGATGTTTCTAAAATAAAAGCAGGAAAACAAGAGTGGCCAAGAAAAATATATGTCTGGCTGTTGCCAAAATACAAAGAGGAAAAGAAGAGCGGCCAACAAAAGTAGCTGCCTAACTGTTGCTAAAATACAAGTACGAAAGGAAGAGCGGCAAAGAAAAAATAACTGCCTTGGCTATTGCTAAAATTTAATCCTTACTGCTACGACGCTTACAATGATGTGACTATGATACGGATATTGAATACCATATGAAATTGAAAGTTTAAATACGACCCTTAAAACCATGTGGGTATGATACGGTTATTGCAGGTGATGCAAGCAATCTAAATTTGAATTTGAATTTGAAGGCTTAAATATGACGCTTACAACGATGTGACTATGATAAGGCTATTACCAGATTTTTGAAAAAAATCTTTATGCATGTGGATATTAGGTGGGAGAGTGTGAGGTAAAAAGGATTTTATTTTACCACACTTCCCTCAACACATTAAAATTTACCGAATCGATTAGAAAGGATAGCAGTTGGTCGGAGTTAAATAATTTTGTTGTCATGATATGTTATTAGCTATATTATTTTAGATACATTGTATCGCAGGCCTTAATTTATTGATGGATGGTGTTGGCCTGTGACTGCATATAACATGGAGAAGTGGTTCCTATCAGTAAATCACAGGGAAGAAGCATAGAAAAAGTTAAGATACAAAAACAGCAAGGGCAGAGTCCTGAACGACATTGGGTCAATTCGTGCACGCATTCAAGTTGAGATATGAATGATAAAGTAGGTCAAGTCATGAATGTGGGGTAAGTATTCCACAAACAAATAAGAAATGACCGAAAACAACCAAAGAGACAAGGTTGGAAAACCACAACAAGGGAGCAGTGAGGACCGTTGATCCGAGAATTGGTCAATGCCAGAGATTGAAATCTCAGTTGCAAAGCGCAAGTGTTGCAAGATAGGAGCAACGGGTAAAAGTTAAAGATGTTGAAGTGCAATGTGCGATGGCGGTGGGACCTAGCCACCCGCCACACTTCCTTTCATTCCATTTCCCTTGAAAATCACCAAAACCTTACCTTTTCCGCCTCTCTACTTCATTTCTCTACTTTACCTTTCTTACCACTATATCATTGTTTCTCCTTCACTTTTCCCATCTCCTTGATTACGATTAAAGTGGGCCAGTCCCCCTAATACGTCACCCCTTTCTACCCCCGCTATTCATCGCATTTCACAAAAGTACAACTTACCGTTTAGGTGCCCGTAGTGTATTTATTTTAATTTGCGATGCAGTATTTGTCCCCACTACAGCAGCTCCACCCTCCACTTTCCCTTTTCACCTTGCTTACCTCCTCCCAGCGCTTTGCACTTCGCATCCTTTAAAGTTTACCTCCATTGTTTAGTGTTAAAACTTGAGATCTGCAGGTAGCGGTCAGTCCCACCTTCCTCCACATCACCCTTTTCTCCCCACCCTCCATTGCAGTTTGCATATTATAACCTTTCATATTGCAACTAAAACTTAAAACCTGTGATTGACGATTTGCGATATATTGCATCGCATTTTTTTTAATTTACCTTTGAAGTTCCTGCAACCTATTTTTTTTAACTTGCGATGCTGTCAAACCCCACCTTCCCTCCATTTTAGTTACCTTCTCCCTGCACTTCACACATCACACATTTTAGAGTTTACCTCCATCACTTCATCGTAAAGATTTAATATTGCGACATGGCTTGGCGCCACCATAATACTCTCCTCACTTCCCTCCACCTTTCCTCCGTCTCCAATCACTCCCTCCTCATTTGACGGTCCTTATTTCATTTCGCACCCCCTACATATTTCAAACTTTAACCATGGGGGGGGGGGGCAAATGGGAGGTATCCATTACCGCCCTCTCCTCCAAGTATCATACTCTCCTCATTTTGCACCCCACGCCCTCACTCTCTGATACTGCTTACCACTTGAGACCCCCTCCAAAATCCGATTCCCTTTTTTCAATTCAAAAACATCGCATGTGATTTTGAGGTGGAGAATTCAATTGTGGTTTATGTGGTCTGCTGAGGAGATATGCTCTAAAAGAACCATGTGCACTCATTATGACAGGCCTCTTAATAAGGGATTAAGTGTAAATCACCAGACTCAGGGAGTGGAGGTGTGCAGGCAATAGATGGAATCATAAAATGACAGTCAGCATGTCCACGTATGACCACTCCTCGCCATACCATCTTGAAGGATCCCATTATTGGCCTCAATGGGTGACCATGTCCTTTCTGCTTCCTATTTAATTTTGATGATTTTGCTGGTGAAATATCAATTTCACCCCATTCTTGTTTTAATTATCCCACTGCAGAATGTTATTTCTCAATGTACGCTCTACAAGTTAGGTAGGCTATTTTCATTTCATAGATATGGGTTGATCATAAATGATTAGTACTGTATGACCCTTGGGGAGAACTCTATATGTAGGGAATCTTAGGATGAAAGAAGGGTTCTGGAATTTTAGAAGAATTTTGTTGTAGTTTTGTATGATTGTGCTCCCTATGCTCTAAGAAACATATTTGGGAGAGTTGTTTGAACTTAATATGATACAATGTTGTTATTTGGATTTTGGAAGGAGCAATGAGTAGTATGTAATATCTCGAGTTTTCTATGCTTTTATTTGACATTTTTACAAGTCTAAAAGGGTACAGTGGACCCCCAATGGAAAACAATTGTGTGGGTTTATTTTATTGTTTCAAATTAATAAAATAAAATGGAAATTAATGTGAGATGACTAGATTATGATTAGAGATTTGGAAACCAAATCCATGAGGATGGATTAGGTTGTAATAATTTCCCAAGACTTCCAAAAAAATCCTTGGAAGGAACAAAGTAAATACTAAAATTAGATTGGAAATAAAAATCTAAAAAGTGCCCCAGTAAAGAGGAAATTACTGGGAAGAGGTGGAATAAAGCTAGAAAGAAGAAAAGCTAGATTTAAAAGTACCTTTATGCAAGAAAAAAAGAGAAATCTTAGGAAAACATGAATACAACATCCTGAATTAGCTAGATGCAGTTAAGGGAAACAGGCTGGGGAAAGCAAGCTTAAATAAGTTGATTCAATATATACAAAGGGTTGTCTATCACTGGAGGAAAGGATATCTGCTCGAGGGTGAGCTGTGGAGAAAGAGCTCTAAGGTTGGGAGGCACCTAGTCTACCCTAAGTGGTATGCACATTTAATTTGAGTTGTTTTTGAATTATATTTTTAATGTTGTGATGAATTAATGGAAAAAGGTAAAGTAGTTGGATGTATAGGAAATTTTGCATCTGAATCTGTGTCTAAGTAGTGGAATTTATATGAGTTGTAAATAGGTTTTGGTGGTTTTTACATTGAACAAAATTAACTATAGAGGAAATAGTTTATTCTGTATTGTTGTACAGACATACTCTGTAGAGGACCAACACTTAGAATGTCTAAAACCCGGTATTGGGTCTAGATCTGAGGTTAGGTACCTCACAGGAAACATATTTGTAGTTAAATATTTTATTTTAATGTTATGTTAGTGTACTATACAAAGGATTCTGAAATAACCTTAACCAGAAATAGATAACAGTACATGATAATTTCGAAAGCCCTGTACTATAACATAGATGCAGAAATTAAAACATTAAAAACAGTACATGTAATAGATTTTCTATAATGACTAACACTAGAGAATGATGCATGCATGATAAATAAATTTACAGTATATGAAACAAATTTTGTTCTATCTAGAGGAAGGAAAATTATATTAGAGTTATCGGACAGAGTACACTATGCGTGCATATATCTAGATTTTATTCCTAAAATATAATGGAACTTGAAGGTATATCTGATAAAAAAATAATAGATATATTCTGCTTAAATTTCCATAGTACTCTGATAGAGTAGAAAGAATTTCTAAGACACACACTAACTCAAATATACACAGTCCAGTATAGAAAAATATATTATTCTATAATATTATTATGTAGGAATCTCTTTGACATTGAATAGAACAGAAATTATCTAGCTATAGTAAAGGGTAAATAAAATATAATTTGACATTCAACTGAAATAAATTTTAGGTATGGAAACCATAACGAACTAATGTAAAGAGAAGAGGTTTATACAGTCTAGAAGAGAAAAATGATAAATGTAAAATATATCCATTGTATCAGTATGAATATTCCAACTATAGAATTTTAGATTTAAACTAGCCTTGGTTGCGAAAGATAAATTTTACACAGAGAACATCTCGTTCTGATAATAAACCTTAAAGTCTAAATAAAAATAAAACTATGCAGGTATGCCATAGAAGAGAGCTGATAGGCGGTGGACCAACCTGGGAAAGAAAATAGAAACCGTATTACTATTGGGTGAATAAGCGCTTTAGATGTAAAATAAATCGACAGGAAAGTGGCCTCGAGTCATACCTGCATGGAAGGAGTTTAGAGTTAATGTTGATACAGAATAATTAAAACAAATATTTATATACATACATAAAATATTGAGGATATAAAGGACAAAGGGTTTGGGTAATTACCTTACGAACTGCATCTCTGTGTTATACCTGAATTAAATAAAAAGACAAATTCAGAAATAATGCCATATATATATAATAACTCGTATAACAAATGGTAAGAGATGAAGGTAGAAATGGAATCTAAGACGGATGATTAATACGCATATAGAGTAGATAATGTTGATTCCTGGTGAGATAAATCTCACATGATAAGAAATCATGATTTTAAATACTTAAACCAAATTCGAAAGTATGAAATAAAAATACAAAACCCTTGAGTTGTAAACGCAGAAAATTGCTATGCAACTAAACAGTAAAGCCATATGAGCTTACCATGAGTTAGGTTGCCATTGATTCGTACAACCATATATGATGGGAGACTGCCAAATAAAACATCTGCATTTTCGAAAAACACGCATACTATTCAGAAATCCTCTGCGTTTTGGAAAAATGCTATTAGTATTTTAAAAAAGGATAAGACCCATCTAAACTAAAACAATAGTGTTTCTGAAATGACTTGAGAAACCGTAAGATGGAAAAGCCTTGAGATGGTGGTAAAAACTAGAAAAGTGAAATGAAACCAAGGATGCAGTAGAGTAAGAAGTCAGGTATGTATATGGTTCAATATCAAAATGAAAAACGACTTTGACTATTACCCATATGGAAAAAATATTATAGCAATGGGCAGAGCAGAGAATTAAGATGTTAACCGTATGAGTAAACAATGCAAAAATAAATAGGAAGCTATTATAATAAAAATAAATAATACGTCCACACAAATGGGTATCTTCCAGTTACGTTTTGATAATAAAATAGAATTATATGAGGTCATAAACCAGTCTACAATTGTCGATAGATGTTAAGATAGAAAAAAAAGGAACGCACCAACATCTCACCTATACATCTGAAGAATGTAGCCATGGCGAGTGACCCTGGAACATTTCCATGTGCCAATGGTGATGCTTTGTTCACTTGGGTGTAAACGAAATCACCGAGAATAAACACACCTAGTCAAAAGTCAACTTGTGCAGAGGAAGACACATTTCAATAAAAATTACAAAGGAAATAGAACCTGAATGGAAAAAGTAAGTTTTTATTAAGCCATAAACCGTAATCTAAAATGCATCTGAACTATCCAACTATCATCCATCAAGAGAGGATAGGAATTTCCCATGGATCAAAGAGCTTCGTGCAAGCCATGTGATGCAGTATGTTGAGGAATTAATATGCACAAAAAAATCTGACCCGTGCATTAGAGCTGTCACATAACCTAATTGATACGACTTGTACTCATGAGTGTGACGGATAGTAAGATCAAACTTGAAAGGAGATAGTTCATAAATGTTGACAAGTTAATTTATGACCAGTACCATTGGAAAATTGAACTAAATCAAAAGGATATCTTGTAGCAAAAATGGTGTGGACAACTAATCAGTAAAGAATTCCCATTAGCATGGAAAATTTACGTTAGTCGATTTCCTACTTAAGTGCAGACAAGGAAAAAATTTAGTGTTGGTTCGATCTTTCATCTAAGTATAATTGAATGTGTCAAAATGGTTACCTATTATAAAACTCCATTACATATGGAGGTATTACCAAATGTTAAGAGAAGTTCACAATTAAAAGAGTTACTCCAACTTAGAAATTAAGGTTGGGGTAATAATTTTCAAAATAATAACCTGGTATTACCAATTCATAAATATATATGTATTAAAGAGTGCGTAGATATGAACATGAGATTCAAGCAAAGTTTTTTATTAGTAATAACTAATACTATTGAAATTAAGTTATAGTGGAGCTACAAGGAACTTATACGTATAAGTATAGGAGGGTGGGATTATTATGTAGATAATGAGATGAACTCAAAGGTGAGTATTTACCTATAGGGTAGTTTGACATAATTGGATGGGTTGAAAAAAAATATATGTTTCAATATATGGTAATATCTTATAATTGTGATAGGGTATATTAAAGTCACGTAATGACTATTGTCAAACAATCAAAATGAACCTATGCAATATGATTAAGGATTAGGAAACTTAGTGGATACATGAAAAAATAAATAGTGTATTCATAAGTGAGAACTGAAGACTTATTAACGAGAACAATAAATCCTATCTTACAAGGAAATTGTAGCTAACATTGTGGTAAAGGGAGACACTGATATAAACTGTAAATGAATAAATAGGGGCATAGTAAATTGTTAGTAACAGAATGTGACTAATAATAGTCTAACTATAGAAATAAGTTAGAGATGTTACTATGAATAAATAAATTTCGAAATGGGAGGTGTTACATAGTATGTATCTGATTTCCTCTGTTATCAGTAATATCCTTTTTATTTATAATCATTTGTCATGCTATGTTTCTTTGAAGTTTCGTGAAATATAGCTGCTTGTAGTCTAAAATTTTATTCATGAATTCATGTTTGCATAACGCTCAGGTGTTAACGCTCATTTATTAAGCTTGCTACACTCCCTTAATTCGCGCTCCATGAACCTCTGTTGTTGCAAATATCTCATTCATATCCACTTCCTCTAAGGTCGTGGGGGAAAAACTCTTAAATCTCTTAATCCTCTCTCTTGTGGGTTCCTTCTACATTCTTCCTCAATGCCTCTACATATTTTAAAACTTATGCTCATTGTTTTATACTTGGCCCATTCAAAATCCATCAATCCTCATAGCCTCTTGAGCCCTCTCATAGTATAAGAAATTCACATGAATCGACTCCAAGGTCTTTTCCATCCATGAACCACCAAAACCATTGTTCTCTTATTCCATATTTTGTCAGAGGAATTTATACAATTTTCCACATTTGACATCTCATTTTAGGATGTCCTAGGCACTGGTATTTTGTAGCTCAAGGTTGTCTCTAGCTGCTACAATTTTTTTTGGTGTTGTCGATGATAATAATGAAGAAATATTTTCCCTGGGATACAAAATTATCTTTACCTTTCAATTAGGTGAGCATGAAGGGTTGAGAGTTGCATACTCCTCACCTTGGTGACTCCACTGTAAAATAGTCATAATTAGAAGTAATCCTGGCTTTCATTCAACCTCACACCGGATTCAGATCACCATCTACCTCCACCTCTAAATCAGATAGTTGTGTCGAGTTTCCTTTTGAAAAGGTATGCACCCTTGGCCCTCCATAAACCTCTAAATGATATGCCATGAGATTATTTAAATATGCTACTTCGGCTCAATGGGGAAGATAGAAATTTTGCGCAGAGACATACTGAAAGTGTAACACCCCTAGTTTTATGTTTTTCAAGTTATATAGTTGAACTTCAATCCAAAGGGGAGTGGACCCCAATGGAAAATTATTGTGTGGATGTAATTAATTATTTAATTATGAAAAATAAATAAAATATTTCTATGCATGTTGACTAAATGAAAATTTTGAGATCACTTGCCAAATCCATGAGGTATGGAAAGAGGTTAAGACTTTCCCCAAAAATATTTCAAAAATCCTTGAAAGAATTTATTTCTAATTTAGATTTTTGAGCGAAAATCTAGATTTCCCCAATGAGGTGGAGAGTAGTTGGGAAGAGGTGAAAAGCTATAAAAGAAGAAAGCAGCTTTAAAAGTCCCTAAATAAGGGAAGCCTAGGAAAACAGGAATAAAAGCATCCTGTAATTCTGGACGCAGAATTAGAAACAGGATTTGGGGAGCATAAGCTTAAATAAGCTACTCCAGAATAGATTGAGGTTGGTCTATTTTAGGAGAGGATCTCAGCTTGGGGGTGAGTTCTGGAGACAGAGGAAATCTAAGGTTGGGAGGATTGGTCTGCACAAAAGTGGTATGCACACAGATTTTATGAATGATTAAGTTGATGCTGTTAGTCAAGATGGAGAAATGATGTAGTGGTTATGTTTAATTTAGTTATTGTGTTATTATCTTCCTTACATTTCACAGAATTAAATAGAAGAATTAAATCTTCTGCTTCTCTGTATGGTAGTAAGGAAAAATCCTTGGGAATACTATCAGCCAGAGCCTCTAAACCAGTGTTTGGCTTAAATCTAGAGATAGGAAAAGAAATGATTCCCTGGAATAACTAGAAGTGTAACTTTAATCTGCTTCTTTATAAGGAACAAATACTCGAACAAAAATATATAGATTTTCCATCTTGATATCTAATAGTTGTAACAAAATTATACTTTGTATACATACATGCATATTAAAAGAGAAGATAAATTTAAAGTTAAGAAAAACATTTATGATCAATTAAGTTATACAATAAATCAGAAAAGAGTAGGGTACTGTGAACAGGTATAAAAATGAAATTCTACTGTAGTATATGGTATGCTAGCCATGAAAAATATAAACTATGTTCAGAAAATACATTAGCTGATAAATGTATGGAAAGAGACAGAGTAATGCTATTACATCATTGTGGAATTCTATTATATGTAGCATTCAAGAAATTTTATTCATTGGAGTAAATAGAAAAAAAAGATGAAATGAAAGGGTATTTATATGGTGAACAAGGAGATGTATCCAAAAAAGTACCGAACAGTCATTATAACAATTTCTTTGATATAATGTACCCATTGTGAAATTATTACTATGTACAAAAATTTACCATTCATTCAAACAACTAACCTAGAACCAGAAGAGAACCTATTTCTTTACCTTAGTATTTGAGATATACAAGTAGTCGTAACCTAAATATATCGATTCCACAATAAAATGCTTTGTTTTATAAAAATACAGGTGAACTTCATACCTGTAAAAATAATGTAAACTATAGGTAAATATTTCTGGTTTAAGGACATTCAGCCAGATATATATTCAAAAATTCCTTGCAGAAGAATTTTAGAAGAACGATTATTACAACCATTTCAAATGCTCAAAAATACTTCTGAATAAGTATATAAAAGTTCTAAGAAAATTGGCAAACTATGGAAATAAGAAACAGTAGAAAATGAACCCCTGAAGAAGGGTAACAAGTATTATGGTGTCAAGATTCATGTTATCGAATCTCCAACTTCTTGTGTACTATATTACAAATTACATTGGGTAAATTTTCCTAAGAAAATTCTAGGTGCATTGCTCTCCAACAATTATTGTTAAACTCTCGCAATACATGGTTCCATATAAGAATTAAAACGAGTCATTCATACCGACCTGTAATAAACGAGAATAATATTGGTGTCAATGGACCACGGTAAAAGAGTCCAGGATTTTTCAAATCGAAAACAAAGGTGCTTCAGAGTAGGAATTACTTGAAAAATCAACCAAGAAAAATGCGTATTAATAAGGGTATTAATCATTATATAAACAAAGGAGTTAACAGAGGGTAAGGAAAGTCGAACCAAACTATACGTACCCGATTGACTACTGCGTAAGAATTAAATGGCTCTGTGTGAAGAAACGAGGAGTTAGATACCAAGAACGAGGACTGTCAATTGGTCACAGAAACAAAATACGAATAAGAATTTTAGTTGAGGTAAAATCACCTAAGAAAATTCTTGCTAAGGGTAAATGAAAGGAGGGCTGAGGAGACTTTGACTAAATTATCATTGGCATGGAAATCCAGCTTAAGAACGATGCCCAACTTGCTAGAGAAGAACCCATAAATCATATAAGAATTAAATAGAGTAACTATAAATCAATCTCCATAAGAAAATGTAAACAAAAAAAGGAATCAAAATAGAAATTGATGGCTATGCCAGGTAATGCCAGAATCAAATGGTGAATAGAGTGAAATCGGTTGGAATGAAAACATATCTCATACAACGTTCACCACGGAATGAAAATCTTAACCCATCTCGTCTGAGCTTGAATAAATTTACGGCATGTATTCCTAAGACAAGCAATAGATTTCATACATGTGAACAAAACGTTTTCGTATGGAGGCGGAGCTCTGGTGACAAACAATAGCACAAATGTAATGGAAAGAGGAATAGAATGCAATCAGGGAAATTTTATGGGAAAACGAAGACCTAATCCATGAGTAGATCCCATCGTCCACGTGTAAGGTTCTGGGAGTAGAGTCTTGGATCAAGACCTCGATCTCTGATATGAATACAGTGATAAACACCGATACAAATTCCAACCACATAAATCGCACGGATCAGATTCATACATTTATTATGTAGGATGTGATCACATGGGAAAGCGACGAAATAAAAATAAAAACTCATCACTCGACTCATTCCTTCTTGTCACTTAATTGAACAAAAATCATCAGAGTACAAGTGACTTAAAACTCCATACAGAGTTCATATGTCAAGGCGTACAAAAACGTCAAACCTGGTGGTTTAACCAACAACCACAATAACCTCAAATAAATGCAATTACACAAATAGCACCAACGAAAATATGATATATTCAAAATTCTAATATGACTGAGCTATTAACGTAGAGAGCACTTGAAAATTCAATGCGTGAAGTGTGAAATGAACAACATATAGGTACGTAGAGAAATTTCCATAATGCCCATATATAAGTCGAAATCGTTAATGTCAATATAAAAATTTGCTATATGCTCACCATGGCGGTAAGGATGTAGTTTTATAAATTCCATGCAAATCAAACAAAGCGTTGATCATATTTTCATAAGAAGACGTTAGGGGTCTAGTCCACAAAACGATAGTTACAAATAATATCGTCCCCAATGATATCGTATATGATGGTGGAGTGACTATAGCATCGTGTAACAAATTACAAATACTTTCACTTGTAGCATTGAAATTAGACATCGAAATGCCATAACCATATGTATGTGTACACTCGACTAAGCATGACATAATTTACAATTGTTAAGTGTCAAGATGAAACACATAATTTTATGGTGTAAAGTAAATGAAGGGTGAGGGTCAAGGGTAGAAATAGATTGACCCTTATACCAAATAGAGATTTATAGGTTGACATAAAAAAATGTAAGAGGATACAAATCATTTATAGGGGTATTGATATATATATATATATATATATATATATATGGAAGCTGTAGAAGAGAGAACCATTAAAGTGATCATTGGTCTTAAGAGTACAGTTCAAAAGTAAATTAAGAATTAATTGCGGAAAATTAAGGTATATGCAGAGATATAGATATTAGTTAAAAAGGTAGATAAGCTTACTATAAGTGGAATTGCAACATAGAAAATTAATGCAGATTTATTATTACGGAAGTGGAATTTTTTTTTTTTAGTAGGGGAGACATGACAAATGGTATCAGAGCTCAAGTTAGAAAAACTGGGTTGTTGTTGTGCTCACTGTATAAATTATTTGTTGTTGAGAAAAAAAAATTATTATTACTGATGTTGTTTTGTTTAGTGTACAGTGGTACTGAAACTGAAAAGTCAATGGCTGAAGGAGAGAAAATTTATGTTGATCTGGGTGATGGAGATAACACGCCAGATCCCAATGCTCCTTTGATGAATATGTTGCACAGGTTGCAACGAGAAATGGTTGAGCTAAGAAGCCAGAATGACAGTTTCTCATTAGCCTGTGAGGAGCAGGAAAAGATCATAAGAGAACTGACTTCGTGGAACATCCAAGAAGGTAAAGGTTCTAGAAAGAGGAAGAAATTCAAGTTCTCTGCTGATTCTGAGGAAGATGACACTAATAGACACTAGTCTAAACAGAGGAAGGAATTATAGGGTAAATTCCAAAAAATTAAACCTGCCTCCTATGATGGGGAGAAGGAGGAAGATGCTGAGGTATGGTTGTTGAATATGATTAATTATTTCCAGGTCTACGAATACCAAAGAAATCTGAAGTCCAGATTAGCTGTCTACCAGTTGCAGGGTAAGGATATCTTGTGGTGGGAGGAGACGAAAATGGTCCATGCCATTGATGAAAAAGTAGTGACTTGGGAATATTTCCAAGCCAAGTTTAAAAACCGCTATTTAAACGAATGCTACTATGATGATAAAGAAAACGAGTTCCACGAACTCAGATTGGGAAAACTCACGATAGATGATTTTGTCACCAAGATTACAAATCTGTTAAGGTATGTTCCTTATATTCGTGAAGAGAAGGCCAAGGTACAAAGTTTTAGAATTGTTTTCCTGCTGTGTATAAGGAGAAAATAGAGTTCGATAATCCAAAAACTATGGACGAAGCAGTGAGGAAAGCTAGATTATGATACCAGTAGTTTAAAGGGAAGGGTGAGCATGGGAAAAACTGGGTAAACAAGTGTGAATTCAAAGGGAAGAAACAGAAACCAGCTTACTTGAAGAACTTTGGTAGGGATCATCAGCGGAAAAAATTTAGTAAACCAAAAGAAAGTCAAACTTCTTAGTCCCAAGTTGGTTCAAAAAAACTAGATGGAGATAATAAGAAGGAAGGAACAGTTAAAATGTGGGATCCTTTGAAATGTTGGGGTTGTGGAGAACCTCATCTGTTGAGGGACTGTCCACACCGAAATATTCAAATGATTATGAGAGATCGAGAAGCTACCACAGTGAATGATATCACAAGGAACATACCCACTATCAGTGCAGCCTTGGAGAACCGGCAAGCAGAACACTAGGCTACCATGGTTGAGATGGAAGGTAAGATTGCTGACCAAGCTTTTATAGTTTTAATGGATCCAGGTTCTTCTTTGAGTTACATTAGTCTACAAGTTGTAAATAAATTCAATCTCAAAACTGAAAAATTTCAACAGTCCTGGTTGGTCCAGTTAGCCATTGGCACCAAGCGAAAGGTAACTCATAAGTTACCTCAAACAAAAATTAAGTTAAATGATTTTCAGACAGAAGTAAATTTAAAATTTTTTCCCTTAGGCTCATACGATTTTCAGATAGGAATGGACTGGTTAGAAAAGAGAAAGGCTATTATGAACTGTTGGGATAAAATTCTGCATTGCATAGATGAGGAGGGGAGACCCTTTATACTCAAAGGAAAACCAAAACCAATTTATGTAAGACAAATATCAGCTCTGTAATTAAAAAGAACAGCTAGAAAGGGATATCAAGTATATGTTGTACATGTTGAAGAATTAGGACATCAACCTAAAGAAAACCTACTAGACACCTTACCAGTGGTAAAATATTTCAAAGTTTTTCTAGGTCAGATTCCTCATCTTCCCACCAAAAGAGAACTTGATTTTTCCATCGATTTGGTGCCAAGAGCAACACTCGTTTCTAGAGCCCCTTACCGGATGAGTCCCCCTGAACTCATGGAGTTGAAAATGCAATTGCAAGAATTTTTGGATAAAGGTTATATTAGACCGAGTGTGTCACCTTGGGGAGCACCGGTGCTGTTCGTGAAAAAGAAGGATGGAACCTTTAGAATGTGCATTGACTACCGTCAGCTGAATAAGTTGACAATCAAAAGCAGATACCCATTGCACAAAATTGATGACCTTTTTGATCAGGTAAGAGGGGCTCTAGTATTTTCTAAGATTGATCTGACGATCGATTATCACCAACTCAGAATTAAGGAGGAAGATATTAGTAAAACAACTTTTCGATCCAGGTATGGTCACTACGAATTTGTAGTCCTACCTTTTGGGTTGACAAATTCCCTTGCCACTTTTATGTGCTTACTGAACAACGTTTTGAACAAGTACTTGGATAAATTCATACTAGCGTTCATAGACGATATTCTAGCTTATTCAAAAAGTGAGGAAGAGCACAGAGAACACTTGAGGATAGTTTTGCAAAATTTGAAATAAAACCAGTTATATGCCAAATTCAGTAAATGTGAATTTTATAAAGACAAGATTCAATACTTGGGGCATATTATTTCTGAACAAGGATTGGCTGTTGACCCGAAGAAAATAAAGGCTATTAGAGAATGGCTAGTGCTGACTGATGTTTCAGTAGTGAGATCATTTATGGGGATTGCAGCTTATTATCGAAGATTTGTAGAAACATTTTCTGCAATAGCATATCCCATAAATTCACTACAGCGAAAAGGCACCAAATTTGAGTGGACTAAAAGATGCCAAAACAGTTTTGAACAACTAAAATTGAAACTCACTATTGCAGATCCTGACAAGGAGTTTTTTGTGTGTACTGACACATGTAGAGAGGGATTAGGAGGAGTTTTGTTGCAAGAATTTTTTTTTATTGCATATGAATCTAGAAAACTTAAGAAACATGAACAGAATTACAGTGTATATGATCTGGAATTGGCTATTGTAATTCATGCCCTGAAGATGTGGCGACACTATCTTCTTGGGAGAAAAATTACATTGATGACAGACCATATTAGTCTCAAGTATTTCTTTTCTCAAAAAGATTTGAATGCCCGACAAGCCAGATGGTTGTCCTTGCTGAGTGAATTTGATATGGATATAAAACATATCAAAGGGAAAGAAAACAAAATTGTTGATGCACTAAGAAGAAATTCTTGCGAAAACATAAGAAGCATTGGGAGTAGTGCTAGTTTTGATTTATAAGAACTAGTTAAAAAGGTAGCAGATCAAGATCCAAACTATGAGAATCTGCAAATGAAAATGTTGAAGAAAGAAATGGCTGAATATACCCAAAACCAGAAAGGGTTTATATGCTATAAAAACAGACTGTATATCCCGAATGTAGAGTCTTTGAAAAAAGAGATCTTAGATGAATATCATAAACATCCATATGCAGGACATCCGAGATATTAGAAAATGCTTACAGCCTTGAAAAAGAAATTGTTTTGCTTGGGAATGAAAAAGGATGTAGCAGACTATTTAGCTAGATGCATGGAATGTCAACTAGCCAAAGTAGAACATCAGCATCCAGTTGGTCTTTTAAATCCCTTGCCAATTGTAGAATGGAAATGGGACATTGTTTCTATAGATTTCATAACCGGGTTACCTAGAACAAAGTACCAGCATGATTCAGTGATGGTAGTGGTAGACACTTTAGCAAAAGCTGCACACTTCATCCCTATAAAATCTACTTTTGGGACAGCTCAAGTAGCGGATGTGTTCCTTAAAGAAATGGTAAGGCTCCACGGGGTCCCAAAAATAATTATTTCAGATAGAGACGCTAAGTTCACAGCTACCTTTTGGAAAGATCTGTTTGGGGGCATGTGCACTAAATTTAATTTTAGTACTGCCTATCAACCTCAGACAGATGGTGAAACAGAGAGAACAAATTAGATCTTGAAGGATATGCTGAGAATGTATGTGATGGATAGGCCATCAAAATGGCAAGAATACTTGCATTTAGCTGTATTTTCTTACAACAACAGCTATCAATCCTTCATCAAAATGAGTCCATTTGAAGCACTCTATGGAAGGAAGTGTCGTACTCCCTTAATTTGGAGCCAACCTGAAGATAAGCTAGTATTCGGACCAGATAATTCACAAGAAATGGAAAGGATTGTCAAAAAAATACAAAGAAACATCAAGACAACACAAGATCGACAGAAAAAATATGCTGATAAGAAGAGAGTGCATAGAGAGTTCAAAGTGGGTGATCATGTGTATTTTCGTATTAAACCCAAAAAGAGCAGACTTTATGCTGGAATCTGTGCAAAATTGGCTCCTAGATATTGTGGGCCTTTTGAGGTTTTAGAAAGGGTGGGACCAGTGGCTTATAAGCTGGCCTTACCACCCCATGTTAAAGTTCATGATGTGTTTCATGTTTCATTATTAAAAATATATGTACATGATGCTTCTCACATTGTTGATTGGAATGTGATACAGGTGGAACAAGAAGGGCAGTTCCTTCCAGAGCCGCTTCAAATATTGAAGCGAGAAGAAATTGAATTGAGAAACCGAATGATAGCAAGAGTAAAGGTGCAGTGGAAGCACTTTACTACTGAAGAAGCTACATGGGAAAGAGAAGCTGAGAGGATGGAAAAAAATCCATATCTATTTTCAAAATTAACTCTAGTAGTTAATTGTTAACACCGAGGATGGTGTTGGTTTTCAGAGGGGGAATATGTAACACCCCTAGTTTTATGTTTTTCAAGTTAGACAGTTGAACTTCAATCCAAAGGGGAGTGGACCCCAATGGAAAATTATTGTGTGGATGTAATTAATTATTTAATTATGAAAAATAAATAAAATATTTCTGTGCATATTGACCAAATGAAAATTTTGAGATCACTTGCCAAATCCATGAGGTATGGAAAGAGGCTAAGACTTTCCCCAAAAATCTTTCAAAATTCCTTGAAAGAATTTTTTTCTAATTTAGATTTTTGAGGAAAAATCTAGATTTCCCCAATGAGGTGGAGAGTAGTTTGGAAGAGGTAAAAAGCTGGAAAAGCAGAAAGCAGCTTTAAAAGTCCCTAAATAAGGGGAGCCTAGGAAAACATGAATAAAAGCATCCTGTAATTCTGTACGCAGAATTATAAACAGACTTTGGGGAGCATAAGCTTAAATAAGCTACTCCAGAATAGATTGAGGTTGGTCTGTTTTAGGAGAGGAACTCAGCTAGGGGGTGAGTTCTGGAGACAGATGAACACTAAGGTTGGGAGGATTGGTCTGCATAGAAGTGATATGCACACAGATTTTATGAATGATTAAGTTGATGTTGTTAGTCAAAATGGAGAAATGATGTAGTGGTTATGTTTAATTTAGTTATTGTGTTATTATCTTCCTTACATTTCACAGAATTAAATAGAAGAATTAAATCTTCTACTTCTCTATATGGTAGTAAGGAAAAATCCTAGGGAATACTATTAGCCAGTCTCTAAACCAGTGTTTGGCTTAAATCCGGAGATAGGAAAATAAATGATTCCCTAGAATAACTAGAAGTGTAACTTTAATCTGCTTCTTTATAAGGAACAAATGCTAGAACAGAAAGATATAGATTTTCCATCATCATATCTAATAGTTGTAACTAAATTATACTTTGTATACATACATGCATATTAAAAGAGAAGATAAATTTAAAGTTAAGAAAAAGATTTATGATCAATTAAGCTATACAGTACATCAGAAAAGAGTAGGGTACTGTGAACATGTATAAAAATGAAATTTTACTGTAGTATATGGTATGCTGGCAATGAAGAATATAAACTCTGTTCAGAAAATACATTAGCTGACAAATGTATTGAAAGAGGCAGAGTAATGCTATTACATCATTGTGGAATTCTCTTATATGTAGCATTGAAGAAAATTGATTCATTGGAGTAAATGGAAAGAAAAAATATGAAATGAAATGGTATTTATATGGTGAACAAGGAGATGTATCCACAAAAGTACCAAACAGTCATTATAACAATTTCTTTGATATATTGTACCCATTGTGAAGTTATTACTATGTACAGTAACTTACCATTCATTCAAACAACTAACCTAGAACCAGAAGAGAACCTATTTCTCTACCTTAGTATTTGAGATATACAAGTAGTCCTAACCTAAATATATTGATTCCACAGTAAAATTCTCTTTTTTATAAAAATACAGGTGAACTTCATACCTGTAAAAATAATGTAAATTATACGTAAATACTATTGGTTTCAGGACATTCAGCCAGATATATAGTCAGAAATTCCTTGCAGAATAATTTCAGAAGAACGATTATTACAAACATTTCAAATGCTCAAAAATACTTCTGAATAAGTATATAAAAGTCCTAAGAAACTTGGAAAACTGTGGAAACAAGAAACAGTAGAAAATGAACCCCTGATGAAGGGTAACAAGTATTCTAGTGTCAAGATTCATGTTATCGAGTCTCCAACTTCCTGTGTACTATATTACAAATTACATTGGGTAAATTTTCTCGAGAAAATTCTAGGTGTATTTCTCTCCAGCAATTATTGATAAACTCTCGGAATACATGGTTCCATATGAGAATTAAAATGAGTCATTCATACCGACCTATAATAAACGAGAATAATATTGGTGTCAATGGACCATGGTAAAAGAGTGCAGGTGTTTTCAAATCGAAAACAAAGGCGCTTCAGAGTATGAATTACTTGAAAAATCAACCGAGACAAATGCATATTAATAAGGGTATTAACCAGTATATAAACAAAGGAGTTAACAGAGGGTAAGGAAAGTCGAACCAAACTATACGTATCCCATTTAATACTGCGTAAGAATTAAATGGTTCTATGTGAAGAAACGAGGAGTTAGATACCAAGCACGAGGACTGTCAGTTGGTCACAGAAACAAAATACGAATAATAATTTTAGTCCAGGTAAAATCACCTGAGAAAATTCTTGCTAAGGGTAAATGCAAGGAGGGCCGAGGAGACTTTGACTAAATTATCATTGGCGTGGAACTCTAGCTTAAGAACGATGCCCAACTTGACAGAGAAGAACCCGTAAATGATATAAGAATTAAATAGAGTAACTAGAAATTGATCTCCATAAGAAACCGTAAACAAAAAAACGAATCAAAATAGAAATTGATGGCTATGATAGGTAACGCCAGAATCAAATGGTGAATAGAGTGAAATTGGTTCGAATGAAACCATATCTCATACAACGTTCACCACAGAATGCAAATTTGAACCCATCTCCTCTGAGCTTGAATAAATTTACGGCATGTATTCCTAAGACAAGCAATATATTTCATACCTGTGAACAAAACGTTTTTGTATGGAGGCAGAGCTCTAGTGACAAACGATAGCAGAAATGCAATGGAAAGAGGAATAGAACATAGGTAGGGAACTTTTATGGGAAAACGAAAACCTAATCTGTGAGTAGATCCCACCGTCCACATGTGAGGTTCTGGGAGTAGATGCTTGGATCGAGATCTCGATCTCTGATATGAATATTGTGATAAACACCGATACAAATGCCAACCACATAAATCGCACAGATCAGATTCATACATTTATTATGCAGGACGTGATCACCTGGGAAAGTGACGGAATAACAATAAAAACTCATCACTTGACTCGTTCCTTCTTGTCACTTAAATGAACCAAAATCGTCACAGTACAAGTGACTTAAAACTCCATACGGAGTTTAGATGTCGAGGCGTACAAAAACATCAAGCCTGGTGGTTTAGCCAAGAACCAAAATAACCTCAAATAAATGCAATTACACAAACAGTGCCAATGAAAATATGAGATATTTAAAAGTTTGATCTAATTGAGCTATTAACGTAGAGAGCACTTGAAAATTCAATGCGTGAAGTGTGAAACGAACAACATATAAGTACGTAGAAAAATTTCCACAACACCCATATATTAGTCAAAATCGTTAATGTCAATATAAAAATTTGCTATATGCTCACCATGGCGGTAAGGATGTAGTTTTATAAATACCATGCAAATCAAACGAAGTGTTGATCATATTTTCATAAGAAGACGTTAAGGGTCTAGTCCAAAAAACAATAGTTACAAATAATACCGTCCCCAATGATATCGTATACAATGGTGGAGTGACTATAGCATCATGCGACACATTACAAAGACTATCACTTGTAGCATTGAAATTAGATATCGAAATGCCATAACCATATGTATGTGTACACTCAACTAAGCATGACATAATTTACAATTGTTAAGTGTCAAGATGAAACACATAATTGTATGGTATAAATTAAATGAAGGGTGAGGGTCAAGGGTAGAAATAGATTGACCCTTATACCAAATAGAGATTTATAGGTTGACATAAAAAAATTGAAGAGGATACAAATCATTTATAGGGGTACTGACATATATATATATATATAAATATATATGGAAGCTGTAGAAGAGAGAACCATTAAAGTGATCACTGGTCTTAAGAGTACAGTTCAAAAGTAGATTAAGAATTAATTGGGGAAAATTAAGGTATATGCAAAGATATATATATTAGTTAAAAAGGTAGACAAGCTTACTGTAAGTGGAATTGCAACATAGAAAATTAATGTAGATTTATTATTATGGAAGTGGAATTTTTTTTTTTTTTACTAGGGGAGACATGACAGAAAGCTTATGTGCCTTTGTTAAGAATGTAAATGTAGATCACTTAGATGTGGTATTGAGGTTTTCGTCCAATATTTGGATGGGGAAGCCCGAAAATGGTTCAAGTCTCTAGCTGACCACACAGTCCACACTCGGGAAGAAATGGAAAATTTCTTCACATTGAAATGGGGAGAAAAGAGGGACCATGGATATGTCCTCATAGAGTTCAATTCTCTAAAGAATAGACAAAATCAGGATGAAACATAATTTATAAATAGGTTCAATAAGCTCTATAATAACCTCCCCACTAAAATAAAGCCTCCCCAAGCAGCTGCTAAGGTGGTCTTCGCTGGAGATTTCGAGCCAGAATTTGGTTTCACCTTAAGAGAAATAAAATCCACATCTCTGGATCAGATCTAGATTCATGCATTGGAGGTAGAAGTAAAATTTTCTTCTACTAGTAAGTTCAAGGAGGAGGCTTCTACCTCTAATCAAAAGAAGGAATCACGGGAGTATAGAATCGAAGAGATGAATAAGTTGATCAAGAACCTCTCATATAAGATGGTGAAGCTTGAATCGGAGGCCAAGAATTCCCCTCATCATTCCAAGCAAGTGATTCCTAACCAGGGGTTTAATCCTCAATATCAAAGGCCCCATCTACATCTATTGCAACAGGCTGAGGAATTCACAGAGAACCAAGAAGAACAATTCCTCGTCTACTCTAATGATGAGGGGGTTGAACCCATCCTAAAAGGTGAACAAGAATAAGAAGAAGTCCTTCTAGAGGATCAAGAGATTGACATTTACTATAAATAGTTTGTGGATTTCATGCAAGCTCAAATCCACATGAATTATGACCTCAGATATTCTAGAAAGAGAACCCAAGGGCAACAACAAAATGAAGAATCGATATTAGGAGAACAAACCCTCCTAGTCCTACTAGTAAAGAGAAGAATCCATTACAAGAATAAACCCCTCATAAGGCCTCCTAAAGATAATAAGCCCTCATCTATACCCTTCAAACCGCCCGACCCTCCTAAAGAGAAGTTCTAAGAAGTCATTACAAAAAAGGGCCCACACCCTTCAATCTCTGAGAATAACAACCCATGCTGGTTTTTAGACTAAATGTAGAGAACCAACTTATAGCCTATGCTGAAGAAGAGGTAGGTGAGCTTACCCTGTATGAAGAAGGAGAAGAGCTAGGGTATTTTCCGTAGGACAACGCTAAAAATCAACAGTAGTATGGTGATCTGGAAGCAGGGGTAGTATATCTTAATTTTCTAGATCCACAAGAACATCCTCAGCAAGCAACGATTCCTTTAGAGATTAAAGACCAATCAGATTTTCATGATGAAGACCATCTCTAAAATTCTCTTTCAGGACAAGAAGAGTATGGACATCTAAAAATACATCCTACGGAGACAGTACAATATTTTTTAGCCAAGGAAAGTGAGAAGTACCATTCAATTCCTATTGATATAAGGCCACACCCAGGAGCAGCTCTCTTTCAATACCCATATGCCTTAAATCCAGAGGTGGCATTCCAAGTAGAAGAAGGAGACATTCCAATCCTTGAAGAAATGCCAAATATTGTAGTTGATGTGGACATGAACCTACTAAACAGAGAAGTGAAGTTTAAAACAGAGGAAGAATTGATCTGATTTGATCCTCCACCTTTATGCCTTAATTCATATGATAAAATGAAAACATGTTACAAGTTTTTTGAAGAGAGGGAGAACACATGTGCAGTACCAATTTATGAGTTTGGATCGATTCGATCAAAGCATTCAGAAATATGTCAAGGATATTTTGATCCAGTGGCTATATTTATTGAGAAATTATTCATCACAAGGCCATCATACCTTTCTAGGATTTTTGTTTTTGTTCATGTTTACCAAGATCCTTGCAAAGAAGATCAGGTTGAGAATTACTATCAGATACCATTAGCAATTTTGTTCCTCAGTTTGCTGAAAAACAGTGAAAGAGAAAGGTTATTAGAGCAATTACTGGTGTGGTTACATTGGAATTATTGTATCATCTAGAATGGCTGTAATTCTAGTAGATTAGGGTAGGTAGGTGTGAAAATAAGCTTAGTACTATGAGCATCTTTTGAGTTTAGTTTCAGATTGCTTCACAGCTTTCAGTCCAAGGGTGTTTCAGTTTCTAATTTTAGCATAGTTCAACTTTCAGCATTCAATATTTTCATGGTATAGCACTGATTTCCATTTTGATAGTTGGCAGTGCACAACTTAGTTGTAATTTTGATTTAGGTTTACACTATTCATTTTTTACTCCATGAAGCCAATAAAGTAGAGGCATTCAGGGTCTGTAGGTCCTCAATGCACTTAGAACAACACGTTGTCTCCGGATGGAGCCAATGTTGGCCTGTGACTGCACGTAACATGGAGGAGTGGTCCCTATAAGGAAATCACAGGGTAGAGGTAGAGAAACAACTAGGACAGAAAAAAAACAAGGGAAGAGTCTAGAATGATATTAGGTCAATTTGAGCACATGTTTAGGTCGAGTCATGAATGCTAAAGAACACTAAGTCGTGAACGCGGGGTAAGTATTCCATGAACAAATACGAAATGACTGAGCAGAACCAAAGAGACAAGGTTGGAAAACCACAGAAAGGGAGCAGTGAGGACCGTTGATCTGAGCATCGGTCAATGTCGGAGATTAAAATCTTAGTCGCAGAGTGCAAGTTTTACAAGATATATGCCAAGGGTAAAAGTTAAAGATGTCGAAGTGCGATGTGTGATGGCGGTGGGACCTAGCCACCCGCCACACTTTCTTTCATTCCATTCCCCTTTAAAATCACAAAAACCTTACGTTTTCCGCCTTTCCACTTCATTTCTCTACTTTACCTTTCGCACCGCTATTTCATTATTTCTCCTTCACTTTTCCCATCTACTCGATTTCTATTAAAATGGGCTAGTCCCATTGACATGTCACCCATTTCTCCACCCTCCATCCATCACATTTCACAAACACTACAACTTACCATTTAGGCGCCTGCAATGTATTTCTTTCCATGTGCGATGTGGCATTTGGCTCCACCATAGCAGCTCCATCCCCCACTTTCCCTTGCCACGTTGCTTACCTCCTCCTCATGCTTCGCACTTCACATCCTTTAAATTTTGCCTCCACTATCTAGTGTTAAAATATGCGATCTGTGGGCAGTGGTTGGGTCCCACCTTCCTCCACGTCACCCTTTTCTCCCCACCCTTCATCACAGATTGCATATTATAACTTGTCACATCGCAACTAAAACATAAAACTTGTGATTTCCAATTTGTGATATATCACATCGCATTTGTTCTAATTTACCTTTGAAGTGTTGGCAACCTATTCTGTTTAACTTGTGATGCGGTCAGGTCCCACCTTCCCTCCACGTCTCTTACCTCCTCCTCGCGTTTTTCACATCGCATATTTTAGATTTTAACTCCACGTATTTATGGTAAATATTTTTTATTTTGGCATGGTTTGGCCCCACCATAATACTCTCCTCACATCCCTCCAACTTTCCTCCATCTCCAACCACTCCCTCCTCGTCTGACAGATCTTATTTCATTTTGCACCCCCCACAGCTTTCGAACTTTAACCATGGGGGTAGGGGGGTTGTCTAAAATGGACGGTATCCATTACCGCCAAATGTTGAGGTATAAAAGGTGTCTTTTTAATGCCTATTTATCCTACATTAATCATCAATCCAGGTATGACTTTTTATTTCAAGAGTGTACTCAGTCTAAGGCTGCAATTCAATCTAAGAGTAATGCCTTGCAATATGTAGTATAGTGTTTTAAATACAAGAGTAAACAGATGTTTGGAAATGAAATCTAACTACAATGACATGAACTTGAATGCTCTAAAATCCAATCATTCACCCAGCAATCATCAGTCAAGGATGCAGTAATGATAACTCTTTCCTTTAGCGACTGATGTAATTGAAATCAAATGAAAACAAGATAATCAATTTGAGAACGAAGGTAGCAATAACCAGAAGTCATTTATAGTTGATGATCTCACATTAAAATAATTAAATGGAAATGGAAATTGAACTAAATCACTAATGCTGCTAATGAAATTAAACTAGGCAAGTTCTCAAAATCAAAACCAACTCTTTGCAGGAATGAAATAGACTGTAAACTAATTAACTAAAAAGAACAACAAATTTGGAATTGAACAACAATAGAAATGAACAGCAAACTCTAACTAATGGAATTGAACAACATTTCTATCTAATGGGATTGAACAAAAAAACTATATTAAACAACAAATCCTATTGAACAACAAACTGAACAGAACAGCAAATGGATTGGAAGAGCAACTACTGAACAACGTAGCTCTATTAAAGCATAACAAGACAAGTTATACAGAGATTAAGATTCTTGTTAAATTAGAAAGGAACGGTAATGCAATTCACCAATATAACACACCAATATTATGAAGCAATTAAGTAGTAAACTATTAAACTCGAAAGTTGTAATGAAAACAAATGCAAACCGTCACACAACAATAATTGAAAGATAATAATACAAACAGTAGATGGATCCACCAGGGCCAGGGCCTTAGCCACCCATGAAACACCGGTGGGTTACTCTAGATTCAAGAAATAGAACCACAACTAGATCATGTATTAATCAGGAATAATATCGTTTACAACAGTCGATTTCTGATCACAAGAGTCAATGAGAAATTATAGAGTTACAAAAGGAGTTTCGATAATAATCTATCTGTCCCCCGATTTCTACAGGCTCTGCCTTTTGATAAAAATTCGGCGGAAAATACAATAAACAACAATATACTTTGAACAACAATCCCTTAAGATCGAAAGATCCTGAGGGATTCACTCCTTTTTCTTCTTTTAGCTAACGCTTGGTTTTCTTAGGCTGTATTCGTGTTGTTCCCTGCCTTACTTTAGCTGTGCATTCTGATTTCGTCCTTCTTGTCTGGATACGACACTTTTCTGGAGGAACAACAGTTACTCTTGCTTTAGCTTTTCCTTTCGAATGGTGGTTTCCCACTTCATTTGTTTCCTATTGAGAATAAAAGACAATCTTTAGCCGATTTTCACAATAAACATTAATCTTTGCAATTCTATCATAATCCTTCAATATATCATCTTTCTAGACTAAAAAGAGTTATGTTTAAAGGAAAATATAAATAAATACATGGCGAATTCATACCTTTTCCAATGCTCAACACACCACCCTGCTTACCCTTTTTCATGTCCTCATGAAAACCATAGTTTACATGTAAAGAAGTTTGGGAATAGGCTGGAGAGGGTTTTTCATTAAGAGGTCTAAAACCATGATTTGCAACTAAAGCTTCAAAAATGTGCCCTATCTATCCTTCAGGTAATTCATATTTGGCTTTATATTCTGTTGTAGGATACCATATAATGGGACTTCGAAACCTACAACCTAGCCGGTATGGGCTTTTCCTCAAGATGAGGTTACTATAGAGAACCAGGTGGTCAACAACTAATCCAAAATTTCTATAATTAAATGGCTCTCTGTCTTGAATATTTTGATTGGAAATCTTCCATCAGACTTTAGCTGCTATATAGGCTTGGTCTCTGATATATATAAAATATTCTACCCCATCCAAGAAAATTGCTTTGTGGATGGGTCCCAATGTCTGGATCACACCCTCCTTTGTCATTAGACTCTTCTGCCTAGGCCATAGTTGTAATGGGTATCTCGGTTAACCCCTAACCCAAAGGTCTAACCCATTTTCTTGCCTCTGAAAAGTATTATAGGCCTTGAGCCATTGCAACTAGTTGATAGAAAATGAAATAAATGCTTGATATTGGATATCACCCACAAAAGGACTAGGATTTGTCTCCATTTCCCCAGCTAATATAAAATTGTGCAAATAAAATTCACAGAATAAATGCTGGACTTTTACTCCATAAAGTTTGCAGCAACTTATAAAATCACCTACAGTTTCTAATTCTATAAGTTTTCTTGCCTTAACAGCCTTGATTTTTAACTGAAAATATCTTTCTAATAAAAACAAAGCATAATTTTTGGCAGGGCACCTACGTGCTAGGACATCTTTGTATAAAGAACAGAGAATATCCATATGATTCCTGACCATTTTTAATCTATTCCTTACCTTTTAAACTTTCTCTTCTGCCTTTTGACATCTATCAAAAGCTTTAGCTTATGATGCACTGATGTCCTTTAATTGCTGCTATAACTGTTGGTATTTATTTTTTGGAACAATCTCTTCTTCGAGTTTTTCTCTAGCCCTTCAAGCCTGTGTGAGATCCTCTTGGATTTTTTCTATACCAGGGTCTTTTATCAAAACATTTTTGGGCTGAAAATCTACTGGGTGGTCTTATTACAATTTCAAGTGCCTATAGTCTCTGTCTCTTTGTTGGCCATACTTCTAGAGGACAGTGTCTCGGTCTAAACATATTTTTCATGAACCTGTACATTTTCAGTTTGGGCAACTGCGTCCATAGCAACTACCTACTACTCCTCACTATCCTGAATTAATGTGGCCCTTGTATTGTGAGGTTCCGTTTGGATAGCTGCATTCTTCGTTTATAAGGTTATTTTAGAGACTTTCCCCTGTTTTAGCACCCTAATCCTCTGCCTGAGTTGTCTTACTAGTTTTTGGAGCTTTTGTCGTTCCCTCCACAGCTTGCCAAGTTCATTTGTATTCTTCTTCTTCTTGGAAGGAAAAACTATTCCTTTTCCTGTACTTGTTTGCTCGGCTAGGGTTTGCTCTCGGGTGGTCGTGCCTTCGCCTAGGCTTGCTTCTATATTTTCTTTTTGGGACACTTCCTTAGTGTTCCCATGCTCCTGGCTACATTCCTCAGGGGAAATAACCCTAGTTCGTTCTTCTGTTTCCTGAGGGTTTTCTTCATCAATATTTTCCTCAGCCATATATTTGTTGATAACAACTTGTTCTTGCAATTGGTCTATCTCAATGTTGAGGTTAATCAGACTGTGAGGTTGTATATATTCACTCATATTGGCCAAAATTTGGGCCAATTGGTCCTCCTGTAATGGACTCTGTGGTGGGTTTGCAATGGAGGTTTCGAGAGGTTCTGCTTCCTCTCCTTCATCTTTACTGGTATAATTGCTTTCCTCCTCTTCACCGCTGTGGTGACTTCTTTCTTCTTCACTAGTATGGTGACTTCCTTCTTCTTCACTAGTGTGATGACTTCCTTCTTCTCTACTGGTGTGGTGACTTTCTTCTTCTTCCTGATCTCCTTCTTCTTCACCAGTGTGATGACTTCCTTCTTCGAGTTGCAGGGGTTGTTCATCTTCCGAACTGGGAAATTCTAAGGGTTGGCTGCTGCTACCCTGAAGACTTCCTATCACTCACCTACTTCTCCTAATCCTGGAGGAATTTCTATGCTTTAAAGGTTTTTTTGCTGTGCTAGTAACTCTTTTATGTTTTGGGGCAGGTAGAGTTGTTCCTCCGTTAATTGAAAATATCAATTCTTCCCAACTAGTATGTTGCTGGACAAGACGATAACTCACTATCAATCAGATTAAACAATGATGGCTTACCACCATCGCTATATGATGAGACTTTCTTATTCTCCGGGCAGCATCATGCAATAAGAAAATTAAATATGTAGGCAGGTTTATAATACATTTTTTTATTTAATACTGCTAATAACTTAAGGTGGCATGGTCTTACTACATCCTTTCTTCCATCGCATGTATTGCAGCTCTGTACTACTTTTTCTAGTTCTATCCATGGTTCTCCCAAAGTTTCCGGTTGAACTCCTTTCCCTTTGATGACCAAGGTCTTCCCTTCATCCCAAAAAATATTCATGGATTCTTGAAGTTTCAATTTTTTATGGGTCCATATGGGTCCTTCCACTGGCAGAACAGATACCTCAGTGATTATTGCGTCTGTTACAACTATTTTCCTACCTCTAACCATGGAATAGCCTTCCTGCAAGTTTTGCAAAAATTCAATCGCTACTGTTTCATGGGGTTGTTGCGGTCGTGTGAGGTAGGTAATCCATCCTACTCTCTCCAGAATTTCCCATGCAACATTGGAAACTGCTAGCACCTGTGGCTCACTACGTATTTCTTGTCCTCCCATTCTGTCTGCACATTTTTAATTTTTTTTCAAATACATAGAAATGTAATGGAATAGCACCTTGTGTATCTCAGCAAAATACCGTTAAACTCTTGCTGTTTCCAAGAATTTGATGAACATAGGGATTTGACTCCCATGCAGGAATTAAAAGGAATCCATGCCCCCCATGAAATATAATAGGTCTTCCTCGACCATAGAATAGAAGAGCAGCGTACTACACAGCAATGGTACGACATTGAAAGGCATACATACTTATGATATGATCAACAAATTATCGCATTACTAAAATCGATGCATATTATTAAATTGTGAATAGATATGGAAACGTTATTTAATGATTTTGAACATAAGGGAAAAGGAAAACTGATGTGAAAAAAGTACTTATGCGGTCATTATCCACATAAACTATTATGATCGATATATAAATAAATTTCATGCATAATAGTGTAACATACCCCAATAACCTCTCAGGAAAAATGCATGGAGTTAGGAATTTTTTTCAACATTTACGAATGTGTAACATTATAAATTACTTTATATATGTCTGCATTAACCATTTAAATACCCATCATCATCACTTAGAGAAACATTTAGCAAAAATCATAGAAATTTACACAACCATTAATTGTCCTTGTTGTAGCATATTAACTTAAATTTCCAGCTATAAATATGCATCAATCCCATGATCAATTTACTCAATTAGTACATCACCTAATTGATAATATAAAAATCACATCATGAAATAAATTAACATCACAAAAATGACACAATGAACAATCACATCATTAGACACCGATATACCCTAGAAACCCTGTAGGGTGAAAACAAGCAAATGTCCAATTTTATTATTAAACGCTCATGAGGGTTGTCACCCCTCACTCAATGGTTATAAGGGAGTCCATTCCTTGACCATTTTCATAAAAATTACATAGAAAAATAATCTTAAATGAAACATAACTAACTATAAGCTATTACAATCATCATGATACCATTTACTCACGAATCCTCAATCTCTATCTTTGTAGTCAGATTGTTTCCTGCAGTGGGTCATCATGCAATTGGAGCTAGTAAACCTGCATGGACTAACAACTCTTTATCTTCCACAATGTTAAACTTGAAAATTAATTTTCTCAAGTCATCCTTCTTTCGTGTCATTTCTGTCATCAACACACTTGATATCATGATTAAGCAAAATATTAATAAATCAATAATCAATCTCTATTTGTGACACTTCAACAAATATTGGTATGCGTGTATAAAACATAACCAAGTTGACATGAAATTCCTTCTTTAGCATCATTTCACATGCATTAGTAGCAAACAAATCACTATCAAGAATAATCTTTCTAGCAACCCCTAACAAAATCTCCCATGCACTTTCATATTATTTCCAAAGGAAAGATAACATACTATATAATAATATTGTGCATGAAAATGCATAACAAGCTTTCAAGATAACTATCCCAACAAGCGATTTCCTTTTTGTCTACTCTTATGTTTTCTTTTCCAAAGGGATTAACACAATAGATTATATACTTATGCAAATGATTGCATTTTCTTTTCCAAAAACATCTTTTCCACACAAGAGCTATTCACATTGGCTCTACTTATAGCAATGCCATCTTTATTTCAAAAAAGTTAACATAATAGCTATAATTTTGAGCATGTAATAACATAGCCTTTTTATTCTTGCATGTAAAACATATATTTCTTCCCAAAAGAAACTAAATAAATATTTCATGGAAAAACAAACATATTTCTTTTCCAAGGGATTAAACGCATACCACTTATTCTTTCATGCATGCAAAGTGACATTTCCCTCTCATCCAAAAGATATAACCAATAAATATGCATAATATTCTCCCAAGATAAATCTAATACCATACCTAATCTCTTTAGGTTTGCAAAATACATATTATTTTTCCCAAAAGAGGGCTAACACAATAAATATTATGTGATTTCATCTTCTTTTTCTCTAGAAATCTAATACTCAAAACTATATTTTTCCAATGCATACAAGCATATATGTTTCTCTAAATAATATTACATAATAAATCATGTGATTACTCTTTTTCCTCTCCAAGAATCTAATCCAATAGTGCATACAACGATATATTTTTCTCTTCTATTCATTTTGAGGAGTTTTAACACAATAATTATTTCCTCGCATACAATTATGTAATGTTCCAAATAGAAAAAAAATAGGCTCAGTAGGGAATAGCTTAAGATATTCCACTATGGAATCATAGAAATATGGAATTACACCAATAGATATAAACCAGACATAGACTGGTAGGGAATTTACTGGATGCATCACCTTCACAAGGAAGGGTGAAATCTAGAGGCTTCCTGGCCCGTTCCAGACTCTGTCTATAGAAGAATGGTGAAAAACAGAAAGTGTGGGAATGACACGCTCCTCTTATATTTTTCTGATCTTAGGAACCTTAGATCTACAGATCTAAACGATGGATCCAAAAGAGAAGCAATAACCAACCAAGGAAGAAATGGAAAATTCCACTCTTAGGAAAATCTTCAATAGGCTCAAGGAGGATGTTGTATAAGAAATCCAGTCTGAAAAAAATGTAGACTAGGACTGGTTTCCCTTATTTTAGGCTGTGTGGGACCTCCGAACAGATTTTTACTGAAAATAAATGAGTTTAGAGGG
The DNA here is from genome assembly GCA_034641835.2 of Pinus albicaulis. Taxonomy (NCBI): domain Eukaryota; kingdom Viridiplantae; phylum Streptophyta; class Pinopsida; order Pinales; family Pinaceae; genus Pinus; species Pinus albicaulis. The sequence goes on along the minus strand of CM076572.1, from coordinate 200,226,081 downwards.
TTTAAACAGATCTCCCACAATCAACACTAGCTGAAAATCAGCTAAAGGAGACAGTTGGTAAATAGAGAAACCCTCCTTCAGGAATTGCGCAATTTCTGCTGGAAGACACTGGAAACTAGCCATTAGACTCATGTTACAATATGGCATCAAGAAATTAGATCTATAATCAAGTTCCTTTGTAGAGGCAAGAGCAAGAATCCTTCAGAAATAATACCAAAAAAAAATGGAAAAGCTACAGAAAGACTTGAAAACATTTTATATTAGGAGCTTTAGATGCTATTGGTTAATATTCATATCTACAACTGATATATGGCTAAAACATTAGATCCATACCATATCTGGAAACTACTCATCCTTCTTAACAAGATCCCCTTGGGGTTTTATCAAAATAATGCATAAATAAGTGTAGATCTAGCTTTTAATACATTAAAATTTTTATTGAAAATAAATTCAATCATTATAGAATCATTGCCCATATGAAAACAAAAATATTTTCAAATAATATGGTTACTTATCTCTTGATGCATGCTTGGAATACTCTTCTTATTCCTTGGCTCCATTCTCCATGTATTCTCCCATTCCCCCTCCTCTACTTCTCTCATAGGCTTATAATAAAATAGAATTAATAAAATGGAATAGACTTTATAAATCATAAAAGAATTACAGTTTTTTCTAAATCATAAAAGCATTCTAGCTTTTCTAAATCATAAAAGCATTCCATAAAGCATCCATAAATTTTATTTTTCCTAAATCACAAAATCAATCCATAAATCTCTCATGCTTTTATTTTTAAATCTAGATTTGTTTTTTCCTTATGATAAAAATATCACTTATCCATATTTTTTCCAAATCTATTACTCATTATTTCTAAAACCAAAGCTATTACTCATTATTTCTAAAACTTATAAAATATACCAACCTGCAAATATAATTTATTTCCATAGAAGAATATAAATTCTTATAAATAAAATAATTAGGAAATAATTCTTCAAATATTCTTATAATAAATAATTACAAGAATATTATTCATGTAATATCACTATAGAAATAAATAATATTTAATTATTTAACAACCCTCATTTTATGAGAGTTTCTATGGTGGCTTAAGTCAGGGATATTACAAAATCCCCCCCTTAAAGAGAACATCATCCTCGATGTTCTTCTCTTGTTGGAACATTAACCTTTAATTTTCATTACCAATTATTTAGGAAATGTAAAATAATACTTAAATCATAATACTTCCACAAAAAATCAAGGAGAACTTAGCCCTTTAATCATCAAAAGGATAAGAAAAACTCTATCAAGTGCATGTTGTATTTTATTTAAGAGTTACACTAGTCTTTCTCTCGCACTAATATTTTTGCAAATTACTGTCTTTCTCTCTTACAATAATTTCAATCAAATTCAAACTCATGGTATTTATCTCCAACCATTTCCTTTGCAAATTATTGTCTTTCTCTGCCACAGTAATTTCATTCAAATTCAAACTCATGGCATTAATCTCCATCCATTTTCCTCTAGTGTGTCAAGAATTTAAAGTTCAATAACTCATTATTTTATCTAACATGAGTTATTTTAGATAAGTCATATCTGACATGTTCATTTTCTCATAAAAGCCTACAAAAAAAACCTATTTCATAAAAATTGTTTCTAAGATAATTTTATATATCATGCATGCAAAACTATAACACATGAAACAACTTTGAGACATGAAATTTACAGTCTATTGTAACATCCAACATCTTTAGATAATTTTGAGCATAGACATAATTTCATCTAACCGTAGTTAATTTCTGAGAATTATTAAGGAACAAAGCATATTCCACCCAACCGTGAACTATCCCCAATAGTTACCCAACGAGTTAAGATCTACTTGCCACTAGAATCAACAACCTCATTGATTCCTTGGTGATTTCTTCCCAGCAGATTTTTAGCAGTGTCCTGCTTTAAGGTCTGCCAACCTTTTTGCTTAGGCCTTTTTGTTTTATATTTTATGAAAAAGATACTCTTCTTTTTCTTTAAAGCATGTATTTCTCTCCTGCTATGCTTTATTTTACCCCACTTAGTATTTATCTCCAACTAAGTCATTAACATAATCTTTCTCTCCCATTATGTTAATATTTCCTCTTTATTATTTTCTCCTAGGGATTTTTAGGAGACTTTTAGCGAAGGTCCAAGTTGAACTTAACCACCAATAGCTTTTCATAAGCTATCAAGAAGTCCTCTGAAACTCTAGAGTTATTTCCTGAATACCGCAACTAAAGTATTCATTAACTCAATAATAACATAAAATATTACCTCATTACATCAGTCCCATCATGGCTTCCATAGCCATTGAATCCAATAAAAACTCAATGTCTAAAAATAGTCAATATCTACAAATCCACAGTAATTTACATAATTTTCCATTTTCATATTATCATTAAGGCAAAGTAACATTTATTTACACCAAGCCTCTATACTTGACCCACAATAAGGGTCCCACAGTTTGTCAAAGTACATTGACAAAAAATCATCACATGTAATATACGTGATATACATTCAAAATTTCCACATAATAATAATAATCATGTAGCTTAGAAAAAAGACATTGACATACCTTGCATACCACAACATTATACTTTATTTAAGGTCTCACCTTAGCAACCATCAATATTGTAGAGAACTAACAGTCCCATTGAACACTAGGACACAAAATGTGATTTTTTTTTTCGTTCCTTACCATTAGCTTGAAACCATGTAAGCAACAACCATTGAGGAATTTCGGGAAAATAATTTGCAATCATGTAATCTACAACGGTTGTAGACTTTTATCAAATAGTGTGAAAGCATGCAATCTACGACCAATTCAAAATTCCAACAAGCATTTTTCAAGCATGCAATCTACATCCATCTTGGAATTATAACAACAATTTGCAAGCATGAAATCTATGGTCAATGAGACATTCTACCAAATATTTTGCAAGCATACAATCTAGCGCCATTGAGGGACTAGTTAGCGGTCATGAAATAAATTCCATAAATATGTTTAAACTATTAGAGAGATAGTAAAACTAGAATTTATAGAATAGCATGAATCATATTAATATCATCAGTGGTAAAATTTCTGCCAATAAAACAATCAACAATCCCTACAGGAGCGTCTAATCAAAAAAAATTACCAAATTATGGATCCAAGTCTAAAAATAACATTTTCCTGGAATCAACATGAGTGTTACATGATCTCAAGGTATGAAAAACCATTGATGTTAGGATTAATCACATCCAAAACTTCCACGGATGCAATTATTTAAAACAACAAAAATGTGGATCTCAATTACCACTTTTTTTCGAACACATGGAATGCAAACTTTCCTCTACAACTCTAAATGAAGAAGGAGAACCCACAATTATGCTACTATGATTTTTTTATTGACTTTAAGTTCACTATGTGAGTTCTACTTCACTCATTGCTTATTTTTAACAACTAAAGAGTTTCGTTCAAATATATATATATATATATATATATATATATATATTGTTTTCAACATTCCATTGTCCTCTTCAGGGTCAAACCCAACTTCTATATTATTTAGTTATCACACCAACCATACGTGTATTTATTATTTATAGGTAGTGCATGATAAATTTAGCCATGTTTTTCCATCCTTTTTTCTTATGCACCATAACCATTTTTCTCATATTATGCATGCAAAGGTTGGTAATTAATCTGCAATATAACCAGTGAGTGCTCAAGATGGTTCATAGGTACAATAGAAGTTTTATTGTCTTTTATCCACATCCATATTCAAATTTCATGAGCACAACTTTTAAAGAAACATTATAACTGTCTACTCTTTCATGCAGTCATTAATGATGCAACATGCATCTCATGTTAATTGTAGTATACTACAAGTTTAATTAAAATCATACCTGAGATGATGCCCACTAGCATCATACCTCTACTTCCTTTTTGCATAACGATTCCCAAAAGGCACCAGTGTTGCAACCTTTTGCTTTGATACCATTTGTAACATACCCCGATAACCTCGCAGAAAAATACTTAGAGTTAGGAAATTTTTTTGACATTTATGAATGTGTAACTTTATAAATTACTTTTTATATTTATGCATTAACCATTGGAATAACCGTCATCATCACATAGAGAAATATTTAGTAAAAATAATAGTGAGTTACACAGCACTTAATTTTCCTTGTGGTAGCATATTAACTTAATTTTCCTACTATAACTATTCATCGATCCCATGATCATTTTAATTCAATTAGTAGATCACCTAATTGATAATATCAATGTCATATCATGAAATAAATGAACATAATCAAAACGACACAATGAACAATCACATCATTAGACACCGATATACCCTGGAAACCCCGTAGGGTGAAAACCAGCAAACATTTAATTTTATTATTAAACGCTCGTGAGGGTTGTCACCCCTCACTCAATGGTTATAAGAGAGTCCATGCCTTGACCATTGTCATAAAAATTACACAGAAAAGTAATCTTAAATGAAACATGACTAGCTATAAGCTATTACAATCATCATGATACCATTCACCCAGGAATCCTCAATCTCTATCTTTGTAGTCAGACTGTTTCCTGTAGTGGGTCATCGTGCAATTGGAACTAGTAAAACTACATGGAATAACAACTCTTTATCTTCTTTCGTGTCATTTTTTTTCAAGTCATCCTTCTTTCGTGTCATTTCTGTCATCAACACACTTGATATCATGATTAGAAAAAATATTAATAAACCAATAATCAATCTCTATTTGTGACACTTCAACAAATATTTGTATGCATGTATAAAACATAACCATGTTGACATGAAATTCCTTCTTTAGCATCATTTCACATGCATTAGTAGCAAATAAATCACTATCAAGCATCATCTTTCTAGCAACCCCCAACAAAATCTCCGATGCACTTTCATATTATTTCCAAACGAAATATAACATACCATATAATAATATTGTGCATGAAAATGCATAACAAGCTTTCAAGATAACTATCCCAACAAGCAATTTCCTTTTTGTCTACTCTTATGTTTTCTTTTCCCAAGGGATTAACACAATAGATTCCATACTTATGCATATAATTGCATGTTCTTTTGGAAAAAAATCTTTTCCACACAAGAGCTATTCACATTGGCTATACTTATAGCAATGCCAACTTTATTTCAAACAAAGTTAACATACTAGCTATAATTCTGAGCATGTAATAACCTAGCCTTTTTATTCTTGCATGTAAAACATATATTTATTTCCAAAAGAAACTAAATAAATATTTCATGGAAAAACAAACACATTTCTTTTCCAAGGGATTAAATGCATACCACTTATTATTTCATGCATGCAAAGTGACATTTCCCTCTCATCCAAAAGATATAACCAATAAATATGCATAATATTCTCCCAAGATAAAGCTAATACCATATCTAATCCCTTTAGGTTTGCAAAATACATATTATTTTTCCCAAAACAGGGCTAACACAATAAATATTATGTGATTTCATCTTCGTTTTCTCTAGAAATCTAATATTCAAAACTATATTTTTCCCATGCATACAAGCATATATGTTTCTCTAAATAATCTTACATAATAAAGCATGTGATTACTCTTCTTCCTCTCCAACAATATAATCCAATAATGCATACAATGATATTTTTTTCTCTTCTATTCGTTTTGAAGAGTTTTAACACAATAATTATTTCCTTGCATACAATTATGTAATGTTCCAAATGGAAAAAAATAGGCTCAGTAGGGAATATCTTAAGATATTCCACTATGGAATCACATAAATATGGAATTACACCAATAGATCTAAACCAGAGATATACTGGTAGGGAATTTACTGGATGCATCACCTTCACAAGGAAGGGTGAAATCTAGAGGCTTCCTGGCCCGTTCCAGACTCTGTCTATAGAAGAATGGTGAAACACAGCAAGTGTGGGAATGACACACTCCTCTTAGATTTTTCTGCTCTTAGGAACCTTAGATATATATATCTAAACAATGGATCCAAAAGAGAATAAAAAACCAAGCAAGGAAGAAGCGGGAAATTCCACTCTCAGAAAAATCTGCAATAGGCTCAAGGAGGACGTTGTATAAGAAATCCAGTCTAAAAATAATGCAGACCATGGATGGGTTACATTATTTTAGGCTGTGTGGGACCTCAAAGTAGAGTTTCAGAAAAAACAAATGAGTTTAGAGGGTTTTAAAAAAACTCCCACAATCAACACTAGCTGAAAATCAGCTAAAGGAGAGAGCTGGTAAATAGAGAAACCCTCCTTCAGGAATTGCGTAATTTCTGCTGGAAGACACTATAAATCAGCGATTAGACTCATGATATAGTATGGAATCAAGAAATCATATCTATAATCAAGTTTATTTGTAGAAGCATTGGATTTACTTGAAGCAAGAGCAAGAATCCTTAAGAAATAATAGCAGAAACAAATGGAAAAGCAGCAGAAAGACTTGACATCATTTAATATGAGGAGCTTCAGCTGCTGTAGGTTAATATTCAGATCTACAACTGATATATGGCTGAAACATTTGATCCATACCAGATCTGGAAACTACTCAGCCTTGTTAACAAGATCCCCTTGGGGTTTTATCAAAATAATGCATAAATAAGTGTAGATCTAGCTTTTAATACACTGAACCTTTTATTGCAAATAAATTCAATCATTATAGAATCATGGCCCATATGCAAAAAAAAATATTTTCAAAGAATATGGTTACTTATCTCTTGATGCATGCCTGGAATACTCTTCCTATTCCTTGGCTCCATTCTCCATGTATTCTCCCATTCCCCCTCCTCTACTTCTCCCATAGGCTTATAATAAAATAGAATTAATAAAATGGAATAGATTTTATAAATCATAAAAGCATTACAATTTTTTCTAAATCATAAAAGCATTCCAGCTTTTCTAAATCATAAAAGCATTCCATAAAGCATCCATAAATCTATTTTTTCCTAAATCACAAAAGCAATCCATAAATCTCTCATGCTTTTATTTTTAAATCCAGATTTGTTTTTTCCTTATGATAAAAATATCACTTATCCATATTTTTTCCAAATCTATTACTCATTATTTCTAAAACCAAAGCTATTACTCATTATTTATAAAACTTATAAAATATACCAACCTACAAATATAATTTATTTCCATAGAAGAATATAAATTCTTATAAATAAAATAATTAGGAAATAATTCTTCAAATATTCTTATAATCAAGAATTACAAGAATATTATTCATGTAATATCAATATAGAAATAAATAATATTTAATTATTTAACAACCCTCATTTTATGAGAGTTTTTACGGTGGCTTAAGACAGGGACATTACAAATAGGTTCCAAACAAAGGGTTTAGGAACATACTCTCATTTGATATTAGATAAAGATATAAGAAAAGGGTTTAACATTACTATTTATTTGTGAAAAATATGACTCCAATGCCATCAGTAGAGCTCTGTTGCCCACAAGTGTCTATAACCTTGACAAAGTTGCTTTTTCACCCTTAGAACCATTATCCTTTATTTATGCTTAGGGAAGTGTTGTGTGATGTCATGATGGAGGCCACTATGCTGGCTTGGGAACCAGATGAATCACAATGCGATTCACCAGGAAGGAGTGAAAGGTGGGCAGGCCGGCTCATGATGAGACCTCCTATTCAAAGGAATTTTTGTTTTTTCTAAGTTGTCCATTGGATCATATCCTTGGTGTGGTGGCCATAGTGGGAATGCCACTTCATTGTTTCCTTATGATCATGGTAGGCTGGCTCTTGATGAGACCCCCTATCCTCCATCTGCCATATGATAGTATTTTTAGTAATCATATATAGAAATTTTTCTTTTCTTTCTTTTCTTATAGCACTTCTGTACTTATATATAGAGGATGGATCAACACTCCTTAAGAGTAGGGATGGTGGAAGAAGTCTAAACATCTCAATAGAGAAAATATTCCCTTATTCTTAGTCAATAAATAAAAATCAAAGAGAGTTATGAAGATTCAGGGAAGAACCAACATGATAAAGTTAATCGATCATATTAATTTTAGTGAAAGTAAAGACAACAAAGTGATATAGATGGTTGTGTCCTTTCCTTTTTTCTTATCACTACAAAACAATTTCTCTTGATTTGTTGATTCTAGTAACCTCTAATTTGTGTGTCTTTGCATAAATTGTATGTTTTCCTTTAAAATATTCATGAAGAGTTGACAATAATCCTCAAAATGTTGTTCTAAAACAAGAAAAATGCACTCAAAAAGTGTTGTTCCTTAGATGGAACAGTTGTTGTTCCTTAAAAGGAACAACAAAAACAATCTGCGAAAATGTTGTTCCTTTTGAAAGGAACAACCAAAACAATCAATAAAAATGTTGTTCCTTTAGAAAGGAACAACAAAAACAATCAAAGGAAATGTTGTTCCTTTTGAAAGGAACAACAAAAAAAATCAGAAAAAATTGTTGTTCCTTTTGAAAGGAACAACAAAAGCAAGAAAAATAAATGTTGTTCCTTTGGAAATGAACAACAAAAACAAGTGGAAAAATTGTTGTTCCTTTAGAAAGGAACAGAAAAAACACGCAGCAAAAACTGTTGTTCCTTTGGAAAGGAACAACAAAAACAATCGGCAAAAATTGTTGTTCCTTTTGAAAGGAACAGCAAAAAAAATATTGTTGTTCCTTTAGAAAGGAACAACAAAAACAAGTGGCAAAAAATACTATTCCTTTTGAAAGAAACAGTAAAAAAACTATTGTTTCTTTGGAAAGGAACAACAAAAACACGCGGCAAAAGTGTTGTTCCTTTTGAAAGGAACAACAAAAACTGTTCTTCCTTTTGAAACGAACAACGAAAATAATCAATGGAAATGATGTTCCCTTTGAAAGGAACAAAAAAAAGAAACATACAAACACGTTGTTTCTTAAGAGGAATTGATGTTGTTCCTTAAGAGGAATAGCAGTTGTTCCTTAAAAGGAACAGCTTGAAAAATAGATCTGTACAAAAACAAGAAAAATCAAAAGAAAAGCTCATGTACAAGTTTCAAAATAAAGGAATTATTCAGTGAATGGGTGTTGAGGAGGAGTTATCTCCCTCAGCAAGAATCTGGATGGTAGAATATTCCCGTAATTTCTGGTAAAAGGATTCTCAATTAAGCGGTTTATGGTAAAGTCATACTCAATGACCGTTTACTTTGAAAGAGTGTCCAGATCCATCAATGGTAGTTAATGTGATGGTGCCATTGTCATGCAATTTTTGTATCTCATAGGGTCCAAGCCATCATGTCTAGAGTTTTCCTAGGAAATCCTAAAACCTAGAGTCATATAGGAGTGCTCAATCTCCTTCGTGGAATATTTTCTCTTTAATGAGGGCGTCATGCCATTTTTCTCTCTACTGTTGAATTAATGCAGTGCGTTGAAGAGAAAAGAGCCTAATTTCATCTAAATAATTGATTTGCTGTAATCATCTGACCTAGGCTTCATTTAAGTCTAAACCCACCTCTTGGGTTGTTCTTAATGTTTGAATTCAAATTCTATTGGAAAGATGGGTTCTTTTCCGAATACCAATTTATATGGTGAATACCGAGTGGTATTTCTCCATGTTGTTTGGTCCGCCCACAAGGCTTCGGAAAATCTATAATCCCAGTCACGTCTATGTGATGCAACTATTTTTGTAAGTATGGATTCTATCACCTTATTCATGCTCTCTACCTGGCCATTTGCCTGTGGGTGGTTGGGGTTGTGATTTTGTGCTGAATGTGGTAAATTTCTAATGTTGCAGTGATTTTGCTACCTACAAATTTTGGTCCTCCATCTGTAATTATGTCCCTTGGGAAACCGTATCACACAAATATGTGGAAAAGGAACTGTATTACAAAGTCATCTGTAGCTCTTGAAAGTGCTTCTGCTTAAACCCATTTAGTAACATACTCTGTTGCAACTAGTATGTATGTTTTTTGATTTGATGGCAGGTTGATAGGACCAACAAAGTTGAGTGCTTAGCGTTCGAATGGCTAGATTACTAATTGTGGATTCAAAGGCATTTCGTCAGACTGTCCAGGGCAACCTGCCCTTTGGCAACTATGATAGGCCTGTATGAACTTTTTAGCGTCTTTAAAAATTGTAAGCCAGTAATAGCCTATTTGTAAAACCTTGTGACCAGTCCTGCCATCTGCAAAATGTCCGCCACATAGGTCATCGTGGCATGCTTTTAGAATATCAAATATTTCATCCTCTTGGACACATCTCCTGATGTGCATATCCGCTCCTGTATCAAACAAGTAGCCCCCAATCCAAGAGAATCGGGTACTACACTGTAGTATCTATTTTCGTTCATTGGGCGTTAGATGCTTAGGTAATTTACCTATTGCTAAATAATTTGCAACATCAGCATACCATGGGGTTCTACCAGTAACAAAAAACAAATGTTCATCTGGGAAGTGATCCTCGACTACAGCTGCATCTGTTGGTTTTGGCATTCGTGACAGAAAATCAGCTACATGGTTCTCTTTTCCAGGTCGATCCTTTATTGTGATATCGAACTCCTGCAATAGAATTAACCATATTGTTACTCGACCATTTGTAACAGGTTTATTTGCTAAAATTTTTATGGTAGAGTGATCTGTATATAAAACTATAGGATACCCAGTTATATAATGTCTAAATTTATTTACAACATGTATTACAGCTAAAAAATCTTTCTCAGTCACAATATAGTTTAATTCACCAGGAGATAGATTTTTGCTAATATAATAAATTGCATATGGTTTTTTATCCTCTTCTTGCCCAAGGACTACTCCAATATCTGTGTCTGAGGAATCAGATGAAATTTGGAATGGCAAATCCCAATTTGGGCCCCTTAGCACTGGCGTTGTTGATACAAGCTTTTTTAGATCCTCGAAATCATGGTCGCACTTATCTATCCAAATGAAATAAACATTCATTGTTAATGCGTATAAAGGTGCATCTATTCGATAATAATGCTCTATAAAACTTCTATAATAACCAGAAAATCCGAGAAAGCTACGTACCTCTGTTTGTGTGGGAGGAGTAGGTATTAAAAAAATTATCTGAATTTTAGCTGGATCTACCTGTATTCCAACTGCTGAGATATAATGACCTAAGATGAGTCCCTCAGTCACCATCATGTGACACTTTTCATGGCTCAAGCAGAGCCTGGTGTCAATACATCTTTGTAACACCTTTTCCAAAGTTTCTAATGCTGGCTCAAAATCATCACCGTAAGGTGTGAAATCATCCATATATACTTCGATCCCTTCATTTATTAAATCTGAAAAGATGCTGAGAATGGCCCTCTGAAACGTAGTAGGGGCATTGCATAGGCCAAAAGGTAAAAATATGTAAGAAAATTTCCCCCAAGGACAAGTAAAAGTAGTTTTGTCTTCGTCTTCAGGGGCAATTTGAATTTGATTGTATCCACTGAAGCCATCTAGGAAAGAAAAGAATTTCTTTCCTGCTAATGTATCTAATACCTGGTCAATGAAAGGAAGGGGAAAGTGGTCTTTTTGGGTTGCTTTGTTTAGTTCTCTGTAGTCTACACATATCCTCCACTTTCCGTTCTTCTTTGGCACCACTACTAATGGAGAGACCCACTTACTATCAGATATTGGGTAAATAAAGTTGACATCCAACAATTTTTGTAATTCAGCTTTCACAATATCTTTAAGATGAGGGTTTAATATTTGTTAAGGTTGGCAAATGGGTCTAGCATATTTTTCTATATAAATGTGGTGTGTACATAACTGGGGGTCAATTCCCTTCATTTCTGGATAATCCCATGCAAAAGATCCCTTATATTTTTTTAGTAGCTAGACCGTTTTATTTTCTTGTTCACCATTCAGGTTTTTGTTAATGTTTAGGGTTTTTCCTAGCTCAATTTCTATAATTTTGCTATTGTAAACAGAAGTGGTGGGTATTGATTGATCATGAATGTATTTCAGGGGATCTTCTTCTTCTTTATTATTAAATGCTGCCTTGATCATGTGACATTACAAATGGGATTTGATTTTTGGTTTATTGATGAAACTGTTAATAATGTCATCCTCTGTTTGATCTTTAAAGTCGAGGGCATCTTCTATGGTTAATGGTGATCTAATTTTTTCCATGAGGTATGATACAAGTTGTTTCCTTGTTTTTATTATTGATAGGCTTGGCCGGGCTGGGGGATATAAAGCTAAATTATTGACATAGTTCCCTCTAGTTATAGTCATGCTGCCTTATCAGCAGCCAATGTAAGCATCGATATTTTCCAGCCAAGGTCTACCTAGGATCAACGGGTGTCCATATAGCTGGTTTTTGGGGTTGATAATCAGGAATTGAGCAGGGTACTCCCAGGAGTCTACAGATGCCATTACATCATGTAGTGTGCCTTCTAGCTTGACTACCGATCAGTCAGCCAATTCCAATAAGGTTGTTGTTGGATGTAATGATGTAATGCCAAGTTTTTGACAAGTGGTGGTTGTTAGGATATTAATTTCAGCTCCCAAATCAACTAAGGCATTTGGAAATGATTGTCAATTAATTTTCACCATCACTATAGGATTTCCTGGGTCCTCATACTTTATAGGTGCTTCCATTCCTGATAATAAGTTAGATAGAGTGCCGAATACTTGGACAGTGGGGTTAGTTGTTGTTCTCCTCTTTGGCTTCTTTATACACAGTTCTTTGATGTTTTTTGCATAAATAGGGATGTATTGGATAGCTCGGAGGAGAGGGATTTTTATACACAAATTTTTTAGTTCTCCCAGAAGATCAAAATTAGGATATTCTGTTGGACGAGGTATGATTAATCATTCCGGGAATGGTGGAGAAGAGGTGGTTGCTTGTTCATGATTTTGTTGTTTAACCACATTCTCCTTTTGCAATTTTTTTTCTCAAGGTAACGGATTTTAAACTTGAACATTTTTGTCTCCCTCTATTTCTATTATGCGCCTAGATCTTAGTTGAAGGTTGTTGCACTCCATTAATTCAGTTTCTAGTTCTGGTGGTTCCATTATTTGAACAGACTGAACCGACCTATTATTACGGTTTGGGTTGGGTTGGGCTGGGAGTTGCGGTCTCAAGTTGGTCTAGGGATTTTGTGGCAATGTTTAAGGTGCTGGCAGTGTAGGTTGAGGGAGAGGGATCGTTCCAGCTACCTGAATCGTAGGTATTTGGCAGTTCGACTGCCAAGTCTGACTCTACGAAGTGGAGGGGGACCATTGTGTTGGATAATTATTATTTTTCCAAAATGGTGGACAATAAGGAAAGTTTTTCCAATTGGTTCGATTTGGCCATGGATATGTTGGAAATGGCTGGTGTGACCAATTGGGGAAGGGTGCCTGATTTTTCCACATTCCATTATATCGTCGAGATTTATACTGAGGAGACTTTAGAGAAGAGGATGGATCAATTGGCATACCTATTTTTTGTGGCTGCCATTGTCAGCGTTGACTAAGTAGGCATACCATTTATGATTCTTGTTCCGCCTCTTTGTAGACTGTTTTCAATCTAGGGAGCGAGGGGCAAACTTTTGTGGAGTGATATTTTGTGTAGATGGCACAGACTTTGACTACATGTAGCAGGCACTCTTTATGGCTGTGTTTATTTCTGCATTTAGGGTAGAATATTGCCAAATTTTGTTCTGCTTCTGCTTGCTTTTGTTTAGTTTGCATGATGTCGAACTGCATTGTCAGAGTCCCTAGGATATCAGTTTTAAAATCTTCTATTAGACTGCCAATATCTGCACAGGTTATACTTTCACCAAAGGTCTTACTATCCCTTGTGATCATATCACGTTCTACTGACTTTAGCCTTGTGCTGCCTCTCGAACTTCTGATACATAAATCAATAATGTCAGAAATTTTTTCTTGATATATATCAGCTTTTCCGATGATGTTTAATGTTTCAACCCATTGTTCCTTCATCCCTTTAAGTAATGTAGTTTTTAACACATTATCAGGTAAGGGTAAACATGCATAGGGTGATCTTTGGAGGTTGTATTGAAAGCATTCTACATATTCCTCAAGTGTTTCATTAGGTTTTGCTGTCATCTGAAATATTTCGTATTTTAATTCCCTAGACCTATAATAATCCTAATATTTCTTTAGAAATGTAGCTTTCATCTGATCCTAGTCATTTATAACACCTCCACCTAACCCCATAAACCATTGTAGAGCTGCTCCTTTTAATGTGGAAGGAAATAATTTTAATTTTTGGGGATCGGTGGTATAGTCATACCCTCTGCATAATACATCGAATTCAAACAGAAATGCATATGGGTCTTCTGATGTTAAGCCATGGAATGTAGGAATATGCTGAAGAGGAATGGCCTTCATAGGTGCATTAACTGCAGTGTCCACAATGGGATATTGCAGTGTGGAAGTTTGTTGAGGTGGTTGTTGGTTGTGGGCCATTTGATCAAATATGTGCCAATATCCTTTTGGTATTTCTGGGTAATTATTCCTATGCTAAGTAGAAGGAACAGGAATGACCTTGACAACACTCCCTTCATCTAGAATAATGAGTGTTCCTTGCTAACCTACTATCTGAGGAGATTCAGGTCCTTTAGGTTTGTTTTGAATTATGTTGATAGCACTTCCCTTATTTGGGTTGCTCACTATTTGGATTACTTCAAGAGGATATTTTGGTTCTTTTCTTTCCCCTTTTTCTCCTCGTCCTTCACGGAGATCACTAGAATTCCCTTCTTGTAGAGAAATTAGGCGAGAATTCTCAATTTCTTGGGAATCTTGCTCAATTTCTTCTTTTTGGCTATGTACCTCAGCAAAGGCTATAGATGGTGACTCTGGGGCATGAAGGGAGCTAGTAGGTTGTCTAGAAGCAACTTTCCTAGGTCCTACTGATGGCTAAGATTCAACTTTCTTTTGGATTTCGTCGATGAAAGTTTTTCGCCCAGGCGTCACCGGTCCCTTAGGTTTTTCGGGTTTAGGAGGAATTTTTTTCTGTTTAGGTTTTCTATTCATTCAAAAAAACACAAGCATTCATTCCTACCTAAAAAATTTATCCAATTCTGCTGTGGAGCGGGCCAATGAATAAGTATGTTCCTTGCTCGGTACGTAGGTTCTTACCTTCAATTTTTAATACCCAATTCTTCCCTAACAAAAAAAAAAATCAAATATGCATCACTCTTTCTAAATCGCATGCACTCCTCCCGGCAATGGCGCCAAAATGTTGAGGTATAAAAGGTGTCTTTTTAACGCCTATTTATCCTACATTAATCATCAATCCAGGTACGAATTTTTATTGGAAGATTGTACTCAGTCTGAGGCTGCCATTCAATATAAGAGTAATGCCTTGCAATATGTAGTACAGTGTTGTAAATACAAGAGTAAATGGATGCTTGGAAATGAAATCTAACTACAATGACATGAACTTGAACGCTCTGAAATCCAATCATTCACCTAGCAATCATTATTCAAGGATGCAGTAATGATAACTCTTTCCTTTAACAACTGATGTAATTGAAATCAAATGAAAACAAGATAATCAATCTGAGTATGAAGGTAGCAATAACCATATGTCCTTTACAGTTGATGATCTCGCATTAAAAAAATTAAATGGAAATAGAAATTGAACTAAATCACTAATGCTTCTAATGAAAGTAAACTAGGCAAGTTCTCAAAAGAAAAACCAACTCTTTGCACGAATGAAATAGATTGTAAACTAATTAACTGAAATGAACAACGAATATGGAATTGAACAGAAATAGAAATGAATAGCAAACTCTAACTAATGGAATTGAAAAACACTTCTATCTAATGGGATTGAACAACAAAAATCTATTAAATAGCAAATCCTACTGAATAGAAAACTAAACGGAATAGAAAATGGATTGGAACAACAACTGAAATAGAACATCAATCACTGAAGAGCATAGCTCTGTTAAAGCATAACAAGAAAAACCGTACAGAGATTAAGATTCTTGTTAAATTATAAATGAATGGAAACGCAATTCACCAATGTAACGGTAACACCCCCAGTTTTATGTTTTCTTGCAACCTAGATATTTGAACTTTAATCCAAAAGGGAGTGGACCCGAATGGATAAGTATTTTGTGGATGTAATTAAGTATTTAATTATGAGAATTAAATAAAATAAATTTTGTGCAGATTGACCAAATGAGAATCATGAGATCAATTGCCAAATCCATGAGGATGGAAAGAGGCAAATACTTTCCCCAAGAATCTTTCAAAAATCCTTGAAAGAATTTGTTTCCAAATTAGATTTTTGAGGAAAAATCTAGTTTTTCCCCAATGAGGTGGAGAGTAGTTGGGAAGAGGTAAAAATCTAAGAAAAATAGAAAGAAAATTTAAAAATCCCTAAATAAGGGAAGCCTAGGCATGCAGGAAGAAAAGCATCCTGAAATTCTGGACGCAGAATTAGAAATAGGCTTTGGGGAGAAAAAGCTTAAATTATCTACTCCTAAACAGATTAGAGGTTGATCTATTCTAGGAGATGATCTCAGCTCGGGGGTGAGTTCTGGAGGATAAAATAGCTCTAATTTTGGGAGGCTGGTCAATTGCAGAAGTGGTATGTCCCTAAGTTGTATGAATGGTTATGTAGCTGTTATTTCGTAAACTAGTTATACTTATTTTATTAGCTTAAAATTAGTGGATTGGTTATTCTCTACATTTAACAAAATTGTAGTGAATAAATAAATTCTCTCAATTTTGTATAGTTGTAGGAATAAAAATCTGTGGGAAGAATCCAGCAAAGTCTTTAAACCAATGTTGGTCTAAATCTGAGGATCCATTTTCCCATAGATGATTTACTGATTTAACTTTAATCTGCTTCTCTGTTAATAAAATAACTGTCGAACATAGGAAAAGAAAGCAGTATAATGTTACAGGAACAAATATCACAAAAACTAAACATACTGTTCATTTACTCCATGTAGGAAAGGATAGAAACAAATAAGATTATGTGTTAAATGCCTAAAGTTATGCAGGTAGAAGAAATATTGACATACTGTACACCAGAATTTATTTCCATAAAGAAATGATGTAAGAATAAGTTACAGTGAAATGAACCGTACATAAGAAAAGACTACACAGTGTTTTAACAATTAAAGTTCTATTGGAAAAGTTGCATGCACACATAGTTAACTTCTCAAAAGGCTACAAGATGAAATTAAAAATGATTAGATATCATTTATATCTGTACTATAGACTGCGGATTTTTTTTTCCAAAAAAAAAATTATATATATATTTAAGTGAATGTTTAAAATGAACATGCATCTAAAGTTAATAAAGTTCGGAAACCATTTGCAGTTGGAGACTAACACTTACAAGATAATACCCTTTTATAGGAGACAAACAAATGAATGAGATTTGAGACAGGTGAAATTATACATGACAGTAGTGAAAACCCAAGAATCTCTACAGTTGGTAATAATGTTATTTTAATATTAGGTGGAACACTAGATTATGACAGTGTAAGGCAAAATAATCTGCTATAATATAAACAAGAAGACCGTTCTTCTGTCGCAAAGTATATTTTATTCTGGTTCTGTAACAACTTGACAATAGTTGAACTTCAGTTGTTAAATTTATGTTCTGGTTCATGGTATGCTATAAAAAAAAGAGAGAAATGAAGATACAACGAATACATCGGTTCAGAAAAAGGGTAGCAACCACTTCAAAGTAAAATTTACAAGATTTGAAAATAGAAAATTTTTAACCAATAGTAGTAATACAGTATCCTCTCATAACGCAACTATATGAAATTTCAACAAGAGATTTACGTATGTTCCTGAATGAAAACTGCAACCACAATCCTGCAATCCATAACTGACTGTAGAATAAGAGGGCATGGGGAAGTATGCAATTTAATAAAATCGATTATCCAAAAATTTCACCATATCGGTGCTCAGTCCTAAGCCAAGTATTTAAAAATATGACAGTCCATTAAGGGAAATCGACAATAAACCAGTAGAACTTAGTTTATTACAAACTGAATGAGAAACCCTATTAAATTAAAGAGGGCTACTTGTACAAAATTTTTGGAATAGTATAAAATGCATTGACCCTGGAGGTCAAAGATAACTGTGGAAATTTTGTACCAACCTGAAAAGAGGAATACATACGGTGGTAGCGATTAGAATAGTGATCGCAAGTTAAATTAGTGATTGAAGGAGTTAAAATAAACACCAGATCAAGGACGAGGATACCTGCAAACAGAATAAAAAATTATGTAAGTAAAAAATAAGTTGAGAATGATAGCATAAAACAAAACTAGCAAAGAGAAAGATAGTCACCTTCACAGAAATAGGACGTGCGTGCTCATCTGTCAAGAGTAAGGGTAACATACGATAAATTAGATCAATATCCGGTATAAGAAAAAAAAATTTCACTGGAAATTCAAACAAATGTTAAAATGCATCACAGTTCACGCATCAGGGACTAACCTATTCCATTCGGTTCAAGGGAGACAACTCGACCGTGTGGAAGCCGCGTGAGGAAGCAAAGAACCCTCAAGAATATTCATATAGGACCATGAGAAGGCACCATGAATCAAAGGACAAACGACCCTTCCAAAACCCATAGGGATGTGCCGAGATGCAATGAGAACACTCGTTCATGAAATAAGGAGAAAACCACAAGTTAAATTATATCAATCTCCTTCCTGTCAAATGTGAAATTTTAAACTTCAAAACGGAGGCAAACATAAATACTATCAACGAAAACATGAGATATCTATTCCAACTTTGGTAGAGGAAGAATTCATGGAAATGAATTGAGGATCGCAAATGTAAATGTAAAACTTGATACGAGTAGTGGCAAAAGCCAGAAAATGGACAAATAGTGTCGACCAGGGTCGAAAAATCACATAGAATATTGAGAAATAAACTTAAGGAGAGATTATACACTCACCTAGAAGATATCGTGCCCAAATTCGAAACTAGAAACGAGTAGCCGGCACGATGTCTTGCCTTCAATTTCTAGAATGAACCAGTGTTACGCCATGGTGGAAAGAACACTGGGAAATGATAAACGAGTCGGTGAAGGACTCAAGTAGTAGAAAAACATAGAAACCCTAGGGATGATCCCACCATCCACGTGGTAGATATTCACTAATGGCTACACAGATCAACGCGTTAAGCCATTTAAGACGAAATGTACCACTTCCGTGGAATGAAAGTCATGTCAAAAGGATTGGAAATTAAATAATATTGTTTCGATGGCCGAGGAGAAAGGTAAATCTGGCCCGTATCAATCCATTAAACGAACATGATGACAATAACTACTCATTGATAGCAAGGTAGTTGACAATAGCAGTGTGAATGATAAAATAACTTAAGAGTATGTACCAAAGAAAAAAAGAAAAAATCAGATGAAGCCCAAGCATGACACGTTAAAGATCTTTCGGTATGTAGTATATTTAAACATTGACATAGGAGCGTGCAAAATAAATGTTATTGGAGTCACATCTCTGCCGTTGGAAGTAAAGTAGACTCCACAAGGCGAAGATATCAAAATCTCTACATATATGTATAAGAGCACAAGTGCGAATGGAACAAGATTAGTGCGATGTGCGTGCTCATCTGTCAAGAGTAAGGGTAACATACGATAAATTAGATCAATACCCGGTATAAGAAAAAAAATCATTGGAAATTCAAACAAACTTTAAAATGCATCACAGTTCACACATGAGGGACTAACTTATTCCATTCGGTTCAAGGGAGACAGCTCGACCGTGTGGAAGCCGTGTGAGGAAGTGAAGAACCCTTGAGAATATTCATATAGGACCATGAGAAGGAACCATGACTCAAAGGACAAACGAGCCTTACAAAACCCATAGGGATGTGCTGAGATGGAATGAGAACACTTGTTCACGAAATAAGGAGAAAATCACAAGTTA
The DNA here is from genome assembly GCA_034641835.2 of Pinus albicaulis. Lineage (NCBI taxonomy): Eukaryota > Viridiplantae > Streptophyta > Pinopsida > Pinales > Pinaceae > Pinus > Pinus albicaulis. The sequence continues at coordinate 200,206,198 of CM076572.1, read as the reverse complement.
AATTATATCAATCTCCTGCCTGTCAAATGTGAAATTTTAAACTTGAAAAGGGAGGCAAACATAAATACTATCAACGAAAGCATTAGATATCTATTATAGCTCTGGTAGAGAGGAAGAATTCTGGAAATGAATTGAGCATCGCAAATGTAAATGTAAAACTTGATACGAGTAGTGGCGAAATCCAGCAAATAAACAAATAGTGTCGACCAGGGTCAAAAACTCACATAGAAGATTGATAAATAAACTTAAGGAGATATTATATGCTCACCCAGAAGATATCGTGCCCAAATTCAAACCTAGAAACCAATAGTCGGCGCGAAGTCTTGCCTTCAATTGCCAGAACGAACCAGAGTTACGCCATGGTGGAAAGAACACCGGGAAATGATAACTGAGTCGGTGAAGGACTCAAGTAGTAGAAAAACATAGAAACCCTAGGGACGATCCCACCATCCACGTGGTAGCTATTCACCAATGGCAACATAGATCAACGCATTAAGCCATTTAAGACGAACTATACCACTTCCGTGGAATGAAAGTCATGTCAGGAGGATTGGAAATTAAATAATATTGTTTCGATGGCCGAGGAGAAAGGTAAATCTGGCCCATATCAATACATTAAATGAACATGATGACAATAACTACTCATTGATAGCAAGGTATTTGACAATTGCAGTGTGAACGATAAAAGAACTTAAGAGTATGTACGAAAAAAAAATAAAAAAAAATCACATGAAGCCCAAGCACGACACATTAAAGATTTTTCGTTACGTAGTATATTTAAACATTGACATAGGAGAGTGCAAAATAAGTGTTATTGGAGTCACATATCTGCCATTGGAAGTAAAGTAGACTCCATGAGGCGAAGATATCGAAATCTCTACATATATGTATAAGAGCACAAGTGCGAATGGAACAAGATTAGTGCGAGAAAATTTGATATCCCATAATATATCAAACCCAATGATACAATACATGACTTGTAGGGGTATTGAACCCATAAGTAGGTTGGTTAGATGGAAAAAATATATATCTATATATTTTTCCTATCTTTATTATTAAGTTACCAATTACAAGTATGAAGGCATACAGTCAATTGATTTAATATAGTAGAATAAATAATTACGGAACGCAGACTTTTATGTATAGAATTATGGAGAAAAAAAAATAAAATTCATTGGTTAGAGGGAGGTCATGGGGAGTCATTACAAATGGTATCAGAGCCCAGGTCAGAAAAAAATGGGCTGTTGATGTGCTCACTGTATAAATTAATTCTTGTTGGAAAAGAAAAAAAAAAAATTATTACTGATATGTGTTGTTTAGTGTACAGTGGTGCTAAAACAGAAAAGTCAAATGGCTGGAAGTGACGAAATTTATGTTGATCTGCATGATGAAGATAATACAATAGATCCCAACGCTCCGGTGATGGATACGTTTCATAGTTTGCAACGAGAAATGGCTAAGCTAAGAAGCCAGAATAACAGACTGTCATTAGCCAGTGAGGAATAGGAAAAGCTCATCAGAGAATTAACTTCGCGAAATAGCCAAGAAGGTGAAGGTTCCGGAAAGAGGAAGAAGGTTAAGTTCTCTTAAGATTCTAAGGATGATGATACTACTAGGCATCAATATAAGTAGTAAAAGGAATTACAGGGGGAATTTCGAAAGATCAAACCTCCTTCCTATGATGGGGAGAAGGAGGAAGATGCTGAAGCCTGGTTGTTGAACATGATTAAGTATTTTCAGGTCTATGAATATGAAATCAATCTGAAGGCCAGATTATCTATCTACCAGCTACAAGGTAAGGCTACCTTGTGGTGGGAGGAGACGAAAACGATCCATGCCATTGATGAAAAAACATTGACTTGGGAAGATTTCCAAGTCAAGTTTAAAAACCGCTATTTGAACGAACGTTACTATGATGATAAAGAAAAGGAATTCCATGAACTTAGACTGGGACAACTCACTATTGATGATTTTGTCACCAAGTTTACAAATATGTTGAGATATGTTCCTTACATTTGGGAAAAGAAGGCAAAGGTGCAAAGGTTTTTGAATTGTTTGCCTGATGTGTACAAAGAGAAGATTGAGTTTGATAACTCAAAAACTATGGACGAAGCAGTGAGGAAAGCTAGGTTATGCTACTAGCAGTTTAAAGGAAAGGGTGAGCATGGAAAAGGCTAGATTAATAAGGGTGAAATCAAAGGAAAGAAACAGAAACCAGCTTACTTAAAGAACTTTTTTAGGGATCATCAACGGAAAAAGTTTAATAAACCAAAAGAAAGCCAAACTACTCAGTCTCAAGTTGGTTCCAAACAACTAGATGGAGAAAATAAGAAGGAAGGCACAGTTAAAATGAGGGAGCCTTTGAAATTCTAGGGTTGTGGAGAACCTCATCTCTTGAGGGATTGTCCCCACCGAAATATTCAGATGATTATGAGGGATCGAGAAGCTACTATAGTAAATGATATAGCAGGAAATATATCCACTATCAGTGCAGCCTTGGAGAATCGACAAGAAGAACACCAAGATACCATGGTTGAAATGGAAGGTAATATTGCTGACCAATCTGTTACTGTTTTAATTGATCCAGGTGCTTCTTTGAGTTACATTAGTCCACAAGTGGTAGAAAAATGCAATCTCAGAACTGAAAAATTTCAGCAGTCTTGGTTGGTCCAGTTAGCCACTGGCACCAAGAGGAAAGTAACGCATAAGTTACCTCAAACAACAATTAAATTAAATGATTTTAAGATAGAATTGAATTTAAACATTCTTCCCTTAGGCTCATATGACTTGCTGATAGGAATGGAATGGTGGGAAAAGAGAAAGGCTATGATGAACTGTTGGGATAAGACACTGCATTGCATAGATGAAGAGGGGAAGCCTTTTATTCTCAAGGGAAAACCAAAACCCATCTCTATAAGACAAATATCATCACTACAACTAAAAATAATAGCTAGGAAAGGATATCAAGTATATGCGGTACTTCTCAAAGAATTAGAATAGCAACCTGAAGAACACCTGCAGGGCACTCTGCCAGTTGTAAGAGAGTTTAAGGAAGTTTTTCCAGATGAGATTCCTCATGTTCCCCCCAAGAGAGAGATTGGCATTTCAATCGATTTGGTGCTGGGAGCAACACCTGTTTCCCGAGCCCCTTATGGAATGAGTCCCCCTGAACTCGTGGAACTGAAAATGCAACTGCAAGAATTGCTGGATAAGGGTTATATTATACTGAGTGTGTCTCCTTGGGGAGCACCTATGCTGTTTGTGAAAAAGAAGGATGGAACCTTTAGAATGTGCATTGATTACCTTCAGCTGAATAAGTTGACAATTAAAAAACGATACCCATTACCTCGAATTGATGATCTTTTTTATCAGGTAAGAGGAGCTTCAGTATTTTCTAAGATTGATCTAAGGACTGGTTATCACCAACTCCGAATTAAGGAGCAAGACATTAGTAAAAAAAAATTTCAAACCAGGTATGGTCACTACGACTTTGTAGTCCTACCTTTCGGTTTGCCAAATTCCCCTACCACCTTTATGTGCTTAATGAACATTATTTTAAACAAGTACTTCGATAAATTCGTCCTAGTGTTCATAGACGATATTTTAGTTTATTCAAAAAATGAGTTGTAGCACAAAGAACACTTGAGGATAGTGTTGCAAACTGTAGTGTCCCTTCTTAGTGAGATAGCTTTGATGACACTTACATATGGTGATTTTTATATACTGATATAATATTATGTATGAAATACTTATGTACATGCTTATATGCTATGACCTGGTTTGGGTCACTTGGTTGTTGTGTGCTTATGATAATATCTATGTTTGCGTGCACAAGAATTGATTTTGGTTAACAACATATTAGCGATGTTTTATCTTTTGGTATCCTATTTTGGACATAGGTGTATGACATGAATGGTGATTCAGAATTGAGACACACATCCATGGACGATCATGGTTATGTGGAACATATGGTTAATTATGATTTATGAATGATACATGATTTGTATGATTATATGTGTGTAGTATTGTACTAAGCATGATGTAATAGGGGACTTGATCATTGCCAATAGGGATGTTCAAGTTATAAATGACTACGGAATTCATTTCTCCAAAACAAAAATGACTGTGGAAGTCATGCACAATATTTGGTAAAATTTGAATAAGTTAATTACGAAATTCATTTGATTTATTTGATCAATGAGATTGTGATGTGTGCAGGTCTTGGAAGAAGACCTTACCAACGAACCATCAGATGGGTATGAGCTCACAATCAGTACCTTAAGGTGAAACGCAGAGTTTCAAAGCAAAATAGATGAGAAGCCATGGAAATTAGGGTGCGGAGTCCTAAATCCATGAAATATAAAAACGTGGAGTCTTGGATATATGATAAAAGGATTAGTAGGTGGAGTCCTAAATCCATGAAATATAAAAACGCAGAGTCTTGAATCTATAAGGAAGTGTTTGGGGCGCGGAGTCCTGAATATTTAAAAATATCAAGGTGTGGAATCTTGGATCTTTAGAGTAGATCAAGGCGCAGAGTCCTCAATCTACTAAGGCATGAAGATGCATACAATAGGGGTGCGGAATCCCTATTATCCGGAAGAAAAATACCACTCATGGGCAACTCATAGATGAATTTCCTTAATAATCTCATTCCTAACAATTTTGGAGTGACTTTCTAAAAATAGAAAGTCATGTCTACCATTTCAAGTATGACTTTCGAAAAATAGTAAATCACCTCCAATCAATGGGTAAACAAGTATACTTGAAGGATAATCACTTAACATATGATTAATCAATTGTAATAGTTCAATCTCGACTTAATCCTCAATATTATTAATATTATTATTGCTTTTATGAGACTATGATATGATAATTAAAAGGAAATTATAATCTCCTCAATCACTTCACACCTCTCTCCTTCATGACTCTCATGGCTCCATGTAACTCTCTCTATTTTAAATATTTACACTCTCTTTTATGCACTTGTCAAGGAATGGCATATTCATCTTACACTCATTAAATATATGTCATAAAATATTCCTCTTACACACTTTAATGCATATGTTACACTCTCCTTAAATAAGGCATTCATACCTCTCCTTAATGGCATAAGTTACACTCCTCTAAATAGAATACAATGCATGCATATTAATCCTCCTTTATGACAAGAATTTGTTGCTCCTCTTATATATTAGTCTCATGTATTCTCATTTGGGGGGGGGGGGAGAGGGGGTAATGCCAAGAGTGGAAGAGACTTGAGGAATATTGTGAAAGGGAGAGATATGGAGAGTATCCAATTACTTCCAAAAAAAATCTGAATTTCTTACTAATCTACTAAGTATCTATTGAGGTTCAACATGAGTGGTATTTAGAGGAAGTGAAAACTATATTCCTTAGTTTTCCTTGCATCTCTCTCTCTATTGTTGTATTTTGGTACTGGTTGTGAGCTTTTACAGCTCAGGGGTTCCAGGGGGAGGAGTTCTCCCTGGATATGGTTGGGTGGAAAACCAGATGGTTCAAATGAGTTGGTTAAGGGATCAAAGGTGGATCATATTCTCAATTATTGGAGCTGAATATATCTTCAGGTATAATTTCCATTGTCCTAAAATTATAGTATAGATTTAGCATAAAATAAAAAGTAGAAATTTAAATTGTTGTAAGAATCTAATTTTGGTTTAGGCTTATGTTATCTAAAATATTATTGATTAGTTAAAGATGAAGACTAGATCAATTTATATGTATGTATGTTTAGATCTCAATATTGGAGCTATTATTGGTATAGTTTATGGTAATAATATTGGTATTGTAGAATTTGAGAAAGGAAAGCCAAATATTGTTGAAGGTAATTTCAATAAATAAATTCCAAAGAACTTGGGTAAGTATTTCACGATTTATGGTTCTGTTTCAAGTAATTAATAGATACATGTTTTATAAATGGTTTTAGGATAGTTTGCAAACTGTTTGACAAAATCTGTCAATAAGTAATGTTATAAATTTATTTATGCACGAATAAGTGCTAACTTGCAATTTACATTAGAAGTAAGAAAATGGACATGTACCCAAAATATGCTTGGAGGAATTACAAAATCAACCCTTAAAAGAAAATGCAAAAATAATGGCAACTAAAGTATAGTTTGGAAGATCAAATGCTTGAGGTAAGTTGGAGATAAATTTCAGTATGCTTCATTTTTCATATTCTTCAATGTTTTGTGATTCAAGTTGTTGTAATAGTACTATCATAATTTTGACAGAAAGCCTTAATGGCTGTAGCATTTGGGGCTTACATGTGTTTGTTAAATTGTAGCAATTGGTGCAAAAAGCGTGTCAATCATGTCAAATGAATTAGCTTGTGGGTGGTAAAATGTTTCAAGAACTCATATGGTGGATTTAGAAATATGTGATTTCAATGAGCATATATTAGTAGCATAACTCTAGGTTGTTTTTCCTCATGTAGAGGTGTAGTTGTAAGTTTTCATTCCATTTGTTTGACAAAAGTCATAAATGAAACATTTAGGCTATAAATTTTGTTGTTTTAAGGAAATGCATTCCTGGGCATTTTTAATTCGATTCAGCCCAACATCAGGGGGTATCCGTGCCTAATGGACATGTAACCCCTGATTTCATTCCAAAAAAAATACTCTTCAGAACCTAGATCGGAAATCTGGGCAATTTGGCAGATTGCTTCTGTGAGTTTGTGCGCCTATTTTTGAGTATTTGATGAAAGAATAAGATTATTTAGTCCCTGTTTTAAGATGGAAATATTTAAAGTTTCAATTTCTGAATTTTATGAGATAAATATGATGAAGAATAATCTTAAATTCATTATTGCCAAGTGTTTGACAAAATGCCTCAATGACTTTTAATTGCATGCTTGCAAAGTGTTTGTCATAAGGGCTCAATGAGTGTAGGGTGCATGTCTGCAAATTGTTTGTCAAAAGTCTTGAATGGCTGTAGCTTTTGTGCATATAAATTTTTAGTGTAAAATTATTAGTTACTGTTGTTTTTATGTTGCTATAAATTATAAATAAACTATTTAATGGGTGTAGCTTCCTATGTCTGCAAATTTTTGGTATGAATGTGAAAATGAATTTAATAATTTGCTGAAGTGTGAATAAGACAGTTGTTTCTTGTATTATCTAAAGCTTTAAAAAAAAAGGGGGCTTGTTGTTGGAAACAATTTTACAGTCACTAATTCTTTAGGATTTTGTGGGTATGATTATTAGTGATTATGTGACATCTACTTCTCTATCTTACTGATGGTGGGTAAGGTGGGACCTTACATATGATATCAGAGCCAGTTACAACGCTAGGGCCTAATGGGCCAACATGCTTACTTGTAGGTTGATGATGTATGAATGTTGATTTTGCATGCATGTTGAGTTGTTGTATATCTTGACTTGGAAGCATATTGGTTGCATAGAGGATATTATTATCATTATGTCATTTAGTGACTCATGAAATAAAAAGAAAAAAAAAATCCCTTATATTCCTTTATATTTTTGTTAAGACACATTATTAACAATATGTTAAAATGCTTAAAGACATGTTGGGAAAGGACGTGCTTGAGAAAGTTGGGGTTAAACCCAAGTATGTGAATGACTTGATTTTCAATCAATGAGTGAGATAGGTGGAGTGAATGCATGGTTTAATATATTTTTAGTGCATCATTTTCAATGTGATATGGGATTAGTAGCCATCTTTACTAGCTGAAATCGTATCTACCAAGAAGAATATTGGCTTAATCTTGACTATAGTGTGATGACCTTGGTGTGTATGCTTTGGGAATGAGTAACAAGTGTAAGGATAAGATTCCATTAACATGATGATTGAGTTTATCATGATAATTTTGAATCTTTTCATACCTACACTAAAGGAAACTTAACTAAAAGCTACCTTGAAAGATGTCACTTTTAACCGTGAATGTAAATTCAAGAGTAATGTATGTGTATTAATTAGATGTGTTAAAATATGATTTGGGAATACATTCTTAATGAGTAAGAATGAAATTTCTCTGATTTCTTTGACATGATTTTGTGTATTTTGGGTTGACATTAGACATCAAATAACTTTAAATTACTAAAATACTAGGTTAAGGTATGAACTTCCTAATAAACAAGAGGCTTAAATGATTGGTGCATGATGGGTTGTGGAAGTCATTTTAAGGAACACTTGAATGCTATGCTTTCCTTAAGCTAATGTATGGGTGTGGAGTCCATACTAGCATATATCTATGAGAAAATGTATGGGTGTGGAATCCATACTAACATATATATATGATCTAATGTATGGGTGTGGAAACCATAATAGCATATATCTATGAGAAAATGTATGGGTGTGGAATCCATACTAGTATATATCTATGAGATAAGTAATGAGGTAAGGTATGGGTGTGGAATCCAAATTAAAATATATCTATGAGCTAAGTAATTCTTCTATTTAGAATATTTTGATGGAATCTAATATTCATGATTATTAAGGAGTTATTATGTGTAATTAAAATTAAATGGATAGAGATTTGTAACACAAATTTACTTGAGCTTTACATCCATTATTTTTTTTATTACAAATGAAGATACTAAGATTGGTGTACTAAACACCATTAGGTGGTTTAGAATGTTTGGAATAATTGATTTTGATATATGGAAGTGTGAACTAGATATATTGAATCCTTTTGTATGTATTGACTTTAGGTAGAATTAAAATGACTTTCAAACTCTTGAAATGTAGAAAATTTTATTGGGATAAGTTGATGAAATAAGTTTTCTATTGGCTTAAGACAAACTAGGTCTAGGAAAGCCATAATAGTCTCTTTAATGATTTTATCAGTTGAATATTGGTTGCATTCTATTTAACCAAATTAATTAGAGAAATTATGAGAATTGAACTCATGTATTGCTCTAAGCTATTGCTAGTTCGGCGATCGCATCAAAATTCAAATTGTTTATAAATTGTGAAGAGAATAGCATGTTTAAAAGGTAAATATTTTATGTGGTGAGAACTTGTTGAAATTAAAGAAAAAAAAAAAAACATGTGATTAATGAAAATATTAGTTGAGTTCTTGTTTTACAAGAATATGTGCTTGTGATATTTTTTTTGAGGAAGAAGTTGAAGGAGAGTGAGATCACATTTTGATGAATTGGAATTCTTGCATGATTTAGAAGCCTAAGATGAGTGTACTGTATGTGGAATGGAAGAGATTGTTGGATTTAAGAATTTTTGTTGGTATGTATAGTTGTTTGAGTATTTATTAGTCCTACAAAATGTTGTAATAATTTGAGAGGGTGGTAATTATCCTTAAAAAAAAAAAAAGGGTCTAACTTTAGGCTAGAAATTCCCTTGTGATAGTCTAAATCTTATGTAAATTTAACAAGATTCATCACGTTTTGAGAAATGTACGGTTTTCATAGCTTGTTGTTGTGTATGTATTAATAGTAAGGAATAAGATAAGAAATCAAATGATTTGATTAATTGCTGAATATAAATCATGACTGATTTCATATTTGGAAAACAAATTGATATAAATTTATCAAGGCTACCATATTTTCATAATTGTGAGAGTTGTTCTTGATTACAAGCCACTTTCAAAAATATATCATTAATCTACTTTTAGAATGAAGATCTTCTAAGTAAGTCATTTCATAATTGATTCTCAAGTTAGAGAAGTGAATAATAATGAAGATTATGCAAAGTAAAGGAATGATCTATAATACATAAGTGGGTCAATGAGGACTGTATTTAACCTTAGGTTGTTAGTTAAAAAAAATAAAAAAAAATAAATGGTGCCTTGAACCTCAAATTGTATTTTTGCCTAAAGAGTAAACGTTTAGTAAAAACTAAAGATAAATCCTAAATATTTCGATTGCAAGGATGTCTTATGGAATGAAAAGAGGAAAATTGGATTGAGAAGACATAAATCAAGTGGGATGTAAGAGTGTGGTTTATATATAATGTCATGTTTTGTTTTGTAAGTGTGGGTTTTATATATAACATCATGTTTTGTTGCATAATTGCACTCGCAATTGTATGTGGATTATTTTATTCTTATTGAATGCCAATTTGATTGTGATATGGGATGGACCATCATTGTTGTGTATACAACCAATTTGTGTTCTATTTATAGCTTGGCAAGCTCAACATACTATAGGACCTTGAAGATGACGCATGTAGGATTCATATAGACTATGAGAAAGAAAAACATGTAGAATATCAAATTATTATAGATAAATTAAGTAGATATCATATCAATTACATACAATATTATTTTATAAGGTACTATAAATTGTATGGTTGGTTTTGATAAAAATATTTGGTATTTTATATCAAAACATGTCTAATATGGCATGGATATATTTTCTACTTGATTAAGAATGGTATGTTTAGATTTCATGGAGTTGCTTCCAGTATAGAAAACATTAAACTATGGATTGGCATGAAGAAAAAAATATATTTATATATCAAATATATATACATAAGGTTAGCAACTTATTGATAGGAGAATCTAAAAGAACTAAGTATCTTATGACCGTAGGAAAAACTTCGGGCCAAGTTTAGCCCAAGAGGGGGAGTATGTAGTGTCCCTTCTTAGTGAGATAGCTTTGATGACACTTAGAGATGGTGATTTTGATATAATGATATAATATTATGTATGAAATACTTATGTACATGGTTATATGATATGACCTGGTTTGGGTCACTTGGTTGATGTGTGCTTATGATAATATCGATGTTTGTGTGCACAAGAATTGATTTTGGTTAAGAGAATATTAGCGATGTTTTATCTTTTGGTATCCTATTTTGGACATAGGTGTATGACATGAATGGTGATGCAGAATTGAGACACAGATCCATGGACGATCATGGTTATGTGGAACATATGGTTAATTATGATTTATGGATGATACATGATTTGTATGATTATATGTGTGTAGTCTTGTACTAAGCATGATGTGGTAGGGGACTTGATCATTTCCAACAGGGATGCTCAAGTTATAAATGACTGCGGAATTCATTTCTCCAAAACAAAAACGACTGTGGAAGTCATGCTCAATATTTGGTAAAATTTGAATAAGTTAATTATGACATTCATTTGATTTATTTGATTAATGAGATTGTGATGTGTGCAGGTCTTGGAAGAAGACCTTACAACCAAACCATCAGATGGGTATGAGCTCACAATCAATACCTTAAGGTGAAACGCGGAGTTCCAAAGAAAAATAGATGAGAAGCCATGGAAATTAGGGTGCGGAGTCCTAAATCCATGAAATATAAAGACGTGGAGTCTTGGATATATGATAAAAGGATTAGGACGCGGAGTCCTAAATCCATGAAATATAAAGACACAGAGTCTTGAATCTATAAGGAAGTGTTTGGGGCGCGAAGTCCTGAATATTTAAAAAGATCAAGGTGTGGAATCTTGGATCTTTAGAGTAGATCAGGGCGCGGAGTCCTCAATCTACTAAGGCATGAAGATGCATACAATAGGGGTGCGGAATCACTATTATCCAGAAGAAAAATACCACTCATGGGCAACTCATAGATGAATTTCCTTAATAATCTCATTCCTAACAATTTTGGAGTGACTTTCTAAAAATAGAAAGTCATGTCTACCATTTCAAGTATGAATTTCCAAAAATAGTAAATCACCTCCAATCAATGGGTAAACAAGTATACTTGAAGGAAAATCACTTAATTTATGATTAATCAATTGTAATAGTTCAATCTTGACTTAATCCTCAATATTATTAATATTATTAATATTATTATTATCTTTTATGAGACTATGATATGATTATTAAAAGGAAATTATAATCTCCTCAATCACTTTACACCTCTCTCCTTCATGACTCTCATGGTTCTATGTAACTCTCTATATTTTAAATATTTACACTCTATTTTATGCACTCATCAAGGAATGGCATATTCCTCTTACACTCATTAAATATACGTCATAAAATATTCCTCTTACACTCACTTTAATGCATATGTTACACTCTCCTTAAATAAGGCATGCATACCTCTCCTTAATGGCATAAGTTCCACTTCTCTAAATAGAATACAATGCATGCATATTAATCCTCCTTTATGACAAGAATTTGTTGCTCCTCTTATATATGAGTCTCATGTATTCTCATTTGGGGGGGGGTGGGGAGAGGGGGTAATGCCAAGAGTGGAAGAGACTTGAGGAATATTGTGAAAGGGAGAGATATGGAGAGTATCCAATTACTTCCAAAACAAATTTGAATTTCTTACTAATCTACTAAGTATCTATTGAGGTTGAACATGAGTGGTATTTAGAGGAAGTGAAAACTATCTTCCTTAGTTTTACTTGCATCTCTCTCTCTATTGTTGTATTTTGGTACTGGTTGTGAGCTTTTACAGCTCGGGGGTTCTAGGGGGAGGAGTTCTCCCTGGATATGGTTGGGTGGAAAACCGGATGGTTCAAGTGAGTTGGTTAAGGGATCAAAGTTGGATCATATTCTCAATGATTGGAGCTGAATATCTCTTCAGGTATAATTGCCATTGTCCTAAAATTATAGTATAGCTTTAGCATAAAATAAAAAGTAGAAATTTAAATTGTTGTAAGCATCTAATTTTGGTTTAGGCTTATGTTATCTAAAATATTATTGATTAGTTAAAAATGAAGACTATATTAATCTATATGTATGTATGTTTAGATCTCAATATTGGAGCTATTATTGGTATAGTTTATGGTACTAATATTGGTATTGTAGCATTTGAGAAAGGAAAGCCAAATATTGTTGAAGGTAATTTCAATAAATAAATTCCAAAGAATTTGGTTAAGTATTTCACGATTTATGGTTCTGTTTCAAGTAATTAATAGATACATGTTTTATAAATGGTTTTAGGATAGTTTGCAAACTGTTTGACAAAATCTGTGAATGAGTAATGTTATAAATTTATTTATGCACGAATAAGTGCTAACTTGCAGCTTACATTAGAAGTAAGAAAATGGACATGTACCCAAAATATGCTTGGAGGAATTACAGAATCAACCCTTAAAAGAAAATGCAAAAATAATGGCAACTAAAGTATAGTTTGGAAGATCACATGCTTGAGGTAAGTTGGAGATAAATTTCAGTATGCTTCATGTTTCATATTCTTCAATGTTTTTTTATTCAAGTTGTTGTAATAGTACTATCAGAATTTTGACAGAAAGCTTTAATTGCTGTAGCATTTAGGGCTTCCATGTGTTTGTTAAATTGTAGCAATTGGTGCAAAAAGCTTGTCAATCATGTCAAATGAATTAGCTTGTGGGTGGTAAAATGTTTCAAGAACTCATATGGTGGATTTAGAAATATGTGATTTCAATGAGCATATATTAGTAGCATAACTCTAGGTTGTTTTTCCTCATGTAGAGGTGTAGTTGTAAGTTTTCATTCCATATGTTTGACAAAAGTCATAAATGAAACATTTAGGCTATAAATTTTGTTGTTTTAAAGAAACACATTCCTGGGCATTTTTAATTCGATTCAGACCAACATCAGGGGGTATCCGTGCCTAATGGACATGTAACCCCTGATTTCATTCCAAAACAAATACTTTCAGAACCCAGATCGGAAATCTGGGCAATTTGGTAGATTGCTGCTGTGAGTTTGTGCGCCTGTTTTTGAGTATTTGATGAAATACTAAGATTATTTAGTCCCTGTTTTAAGATGGAAATATTTAAAGTTTCAATTTCTGAATTTTATGAGATAAATATGTTGAAGAATAATCTTAAATTCATTATTGCCAAGTGTTTGACAAAATGCCTCAGTGACTTTTAATTGCATGCTTGCAAAGTGTTTGTCATAAGGGCTCAATGAGTGTAGGGTGCATGTCTGCAAATTGTTCGTCAAAAGTCTTGAATGGCTGTAGCTTTTGTGCATATAAATTGTTAGTTTAAAATTATTAGTTACTGTTGTTTTTATGTTGCTATAAATTATAAATAAACTATTTAATGGGTGTAGCTTCCTATGTCTGCAAGTTTTTGGTATGAATGTGAAAATGAATTTAATAATGTCATGAAGTGTGAATAAGACAGTTGTTTCTTGTATTATCTAAAGCTTTCGAAAAAAAAAGGGCTTGTTGTTTGAAACAATTTTACAGTGACTAATTCTTTAGGATTTTGTGGGAATGAGTATTAGTGATTATGTGACATCTACTTCTCTATCTTACTAACGGTGGGTAAGGTGGGACCTTACACAAACTTTGAAAGAAAACCAGTTGTATGCCAAGTTCAGTAAATGTGAATTGTATAAGGACAAGATCCAATACTTGGGTCATATTATTTCTGAACAAGGGTTGGCTGTCGACCCTGAAAATATAAATGATATTAGAGAATGGCTAGTGTCAACTGATGTTTCATCAGTGAGATCATTCATGGGGATTGCAGGTTATTATCGCAGATTTGTAGAAATATTTTCTTCCATAGCATATCCCATAACCTCACTACAAAGAAAGGCTGTCAAATTTGAGTGGAATGAAAAATTCCAAAATAGTTTTGAACAATTAAAATTAAAACTCACTACAACCCCTATACTAAAGATTGCAGATCCTGATAAAGAATTTGTTGTGTGTAGAGATTCCTATAAAGAGGGGCTGGGAGGAGTCCTGTTGCAAGAAAATTCGGTTATTGCATATGAGTCTAGGAAACTTAAGACACATGAACAGAACTATAGTGCATATGATTTGGAATTGGCTGCTGTAATTCATGCCTTGAAGATGTAGCAACACTATCTTCTTGGAAAAAATTTACATTGATGACTGATCATATTAGTCTTAAATATTTCTTTTCCCAAACTGATTTGAATGCTCGACAAGCCAGGTGACTGTATTTTCTGAGTGAATTTGATATGTATATAAAACATATCAGAGGGAAAGAAAACAAAATTGCTGATGCCCTGAGCAGAAATGCTTGCCAAAACATAAACAACATTGGACGTAGTGCTAATTTTGATTTAGAAGATCTAGTGAAAAAGGTAGCAGAACAGGATCCAAATTATGAGAATATACAGGTGAAAATACTAAAGAAGGAGATGGTTGAATACACTCAAAACCAAAAAGGGCTGATCTGCTACAAAAGTAGATTGTATATCCCCAATGTGGAAACTTTAAAAAAAGAAATCCTAGATGAATATCACAAACAGCCGTATGCAGGGCACCCTGGATATCAGAAAATGCTAACAGCTTTGAAAAAGAAGTTTTTTTGGCCAGGAATGAAAAGAGATGTAGCAGAATATTTAGCTAGGTGCATGGAGTGTCAACTAGTTAAAGATGAGCACCAGCATCTTGTTGGTCTTATAAATCCTTTTCCAATTTCAGAATGGAAATGGGACACCGTTTCTATAGATTTCATAACAGGGCTACCCAAAACCAAATACCAACACGACTCATTGATGGTAGTGGTAGACACTTTAACAAAATCTGCACACTTCATACCTGTGAAATCTACTTTTGGGACAACCCAAGTGGCGAATGTGTTCCTGAAGGAGGTAGTAAGGCTCCATGGGGTCCCAAAGATGATTTTTTCAGATAGAGATGCTAAGTTCACAACAGCTTATTGGAAAGGTCTATTTGGGGGCGTGGGCAATAAGTTTAATTTTATTACTGCTTATCACCCTCAGACCGACGGTCAGACAGAGAGAACAAATTAGGTTTTGGAGGATATGCTGAGAATGTATGTGATGGATAGGCCATCAAAATGGGAAGACTACTTGAATTTAGCTAAATTCTCCTATAATAACAGCTATCAATCCTCCATCAAAATGAGTCCATTTGAAGCACTCTATGGAAGGAAATTTCGTACTCTTTTGAGTTGGAGCCAATCTGAGGATAAGCTAATGTTGGGACCAGATGCCTTACAAGAGATGGAAATAATTGTAAAAAAAATACAAAGAAACATCAAGACAGCACAGGATCGATAGAAAAAATATGCTGATAAGAAGAGGGTACATCGAGAATTCAATGTGGGGGAGCATGTATATTTGCATATTAAACCCAAAAAGAGCACACTTTATGCTGGAAGTTGTGCAAAATTGGCTCCTATATATTGTGGGCCTTTTGAAGTGTTAGAAAGGGTGGGACCAGTGGCTTATAAGCTGGCCTTGCTGCCCCATGTTAAAGTTCATGATGTGTTTCATGTTTCATTATTAAAAATATATGTACATGATGCTTCTCACATTATTGATTGGAATGTGATACAGGTGGAACCAGAAGGGGAGTTCCTTCCAGATCCACTTCAAATATTGGACCGGGAAGAATTTGAATTGAGAAATCGAATGGTAGCAAGAGTAAAGGTGTAGTGGAACCACTTTACTGCTGAAGAAGCTACATGGGAAAGAGAAGCTGAGATGATGGAAAAATATCCATCTTTGTTTGAAAAATGAATTCTAGTAGTTAGTTATCAACACCGAGGACGGTGTTTTCTTTTTGAGGGGGAATATGTAACACCCCCAGTTTTATGTTTTCTTGCAAGCTAGACATTTGAACTTTAATCCAAAAGGGAGTGGACCCTGATGGATAAGTATTTTGTGGATGTAATTAAGTATTTAATTATGAGAATTAAATAAAATAAATTTTGTGCAGATTGATCAAATGAGAATCATGAGATCAATTTCCAAATCCATGGGGATGGAAAGAGGCAAATACTTTCCCCAAGAATCTTTCAAAAATCCTTGAAAGAATTTATTTCCAAATTAGATTTTTGAGGAAAAATCTAGTTTTTACCCAATGAGGTGGAGAGTAGTTGGGAAGAGGTAAAAAGCTGAGAAAAATAGAAAGCAGCTTTAAAACTCTGTAAATAAGGGAAGCTTAGTGATGCAGGAAGAAAAGCATCTTGAAATTTTGGATGCAGAATTAGAAACAGGCTTTGGGGAGAAAAAACTTAAATAAGATACTCCTAAACAGATTAGAGGTTGATCTGTTCTAGGGGATGATCTCAGCTCGGGGGTGAGTTCTGGAGGATAAAAGAGCTCTAAGGTTGGGAGGTTGGTCAATTGCAGAAGTGGTATGTCCCTAAGTTGTATGAATGGTTATGTAGCTGTTATTTCATAAAATAGTTATACTTATTATATTAGCTTAAAATCAGTGGATTGGTTATTCTCTACATTTAACAAAATTGTAGTGAATAAATAAATTCTCTCAATTTTGTATAGTTGTAGGAATAAAAATCCGTGGGAAGAATCCAACAAAGTCTTTAAACCAATGTTGGTCTAAATCTGAGGATACATTTTCCCGTAGATGATTTACTGATTTAACTTTAATCTGCTTCTATGTTAATAAAATAACTGTCGAACATAGGAAAAGAAAGCAGTATAATGTTACAGGAACAAATATCACAAAAACTAAACATACTATTCATTTACTCCATGTAGGAAAGGATAGAAACAAATAAGATTACGTGTTAAATGCCTAAAGTTATGCAGGTAGAAGAAAGATTGACATACTGTACACTAGAATTTATTTCCATAAAGAAATGATGTAAGAATAAGTTATAGTGAAATGAACCGTACATAAGAAAAGACTACACAGTGTTTTAACAATTAAAGTTCTATTGGAAAATTTGCATGCACACATAGTTAACTTCTCAAAAGGCTACAAGATGAAATTAAACATGACTAGATATAATTTATATCTGTACTATAGACTGCGGATTTTTTTTTCCAAAAAGAAAATTATATATATATTTAAGTGAATGTTTAAAATGAACATGCATCTAAAGTTAATAAAGTTCGGAAACCATTTGCAGTTGGAGACTAACACTTTCAAGATAATACCCTTTTATAGGAGACAAAAAAATGAATGAGATTGGAGACAGGTGAAATTATACATGACAGTAGTGAAAACCCCAGAATCTCTACAGTTGGTAATAATGTTATTTTAATATTAGGTGGAACACTAGATTATGACAGTGTAAGGAAAAATAATCTGCTATAATATAAACAAGAAGACTGTTCTTCTATCGCAAAGTATATTTTATTCTGGTTCTGTAACAACTTGACAATAGTTGAACTTCAGTTGTTAAATTTATGTTCTGGTTCATGGTATGCTATAAAAAAAAAGAGAAATGAAGATACAGCGAATACATCGGTTCATAAAAAGGGTAGCAACCACTTCAAAGTAAAATTTACGAGATTTGAAAATAGAAAATTTTTAACCAGGAGTAGTAATACAGTATCATCTCATAACGCAACTATATGAAATTTCAACAAGAGATATACGTATGCTCCTGAATGAAAACTGCAACCAAAATCTTGCAATCCATAAATGACTGTAGAATAAGAGGGCATGGGGAAGTATGCAATTTAATAAAATCGAGTATCCAAAAATTTCACCATATCGGTGCTCAGTCCTAAGCCAAGTATTTAAAAATACGACAGTCCATTAAGGGAAATCGACAATAAACCAGTAGAACTTAGTCTATTACAAACTGAATGAGAAACCCTATTAAATTACAGAGGGCTACTTGTACAAAATTTTGGGAATAGTATAAAACGTATTGAACCTGGAGGTCAAACATAACTGTGGCCAATTCGTACCAACCTGAAAAGAGGAATACATACGGTGGTAGTGATTAGAATAGTGATCACATTTTAAATTAGTGATTGAAGGAGTTAAAATAAACACCAGATCAAGGACGAGGATACCTGCAAACAGAATAAAAATTTATGTAAGTAAAAAATAAGTTGAGAATGATAACATAAAACAAAACCAGCGAAGAGAAATATATTCACCTTCACAGAAAAAGGACGTGCGTGCTCATGTGTCAAGAGTAAGGGTAACATAAGATAAAGTAGATCAATACCCGGTATAAGAAAAAAAAAATTCACTGGAAATTCAAAAAAACGTTAAAATGCATCACAGTTCACGCATCAGGGACTAACCTATTCCATTCGGTTCAAGGGAGACAGCTCGACCGTGTGGAAGCCGCATGAGGAAGCAAAGAACCCTCAAGAATATTCATACAGTACCATGAGAAGGCACCATGAATCAAAGGAAAAACGATCCTTCCAAAACCCATAGGGATGCGCCGAGATGCAATGAGAACACTTGTTGATGAAATAAGGAGAAAACCACAAGTTAAATTATATCAATCTCCTGCCTGTCAAATGTGAAATTTTAAACTTGAAAAGGGAGGCAAACATAAATACTATCAACAAAAACATGAGATATCTATTCTAGCTTTGGTAGAGAGGAAAAATTCGTGGAAACGAATTGAGGATCACAAATGTAAATGTAAAACTTGATCCAAGTAGTGGTGAAAGCCTAAAAATGGACAAATAGTGTCGAACAAGGTCGTAAACTCACATAGAAGATTGACAAATAAACTTAAGGAGCGATTATACGCTCACCCAGAAGATATCGTGCCCAAAGTCAAAACTAGAAACGAGTAGCCGGCGCGATGTCTTGCCTTCAATTTCTAGAACGAACCAGAGTTACGCCATGGTGGAAAGAACACCGAGAAATGATAAACGAGTCGGTGAAGGACTCAAGTAGTAGAAAAATATAGAAACCCTAGGGATGATCCCGCTGTCCACGTGGTAGCTATTCACCAATGGCTACACGGATCAACGCGTTAAGCCATTTAAGACAAACTGTACCACTTCCGTGGAATGAAAGTCATGTCAAAAGGATTGGAAATTAAATAATATTGTTTTGATGGCCGAGGAGAAAGGTAAATCTGGCCCGTATCAATCCATTAAATGAACATGACGAAAATAAGTACTCATTGATAGCAAGGTAGTTGACAATAGCAGTGTGAATGATAAAATAACTTAAGAGTATGTACCAAAAAAAATTAAAAAAAAATCACATGAAGCCCAAGCATGACACGTTAAAGATCTTTCGGTACGTAGTATATTTAAACATTGACATAGGAGCGTGCAAAATAAATGTTATTGGAGTCACATCTCTGTCGTTGGAAGTAAAGTAGACTCCAAAAGGCGAAGATATCGAAATCTCTACATATATGTATAAGAGCACAAGTGCGAATGGAACAAGATTAGTGCGACAAAATTTGATATCCCATAATATATCAAACCCAATGATATAATACATGAATTGTAGGGGTATTGAACCCATAATTAGGCTATTTAGATGGAATATATATATATATATATATATATATATATATATATATATATATATATATATATATATATATATATATATATATATATATATATATTTCCTACCTGTATTATTAAGTTACCACTTACAAGTATGAAGGCATACAGTGAATTGATTTAATATAGTAAAATAAATAATTACGGAAAGTAGACTTTTATGTATAGAATTATGGAGAATTTCTTTTTTTTTTCATTGGTTAGAGGAAATTCATGGGGAGACATTACACAGCCTATGTGAAGGCTGCATCTTGGGTAAACAACATAGGGAAATCTTTCCAGTACGAAAGAGTATAAAGGCAAAATCACCCTTAGAGATAGTCCTCTTTGATTTGTGTGGACCAATGCCAACACCATCTTTAGCTGCCAATAAATATGTTTTGACATTCATAGATTATTACACCAGAAAGACATGGGTGTATTTCTTGAAACAGAAGAGTGAAGTGTTTGAGAAGTTCTGCCACTTCAAAACTCTTGTTGAGAATCAGAGTAGGCACTACATCAAAGTGCTGAGAACTAACATAGGTGGAGAGTACATCTCCAAAGAATTTCTACGTTTTTACAAAGAGAACGACATACAAAAACAATTTACCATGAGGTACACATTTTAGCAAAACGGTGTTGCTGAAAGGAAGAATAGGACCATCATGGACATGTTCAGGAGTATGTTGAAGGAAAAAAAATTTCCAAATGAGTATTGGGATGAAGCTATCAATTGTGCAGTGTACATCTTGAATAGATGCCCAACTAAAGTTGTCATGAACAGAATTCCAGAAGAAGCATGGAGCGGCAGAAAATAGTATGTCACCCACATGAAAGTATTCGGCTGTGTAGCATATGCACATGTTTTGGATCAGTTGAGAAAGAAATTGGACAGTAAGGGGGAGAAATGTATCTTTGTTGGATACAGTGATGAATCCAAAGCATACAAACTTTAGAATCGATCCACCAAGAAAGAAATAATAAGCAGAGATGTGCAGTTCATTGAAGAAGAAGCTTAGGACGGAATGTTAGAGAAAACAATGAAAGTGAAGACAAGCGTGTCTCATGAAGAAGAAGAGGAAGGGATAGTAGCAAATAATCCTTCCTTGGTGGCTCCTCTTCCACCACCATAAGCACAACAAACCACACCACAATCTAGAAATAGAACAGCCTTGAGAAATCAAGGAAGTGTTTCTTCAAGCACACCAGAGGGAACAGAAAGACCCTCAAGTTCAAGTGGAACTCCAAGTACACCAAGAAGACCAAGATTCAGAAATCTGAGTGAGATTTATGAACAAGGAGAGGTAAATGATAATTCCACTCTGAATTCTTTATTTTCTTTATATTGTCATGTTGATGATCCAATTCATTTTGAAGATGCTGTAAAGGAAGAAAAATGGATTGAAGAAATGGATGAATAAATTGGTGCAATAGAAAAGAGTAACACATGCGAGTTAGTCGACCTCCCTAAAAACAAAGAAGTCATTGGAGTTAAATGGGTTTACAAGAGCAAGAGAAATGCTAAAGGAAAAAATTGAAAGGCATAAAGCAAGACTTGTTGTCAAAGGCTACAAGCAGCAACAAGGCAGAGACTATGATGAAACCTTTTCAGTAATTGCAAGGATGGAAACAGTGAGAACAATGTTGTCCATAAAAACACAACACAAATGGAAGGTTTATCAATTGGATGTTAAATCTTCATTCCTAAATGGAGTATTGAAATAAGAGGTATATGTTTAAAAACCTCCGGGCTATGAAATTGAAGGCCAAGAGGACAAAGTGTACAAATTAAGGAAAGCTCTTTATGGGCTGAAGCAAGCACCAAGAGCATGGTAAAGTAGAATAGATGCTTACCTGACAGAAAATGGATTTGAGAAATGTGAATGAGAACCCACACTCTACATAAAGGAAAATGATGGTAAGATTCTTATTGTTGTTTTATATGTAGATGCTTTAATTTTTTTTGGCAATGAAGATTCTCTCATTGTTGATTTTAAAGAAGTCATGAAGAGTGAATTTGAGATGACTCATTTGGGTTTTCTAAGATAATTTCTGGGAATTGAAGTAGAGAAAAATGAAAATGGTATTTTCATTTTCCAAGAAAAATATGTTGATGAAGTGTTGAAAAGATTCAACATGCAGAACAACAAGGCAGTTGTAACTCCAATAGTAATGGGGTTGAAATTGAGCAAAGAAGAAAAAAAAAAGGATTTTGATCCAAAATTGTATAAGAGCATAGTTGGGAGCCTCTTGTATTTGACTGCAACTAGGCCATATATAATGCACGCTGTAAGCTTAATCTCTAGATTTATGGAAAGGCTGAAAGAGACTCATTGGCAAGTAGCCAAGAGGATTCTAAGGTATGTGAATGGAACAAAGGGGTATGGTGTTCTCTACTCCTCATCTGAAAATTTTGAATTGACAAGTTACACTGACAATGATTGGGCTGGAAGTGTAGATGACAGGAAGAGCACATCTGGAAATGTGTTTCATTTTGGATCAGGAGCCATTTCATGGGCTTCCGAGAAGCAACCAGTATTTGCTTTATCAACAACAGAGGCAGAATATTTAGCGTCAATAGCAGTAGTATGCCAAGAAATATGGCTGAGGAGAGTACTCAAGGTTTGTGTCATGAACAGGAGAAAGGCACAACCATTTAATGTGACAATAGCTCGGCTATAACATTGTCAAAGAATTATGTGCTTCATAAAAGAATGAAAAACATAGATACCAAGTTTCATTCTATACATGAACTGGTTAATAATGGTGAGATTGTTTTGCAGCACTATAGAACAGAGGAGAAATTTGTTGATATCCTCACAAAAACATTAACACGGAACAATTTTAATTATTTCAGGAAGTTCCTGGGTATGCAGGAAAACCCAGCAGTTGAAATTAACGGGGACTGTTGGAATTTAATTCCAACTACTTGCATTAATCAGTAGAACGACCAAGTTATTATGAAGGGATCGAAACATGGTAGAGTTAAGGAAGATGTGAAGTTGCAGAGCCATGGGATAAGTATGAAAGTAGTGGAAGAGCCATTCGTATTAGCTACAAACACCCGCATTGAATTCCATCAACTAAAATTAACACAGCGGCAACATTCATTGCATA
This sequence comes from Pinus albicaulis, assembly GCA_034641835.2. Lineage (NCBI taxonomy): Eukaryota > Viridiplantae > Streptophyta > Pinopsida > Pinales > Pinaceae > Pinus > Pinus albicaulis. The sequence goes on along the minus strand of CM076572.1, from coordinate 200,182,973 downwards.
GGCGACAAGCCATTCCAGTGGGTTGGTAGAGCTCAAATGACAGGGGGATTGGAGACCCCTGGAACTTCTGACGTTATACGTCGCGGGACCCACCAATCCACCATTCAATACAAGTCTGCAAGGAGGTTATAGAGCATGCATGTTCACACCGCGATCACCTTCTGATCGCAGATTATTGCACTGCAGAGGAAAAAATAGTGCAGGAGTTAACCGGAGGGGGTGCCCCCATAGTTGACCGCACCATCATGCATTGACCGTAGATCGACAGTCACGATCAACTGCGGGGGCACACCTCGATCATACTGATCTGGCGGTGGGGTGCCCCCGCAACCACCAGGAGGTGGTGTCACCGCTAGTTTAAATGGTGGCTCCGCCTGCAACCGCCGATCCACCACCAACTGCCAAAAACAATCAAAATGACATAAAATATGATTTTGAAGCAGTGCCGCCATATTAATGAAACCATCAATGAAGTTTATGGAGTGGTGTTTTTTTTTTGTTTTATCAGTCAATGCCATTTAATTGAAATAGGTTTATAATGAATTCTATAGTCCATCAGCCTATATATATAGAGGTTGAATTGCACTATGAAGTGTTAAGAATGTGTAATTGATTTTTATGCCCGAAGGCTGAAAACAGAGAAATAGAGATAGATATTGTAGCACTTTGTTTAAAAGTCAAGAAATTTTTTTGTTGTTGTGAATCCAGAAGATTGTTATGAAGAATTTTACATTGTAGGAGACTTTTATTTGAATGAAATAGTAGTGCTATATTTCATCTCTCTATATCTACAATTTTAATTTTATTCTCTGTGTTGTGGAAGAGGAATTTTCATTATTCCTCTGTCTATTTTGTTAAGGAATTTAATCAGAAAATTCCAACAACTTTGTGTCATCGCAGCCATTCTAGATGACCTCTATGACACTCACAGAACATTGAAAGAACTCAAAACCATTTCCGAGGCAGTGAGACGGTGAATTTCAATTATAGAGACTTTGTTCAAATTTCCATTTGACTTATTCAACGTATTCAAATATTTCCATTTCTATTATTGTTTGTGCATTTTTAGATGGAATGCTTCCTTGATAGATGAAATTCTAGACAACATAAAAATTTCATTTCAGTTTTTCGAATGAGTTGGCTGTTGATGTCATAAAAGAGCAAGGGAGGGATGTGACAACCATATTAAAGGATAACGTATGTGTTTTGGAATATATGTGATTTTATAATTTGATTGGTTTAATGGGATGCTGTTACTATTATCACCTTATTGCCACGGTTTTCCTAAGCATGCATTTACTGTGGAAAGGATTTTTTTAAAATTTGTTATTTGAAATCATATATTTTTAATTTTATTATTCTTCATATACAGAAAAAAAAGGAACCCATTAATGGTTAATTTATGGAAAAATAAACCCATTAACGATTAATTAATATAGTTTTATTATTTGAATGATCAGTGGCAGCGATATCTTGAGTCTTATATACAAGAAGCGGAATGGATAGCGACTGCCTATTGGAATTTAATTTCAAGACGGAAGAATTAAAATTTGATGGAGGGGGACGCAGAAGGACACAGGCAGAAGCATAAGTAGGATGATGAATTTACTTTGATTGAAATTCAAAGGACAACAACAGAAGAAAGTTTTGGTTTTTTGTTTAGCACGCAATTGATCATTCAACCCAGCACCTACTAGCAGCAAATCCATTGCCAACCATACTTAAATCCTTCAGCACCATTCCGGCAGCATCCTTGGTGAGCAGCAAAAAGGGAAATTGACCCACCGGAGGAGGTGATGTCATCACTCCTCGGAACAACTCAAGGCAGTTCCATGGGGCAAAGAAATTTGTAGTTAACACAATATTTTGACCCCACGAAATAATGAAGATATGAAGTTTAAATGTTTTGATTTAATTTTTATTTGCTGCATTATGTTTTAATGTTTTAACTTTGGGTTAATTTTTTTTTATTTACCGCGGAACATTTTATTTTAAAATAAACTTTGGTTATACATACATACATATGTATATGTATATATATATATATATATATATATATATATATATATATATATATATATATATATATATATATATATATGTATGTATGTATATATATATATGTATGTATATATATGTATGTATATATATATATGTATATATATATATATATATATATATATATATATATATATATATATATATGTATGTATGTATGTATATATATATATATATATATGTATGTATGTATATATATATATATATATATATATATATATATATATATATATATATATATAATGTAATGTGCCATGCGGAGAGTATTGACTGTGTATTTGTAATTTCTTTCCCGAAGGCAGAAAATAAAAAAGAGAGAATTGTGTGAGTAGTAGTGAAAGTAAGACAAAGATAGCAAAAAACAAGTTTTTTGTAGAAGCGTTGTGTGTTGTAGCAGCTGAAATAAGTCTTTAATTTTGTAAATCTAGAACACCAGATTTTTGAGGAATTTCATTTTGTAACAGCTTATATTTGGTTTAATGAAATAGTGTTATAATCCATCTCTTTGTCCGCAATTTTATTTTAATCTCTGTGTTGAGTTGATGAATTGTTTTATTCCTCTATGTGTTAAAATTACTCAGAAAATTCCAACATGGTATCGGAGCTACTCTAGGCGCTCAGTGAATGAAGGAGAGATCACTCTTCAATGTAGAAGTTGTAAGAAGGTTGTTGGAGCAGATTTATCCAGCAGAGAGAAAGTTTCTATTTGTTTACACAGTCAAAAGAGTTTGATTGTTTTGTTTGTTTTTTAACACAGTCAAGAAAACTGTCATATTTGCATAGTTACAATGGGAGTAGCAAGCACCAACCTGATGAATCCCTAACTTCCATAGTTTAATGGGAAGAACCATGAATATTGGGCAATCATGATGAGAGCCCTATTTGCTTCACAAGACATATGGGAGCTAGTTTAGAATGGCTACCCAGAACCAGCAGACACAGCAGTGTTGGCTGCTTTGACAACAATAGAAAGAGATTTGTTAAGAGATAATAGGGAGAAGGACTCCAAATCCCTCTTCTATCTCTATCAATCAGTGCACGAGACTATTTTCCAAAGGATTGCACCAGCAACAAAGTCTAAGGAGGTGTGGGATATTCTCAAAACAACCTATCAAGGTATGGAGAAGGTGAAGATAGAAAAGCTGCAAATGTTGAGGAGAGATTTTGAAACTATTTGTATGAAATATTCTGACATATAGACTCATTCTTCATCAATGTTATTGGGTTGGTTACCCAGATAAGGTCTCATGGAGAGACACTTGAAGAAAGAAGAATAGTGGAGAAAATCTTGAAAAGTCTACCCTCAATATTTGATGCCACAGTAGTGGCAATATAAGAGACAAAGGATCTCTCACTATTTGCAGTGGATGAGCTTAGTGCATCCCTGATCTCTCATCAACACAGACTAAACAGAGGAACATATCCCGCATTGGAAGAAGCTTTCAAGACTCAAATGTCTTTTGGCCAAAGCAGAGGGCGAGGAAGATCAAATAACTGAGGAAGAGGAAGAATCCCACATAGAGGTGGAAGAAACAACCTTGAAAGTACTAGTGGAAGGGGAATCAATCAGAACCATAATGAAGGCTCAATCCAACATCAAGCTCATTGACAAAGGTATGATAAATCCCATTTCCAATGTAATTATTGCAAGAAATATGGGCATTGTGCCAATGAATGTAGGAAAAATCAAAATGACATGAATAAAAGGAAAAATGCTAATTTTAGAAAAGAAGAAAAGAACCAGAAGAATGTGTTTTTAACATGTAATGGAGCACAAGATAAAAAATATGATGTATGGTTCTTAGACTCAGGTTGTAGTAACCACATGACTTGAAACATAGCAAGTTTTTCCAATCTAGATGAAAAAGTTAAATCTAAAGTAACAACAGAGAATTACAGTAAGGTCTCTATCATGGGAAAAGGAAGAGTAAGTATCATAACAAGAAAAGGAGAACTGAAGTTTGTGCCAGATGTATATTATGTACTTGGCTTTAAATGTTATCTTTTGAGCATTGGACAACTCATAACCAAGGGCTACAATGTATTCTTTAAAGATGATGTGTGCACAATCATGGACATACCTCCAAGCAAGAAATTAATTGCAGAGGTGCAGATGAAATGCAATATCATGTTTCCTCTCAAGCTTAGAACAGACTTGAAGGAAAGAAAAAATGTAGCAGCTATAACACAAGAGGTCTTTCAAGAGGAAGTGAAAGATGAAAACTGGTTATGGCACTTGAGATTTGGAAATCTCAATTTTAGAGGCCTGAATTTGTTGTACAGAAAGGGAATGGTAAAAGGATTACCATTGATTGAGAAACTGGACAACCTTTGTGAAGGTTGCATCTTGGGCAAACAACAAAGAGAAAGATTTCCAGCAGGGAAGAGTGTAAGGGAAAATATACCCTTAGAGATTGTCCACTCAGATTTGTGTGGACCAATGAAAATGCCATCTTTAGGTGGCAGAAAATATGTTTTGACATTCATAGATGATTACATCAGAAAGAAATGGGTGTATTTTTTGAAACAAAAGAGTGATGTTTGAACAGTTCTACCACTTCAAAGCTCTTGTTGAGAAGTAGAGTGGGAACTACATCAAAGTGCTAAGAACTGATAGAGGTGGAGAATACATCTCTAAAGAGTTCCTACATTTTGGTAGGGAGAATGGCATACACAAGGTACACACCTCAGAAAAAAGGTGTTACAGAAAGGAAGAATAGGACCATCATGGACATGGTCAGAAGCATGTTGAAGGAAAAACATTTTCCAAATGAGTATTGGGTTTAAGCTATCAATTGTGCAGTGTATATCTTGAATATATTCCAAACCAAAGCTATCATGAACAAAGTTTCGGAAGAAGCATGGAGTGGAAAAAATCAGTTTGTTACTCACATGAAAGTTTTTGGATGTGTGGCTTATGCACATGTCCCAGATAAATTGAGAAATAAGCTTGAAAGCAAGGGGGAGAATTATATCTTTGTTGGATACATTAATGAGTCCAAGGCATACAAACTCTATAATCCATCCACCAAGAAAGTAATAATAAGAAGAGATGTGAATTTTATTGAAGAAGAATCTTGGGATGGAAGCTTAGAGAAAATAATGAATGTGAATACATGTTTGTCTCACGAAGAACAAGAGGAAGGGACAGCAACAAATAATCCCTCCTTGGTGGCTCCTCCTCCACCACCACAAGCACAAAAAAACCACCCCACAAGCTGAAAATAGAACAGCCTTGAGAAATAAAGGAAGTACTTCTTCAAGCACACCACAGGGAACTGAAACTCCCTCGAGTTCAAGTGGAACTCCAAGTACACCAAGAAGACCGAGATTCAGAAATCTAAGTGAGATTTACAAACAAGGAGAGGTAAATGATAATGCTGGTCTGAACTCTTTATTTTCTTTGTATTGTCATGTTGATGATCCAATTCATTTTGAAGAAGCTGTAAAAGAAGAAAAATGAATTGAAGCAATAAAGGAAGAGATTGGTGCAATATCAAAGAGTAATACATGGGAGTTAGTGGACCTCCCTAAAGTTAAAGAAATCATTGGAGTTAAATGGGTTTATAAGACCAAGAGCAATGCTAAAGACAAGATCGAAAGACACAAAGCAAGACTTGTTGTCAAAGGCTACAAGCAGCAACAAGGAAGAGATTATTATGAAACCTTTGCAATGGTTGCAAGGATTGAAACAGTGAGAACAATGTTGTCCATAGTAGCACAAAAAAAATGGAAAATTTACCAAGTGGATGTGAAATCTACATTCCTAAATTGAGTGTTGAAAGAAGATGTATATGCTGAACAACCTCCAGGCTATGATATTGAAGGCCAAGAGCACAAAGTGTGCAAGTTGAAGAAATCTCGTTATGGGCTGAAAAAAGCACTAAGAGCATGGTATAGCATGATAGATGCTTACCTAACTGAAAATGGATTTGAGAAATGCGATGGATAACCCACACTCTACATAAAAGAAAATTATGGTAAGATTCTTATTGTTGTAACTTTATATGTAGATGATTTAATCTTTATTGGTAATGATTTTTCTCTCATTTCTGATTTTAAAGCAGTCATGAAGAGTGAATTTGAAATGACTGATTTGGGTTTTTTGAGATATTTTCTTGGAATAGAAGTAGAGCAAAATGAAAATGGGATTTTTATTTCCCAAGCAAAATATGTTGAAGAAGTGTTGAAAAGATTCAACATGCAGAACAACAAGGCAACTGTAACTCCAAGTGTCATGGTGTTAAAATTGAGCAAAGAATATCATAGCAAGAATGTCGATCTGACATTGTATAAAAGAATAGTTGGTAGCCTTATGTATTTGAATACAACTAGGCCGAATATTATGTATGTTGTAAGTTTAATTTCCATATTCATGGAAACGCCAAAAGAGACTCATTGGCAGGCAACCAAGAGGATTCTAAGGTATGTCAATGGAACAAAGGGGTGTTGTATTTTATACTCCTCATCTAAAAATTTTAAATTGATTGGTTACACTAAAAGTGATTGGGATGGAAGTGTAGATGATAGGAAGAGCACATCTAGTTATGTGTTTCATTTTGGATCGAGGGCCATTACATGGTCTTCCAAGAAGAAACCTATAGTTGATTTATCAACAACAGAGGAAAGATGTGTGGCAACAACAGCAACAACATGCCAAGCAGTATGGATGAGAATAATGCTCAGAGATTTATGTCATGAATAGGACAAAGGAACAAAAATTTATTGTGATAATATCTCAGCAATAGCTTTATCAAAGAATTATGTCTTCCATAAGAGAACAAAACATATTGATGCAAAATTTCATTTTATAAGAGAACTGGTTAATAGTGGTGAGATTTTTTGGCAGCACAGTAAGAAAGAGGAATAGTTTGTTGATATCCTCAGCAAGCCATTAATGCAGAAGAGTTTTAAATATCTTAGGAAATGCCTGGGTATGCAATAAAGAAGCAGTTGTAATTAAGGGGGAGTATTGGAATTTAATTCCAACTTCCCGCAGATAGGAGGACAGAAGAATTAAAATTTGATAGAGAAGGATGCAGGAAGAAGTAGAAGCAGGACAATGAATTTACATTGATTAAAATTAAAAGGACAACAATAGAAGAAAGTTTTGGTTTTTTGTTTGGCACGCAACTAAGCATTCCGACACAATTCCGGCGACATCCATGGTGAGCAACAGAAGGGGAAATTGACCCACCGGAGGAGGTGATGTCATCACTCCTCCGATCCACTCAAGGCAGTTCCGTGGGGAAAAGAAATTTTCAGTTGCAAAATATTTTGACCCCACTGAATAAGGAACGTATGAAGTTTAAATGTTTTGATTTAAGTTTTATTTGTTGTATTATGTTTTAATGTTTTAACTTTGGGTTAATTTTTTTTTTTATTTACCACGGAACATTTTATTTTAAAATAAAATTTGGTTATTTATATATATAGATATATATATATATATATATATATATATATATATGAAATGTTTATAATGTATATACATATGTAATGTAATGTGCCGTGCAGAGAGCATTGACTATGTATTTGTAATTTCTTTCCCGAAGGGAGAAAAGAAAAAAGAGAGCATTGTGTGAGTAGGAGTGAAAGCAAGACAGAGAGAGCAGAAAAAAAGTTTTTTGTAGAAGCACTGTGTGTTGTAGCAGCAGAAATAAGTCTTTAATTTTGTGAATCTAGAACACCAGAGTTTTGAGGAGTTTCATTTTGTAACAACTTATATTTTGTTTAATTAAATAGTGTTGTAATCCATCTCTCTATCTGCAATTTTATTTTAATCTCTGCGTCCAGTTGAGGAGTTGTTTTATTCCTCTGTGTGTTAGAATTACTCAGAAAATTCCAACACTGCTCATGTGCCCACGTTTAATGAGTACATAAAGAATGCACACGCTAGCTCAGGGATGTGTATTCTAAATTTTTTTCCCCTTCTCTTAATGGGCTAGCTTCTCCCAAACAACATTTTGGACCAAATATATTCTCCATCCAAGATGCAGGAACTCTCACAATCGATGACAAAACTTGTCGATGATTCAATATATTTCAAGGTATTTGGCATCTAAATTTACATTTCTTTTAAGATCGTTTAAACAGATTGGATACACAACATTATATGCAAAATACTGAATTTTCTCCACAAATTGCAATGAAGGATGAGAAGAAATGCGGGGAGATAGCTTCAATTATAGAGTGTTACATGAAAGATTCCCCTGATTCTACCATGGAAAATGAAATAAATCACAGTAAGGGCATCCTCCAACTCTCGCTTGAGGAATTGAATCGAAAGTTACTCAGGGAGGATAGTGTACAGTTGTGTTGCAAGAAGTTCACTTTAATTATAACATGCAGCCTTCAATTTCTTCTCAAATATGGAGACGACATATCAATATCTAACAAGGAATTAAAGGGCTAGATATTCAACATTCTCGTCGAGCCAATACCAGTTGAGGAATTAATGATGACTCAGATACTGTTACAATTGAGGAATAATGATGACTCCGTTACTGTTACTAGATGTCTGTGTATTTGTTAAAGATTTAGTTTAGAATTAGTTTCAAAGATTTAGTTACTAATAAGTTTCCCATTTAGTTCCAATTCAATTTCTGTTATAACCGTCCGATTGCATGTATATTATTATAACTATGTTATCAGAAACGAGAAATGAGAAACAAAACGAGAAACAAGAATGGTACGAGAAACATAGTTTGGAGGTTTTGCATAACGAGGAGAAAGAAAAACAACATTAAAAGTTAAGAAATTAATTATAAACATCCAATGTTTTTGTGTGTAAAATTGTAACAGATTCTCTCCAAGATTGTGAACCTTGTCATGAGTTTTATCTTTTAATATCAAAAAGAGGAGTGAGAAAAACAACATTAAAAGTTAATAAATTAATTATAAACATCCAATGTTTCTGTGTCCTGTCCAAGATTGTGAATCTTCTCATGAGTTTTATCGTTTAATATAAATAATAGAAAGAACATATGAAAACAATTCATAGATATTGATTCAAATAACTTCTTTATTCCTTATGAGGGCTCGCCTTTGGCCTCTCCAAAATCCATGTTGCATCCAAGTTCCCTAAGTTCATATCCTACTTCATACATAACCCTTACTTGTATGGAAATCTCATTTTCATAATCCAAATGAATACACAATTAATTTATTTTAAACCACTTAGATAGCCATCGCAAAAGGAAGAATTTTCTAGAGAAGAAATGGAAAAATGGAAAAAGAACCACAGTAATCACAACTCCAAATATAATTAAAGGCTACTTTGACAGTTTATATCAATATCATTCTGATTCTAGAAATTTCACCCATAATATTTAATTAGACTTAAAACTGATTAAAAAAACATAAAACTGATTAATAAAAAAAAGCAAAGTTCCATTTAGATAGGTTACATGCAAGTTGATTTAAAATTTGACACTCACTCTACAAGTCACCTTGCTGTAGCCTTAATATTTATATGCATTAATACAATTGGAAAATTTAATTAAAGTTTGACACTGAATCTAGAGGCCACCTTACCATAGCCTTAATATTTAGATGGATCAATACAATTGGAAAATTTCAAATATTTTTGAGAAAAGTTTGAGTAGTTTTTATCTAGTATCTCCCATGTTGTGGTTTTCAATTATGACTGTCCATATGAATTTAAAAAAAAATATGAAGCAATTTTAAGGGTTGTATTCCTGTGCATGAAGCCTTGAACCTAAGAAAAAATGGAGCTGAATCTAATCCGCTAGGAAAAATTGGCTCTTCTTTGCACTTTGTCTACCTTTACTAAATGGTAAATCTACTTTTGTCTGGACCATAATTATACCTGAAACCTTTCCTTACTGGTAGTCACAAAAACTAATTCACATGCACAACTAGAAAAGGTAGAGGCGACTACAGTTGGAACATGAGTTAACATGAGTTGGGAAAAGAGATCTTGAAACGAAGGGGAAACATGATTACTGTTGGAATAAGAGTAACATGAATTTGGAAAGGAGATCCTGAAATGAAGGAGAAACAGAGCTGAAAATGATGAACGTTTTTGGTGAAACGCATTTTTGGACACTAAAAACGAGGACGAGCATATAAGATGAGATTTCCTATGCCATCTCATTTCTAGAGTTGTTTATCCAAAGAACGCTGACCATCGTCACGTTTCTGGTAACAGAGTGTATATATATATGATTCATATTAATAAATCTATATCGATAGTTTTCTAGCATTTCATTTTTCTTGTTGCTACTTCCCCTTGTCATGGTATTAGAGCCTTGGAGCAGTGTTGTGCAGTCGTGAGGCATTCTTACTTGCTGGTTTGTCCCAGGATTCTTGTCGCTGCTTAATTTCTTGCCTTCGAAGAAACTGGAGTGCCGCAGAGCCAACCCAATAGAAGTTGTTGTGTTCAAAAGGAAGGGGAGAAACCATCCCTCCTGTTGTTGTGTTCCAGAGAGAGAGGAGCATTCTGCGTTACATGGAGAGGAGCATTCCCTTAAGCCCTGCCTTCCACTATTTCATTCAAGAGTGCCAGTGAACTCAATTCAGGGTTTCAGATCATATTATGAGCTTGATTTGAATGGTTATTTGTAAGACAAACAATCCACCTTTGTTTTTGAAGTTGCACATAAATATTAGCACCTGAATGAATGAATCATTATGGAGACTTCGAAAAGACTTCAAATTTCTTTTCGAATTTATTTTTCGAAGAGCATCATTTTAATTTGTCAAAGTTGTTGCTAATTTTGTCTCTCTATTGTAAGAGAAAAATATGAGGGTAAAGGCTCTGGTTTTTTGCTGGAAAAGAGAGTGCAGAAAAGGTGTTGTTTTAATTTTTTTTCTGCTGGAAAAGAGAGTGCAAAAAAGGTGTTATTTTAAATCTGTAATTTCTCGTTGCTCCAAACATGGATTCGATGAGTCATTTTTCCATTCCTACGCCTCTATTTAGTGGGAAAAATTATGATTTTTGGAGCCTTAAAATGAAAGCATGTTTAAAAGTTCTAGGTTCTTGGGAATCAGTAGAATTGGGGTTCATAGAATTTGACACAAATACAATTTATAGAATGAGTTCTCTCCAAACATTGCTTCTATGAGTCAGTTTTCCATTCCTACGCCTCTATTTAGTGGGAAAAATTATGATTTTTTGAGCCTTAAAATGAAAGAATGCTTACAAGGTCTAGGTTGTTGGGAAACAATAGAATTGGGGTTCACAGAATTTGACACAAATACAATTTCTAGAATGAGTGCTACTCAAAGAAAACAATTTGATGAACTTAAAAAAAAAGAACGTAGAGTAGATTCGTGCATTTTAAATTCTTTATATGACTCTCTTTTCCTGAAATCATTGCTGCTAAGAAAGCTAAATTAATATGGGTTATACTTAAGGTCGCTTATCAATGAAATGATAAAGTAAAAATTCTAAAATTACAGACTCTCAGAACATAATTTGAAACACTTAAAATTACTAAATCAGAAATAATTTATCAGTTCATGACAAAATTTATGGGTGTTCTTAATCAAGTTAGAATGAATGGTGAAAAATTAAAGACTAAATAATTGTTGAAAAAATTCTTAGATGTTTGCCTAAAATATTTAACATGATTGTTACTCTTTTTGAGTCGAGAGAATTAACAAAATTATTTGTGGAATAATTAACTGGTTCTTTGTTGGCTCATGAAGCAAGAATTAATTTATATGTCAGTACTTTAGAGAACACTTTCAAATCTAAAGCCTCTATGGATAGAGGTAGAGGTAGAGGTTTTCGTGGCAGGAGAGGAAGAGGTAGAGGATAGTCTCAGATTGATGATAGATCACAGGTAATTCAAACACATTCTGAGTAGTCTCAAACTTATCGTTGTCGTAAGTGGATAGATAAATAAAAAATTCAATGTCACTACTGCAAAAAATATGGCCATTATAAGTCTGAATGTCGAAAAATGTAGTGTGTTTTGAGTAAAAAAAAAGCCAATGTCACAAACACTGAATGTGAAACATCATATGCTTTATTTTTGGCATGCCAAGTGACTGTGCATGTACCTAATAAATATGTTTGGTTGGTAGACATCGGTTGTAGTAATCATATGACTGGTCATAGTGATTTGTTTTCACATCTTGATACATCTTTCAATTCCTCTATTGGTTTGGGTGATGATCACTAGGTTAAAGCTTCAGGAAAGGGTTTTGTACCTGTCTTAACCAAACAAAATGTTGTGAAGAATATCTATGATGCTTATTATGTACCCAATTTCAAGCATAATTTGTTGAGTGTTGGTCAGTTAGATTCACATGGTTATGATGTTAGCTTTCACAACACTACTTGCATGATTTTTGATAAACATAAGTCTCTCCTTGCAAAGATTCCTATGACAAAGAATAGGTTGTATCAATTACAATTTTATTAAAGTTTAGAGGTATCATAAAGGAGGTGAGTATGAATCTAATGAATTCATTATTTTTTGCAAACAACATGGTATTAAAAATGAAATGACAACTAGTTATACTTCGCAGCAGAATGGAGTTGCAGAAAGAAAGAATCAAACAATTATGAATATGGCTCGAAGTTTTTTCAAAGCATGAAATTTGTCTAGAAATTTATGGGCTAAAGTAGTTTCATGTTCGGTATATATTTTGAATAGATCGCCAACTTCTAGTGTTCAAAGTTTTGTACGTGAAGAAGCATGGAGTGGACAAAAGGTAACTGTTTCAGACTTTCGCGTATGTGGTTGTATTTCTTTTGATCATGTTCCAAAAAAATTGAGAAAAAATATTGATGATGGGAGCGAAAAGTATATTTTTATAGGATATAGTGATCAATCTAAAGCATATAGATTGCTTAGTCCTATAACTAAGAAGTTTGTCGTAAGTCGAGATGTGAAATTTCTGGAAGACAAGTCTTGGAATGAAATGGAGAACAATAATTGTTCTAATCCTTTTATTTTGTTAGACGAACATCAAGAACCTACAACAAGCACTCCAAGATTACATGTTCAAGACAAAACCAGTAGTAGTTCATCCAACAGTAGCAGTTCATCATCTTTTGTGTCTGATTCTTATAATCCTAAAATGAGAAATTTAAGTGATGTTTATGCACAAGACAATGTTGATGATATTGTAAATTTTGCATTTCTTTCATTTCAACCTACTTGTTTTGAAGAGGCTATACAGGAAAAAGAATGGGTAGATGTAATGAATAATGAAATCGATGATATTGAAGAAATCAAACTTGGGATTTGGTTAATATACCTAATGATAAAAATTCTATAGGTGTCAAATGGGTTTTTCAAACAAAGTTAAATGAGAGAGGTGAAGTTGATAAGCACAAAGAAATATTAGTTGCCAAAGGTTCTTCACAGCAACCTTGCATAGATTATGGTGAAACATTTGCACCTGTAGCAAGAATTGATACTGTTCGATTTGTATTAGCTATTGCAGCACAAAAAAAGTGACCTATTTACCAAATGGATGTAAAGTCCTCCTTTTTTAATGGTCTTTTGAATGAAGAAGTGTATGTTGATCAACCACCTAGTTTCGAAATGAAAAATCAAGAACATAAGCTGTACAGGTTGAAGAAAGTTTTGAATGGCTTGAAGCAAGCTCTAAGAGCTTGGTACAGCCGAATAGACCATTACTTGTTGAATAATGATTTCAGAAGGAGAGACCATGAGCCCACTTTGTATATCAAGAATGATCACCAAGGTAATATTTTGATACTGTTTTTTTATGTTGGTGACATAATTTATATAGGTAACATGCAATTAGATGAATTTAAAGTTGCATTGAAAAAATAATTTGAAATGACAGCTCTTGGATTAATGAGATACCTCTTAGGTATCAAAGTGAAAAAAACACACGATGGTATGCTTATGAGTCAACAAAGGTATGTTACTAACATTCTGAGAAACTTTAAGATGGACAGTTGTAAACCTGTGGATACTCCTATTGAAGTTGGTACAAAGTTAAGTAAAGATGATGTGGGTACTATTGTTAATGTGACTTTGTATAAGCAACTTGCTGGTAGTATTATGTACCTTACTGCTACTAGACCTAAAATATCATTTGCAACTAGTTATATTTCCAGGTTTATGGAATCTCCTAGAGACTATCATTGGAAAGCTCAAAAAAGGGTGTTAAGATACATCGTAGGTACATATACTTAAGATGTATCGTATGCAACCTCTACAAATAATAAGCCTTTTGGTTATACAGACAGTGATTATGCAGGCTGTATTGATGGTGAGAAAAGCACTTCTGGCTATGCTTTTCTATTTGGAAGAAAATTGATCTCGTGGTCATCCAAAAAGTAGCCCATAGTTGTGTTATCTTCAACATAGAATGAGTACGTTGCAGTAAATTCAACATCATGTCAAGCAGTATGGCTAAAGAGAATTCTTTCTGACTTCGGATATATAGAAAATGAACCTATTTCAATCCATTCTGACAACACTTCCTCTATTTCCTTATCAAAGAACAATGTATTTCATCAAAAGAGAAAACATATTGACACTCGTTTTGACTTCATTAATGATCTTGTAAAAATTTGTGATATTTTTCTCAAATTTTGCGAATAAAAGGAACAATTATCGGATATCTTCACCAAACCCCTAGGAAAATTTAATTTTGAATTTCAATGTCAAAAGTTAGGAATAAAACAATGTAACCCCCAAAATTAAGGGAGAGTGTTAAGGATTTAGTTTAGAATTAGTCTCGAAGATTTATTTAGTAATCAGTTTCCCATTCAGTTTCAATTCAGTTTATGTTATAACCATTCGATTTCATTTATATATGTAATTCACATTAATAAATCTATAGCGTGAGTTCTCCAACATTTAATTTTTCTTGTTGTTGCTTCCCCTTGTCATTATTAGTATGTTTTTGAATGTTTTATGCTTATTAAGAGCCTATGGCCATAGGGGCATGGATTAAATATGTAACATGAAATTTTGTGCAAGTATTTATGGACGTAGTTTCGCTAAGTTTTGCCAAATTGCCCGTGGAAATCATTCGTCGGAAAATTCCAAATATCATGTACAGCCATTACAATTATCAGCTGATCACCACTGCTCCCATTACCGAGTACTCTATTTCCATATGTTGTATGATATTGAATTATATTTTATATTTTTTGGATTTATAGTTAATGAGTTTGATGTTCATCATGAGTGTTGCACATTTTCATGTCTTAATTTAATTATCAAAATTATTAAATATATTGTAGACATTTTATTTTCATTAAATATTCTAAAAAATTTATAATATTATATACAAATACTTTTAATATTTATCTTAAAATAATGGCTTAGTCTTACTTACCAAATGAATTTTTTCACAATATTTTTCTCCTTAATTTAAACCAAAATATGACAGAAATTTTTAAAAACTTGAGATATGTGCATACCATAAGGTTTTTTAGGGTGTTGAATCCATTGATGCATTCAAATGTGTATTTTAAACAACAAAATATCTTGAAATTGTATTGTATGATTTTGTTGAATTCCTTAAAAAAGTTATTTCGCCTATAAGTGAGACTACACTAAAATAATTATGTATTTTGTGATTTTAATGAAAATGCTTCATTAAGAAAAAGGTCTTATGAACAATTTCCATATGAACATGGTTTTTCTAGTATGTGGTATTGTTAAACCATGGTATTCACCCATAGTTTTGTAACAAATCATGTTTGCATATTAAGAATCTCCATGTTAAACTAGTCTAAATCTCAATAGTTAAGAAGTATTTTGGTTTTTAAATTCATGTGGTGGTCATTTATTAAAAAGTTTGACACTCTTTCTCTAGCAATGTGGATAATCCGGAAAACTTTTTAATAAGTTAAGAAGTATATTAAAAATATCCATAATAAAGTTATGGTCCACTCAAATGTTCGATAAATAATTTTTTATTAATATTGAAAAATAAATATGTGTTTATAAGTTGCATTGGTCAATGTTAAAATAATAGTGTTCAACAAGAAAATATATTATTAGACTCGTATTATTAGAATCCTTCATTAGCACGGAATAATAATGATTTATTTTCAAATCCACATCCAATCACCTAAAATAGTTTTTTTGCTAGATTCATTCCATGTCAAGGACTATAAGTGCTTTGATGTTTATTAGACCCTCCCCAGAGATGACTCTCCCAATCGATTTTCCTATTGATAGATATTAATTTTTCATTAACCATGACAAATTATAATGTATAAATTTATAAATAATTAAATTACTTCTAATTTTAATTAAAGAAAAAATTGCATTTCATTGGCTTAAAAATTTGTATGTGTTGAGGAAAACATAAATAATGGTGGGAAGTAACCCCTGGTAACTATATTTATTTACATCTTATTCCTATCCAATGTTTTATGCAAATACTTAAATTATTGTGGGAAGTAACTAATGTGTAATGTCTCCCAACTTAACCACAAATGTTTTTTTATATATATATCTAGCCTTTAATATTGTGTCCATATTTATTTTCCATAAACTATTAATAGCATAGTATAGTTTATATTCTTATGACACCTCCATTTCAATATTAAACTCCTTTATAACCTCATTCAAAATAGTTTATAATAATGATGCATTTGATTCACTTAACTGATATATGATTGTTTTTGTTGTGTATTATTATATACACCTTCACCATATTTCAAATTTCCCTTTTTAACTCCTTACTACCTTAGGCATGAGAGTATACATATATCATCAAATTCAACTTTCATTTAGGATTGGGTTGTATATAATAAAATGATGGTCTACTACCTTTTTACATCACAATTTTGATAGAATTTTTATCATTGCCTATCATTACCATCGAACGAAGGCTTATTTATTCATTCATATTGTATTTAGGGTTTAGGGATTTCCAAAATCCCCATGCTAGTACATATTTGTATATCATTTACTCCTTTTTAAATGCTACATCGTTCCTTGGTACCTCACCATTCCTCGTTTGTTGTGGCTATGTGTCTTAGCCCGTTGTCATTTAATAGATTCGACTTATGTGAAACTATGTAATGAGAGTCGTATGGCGGTTGGTGTAATGCGTACCATGAGTTTAATTGTAAATCTCATTCTTTTCCTGTGAAGATTTTTATGTCTCTTGATGCACTTTTCAATTAAAATCAAATGGGTTTGGGCATCACTCTCCACGTTGATGGTGGAGAGAAGTGACGAGCTAGGGTTTTTGTCTCGATATATCATTCCATTTCTCCACTCTACAGTTTCATTTGTTAATTGAATTTTATTTTCTCCAGAAGACGTAGACTTTTATCTGTTCTTCTGCATTGTTCTTCGTCAACTAGGAGTATGATTTCCCAATCTCATATACACACTATCATGTTGAATGATCACCACTCCAGGTAACCACTATACTATCATTGTGTGGCAATAAAATGTTAAAATCATTTTGAATATGGCTTATTCGACTCTTGTACAATACGTTTTGTTTTTTTCAAGTCTCGTTCTATTTGATGAGTGCTCGAGTTTTCATTATTACGAGCTATTTCCTTTCGTCGGTTTCATGAGAGTCACCATAGATACTATGGGTTCTCATTCTCGATGCATACCAAGCACATAGATTTTATTCGGAGTTGGCGTTCAGAGTTTGAGGGTAATTTCGTTTAATTTCTATGATGGAGATGGCGTAAAACATTCAATCTCTGCCTTCAAAACGAATTTTACATAAGTCAAGTGCATACGTTTTGGCTCGTATTGCATCACCATTGCTACACAGAGCCCTCATCTTTACAGGCTCATGGCTTCCGTGGAGGTAACTCTTCTGGTTATACACAGAGATTTTGTTTTCCATTTTGTTGAGTTAAAATTCCTAAGGTTTAAGCTTATATAACCAATTCGATCTTCGTTTTTATTTCTCAGGATCACTCATCATTCAACATTTTCACCTATATGACTCAGGTAATCCAAATTTGGAAGCTATTTGATAACTTATTAATTTTATCTGCTCGATTCCTTTTCTCAATTCATAGTATAATGGTTTCTTCATTTTCTTGCAATGCCCAGGTAATGTACATGTTGTTTTCGACTCCAACTTGGGTTTTTTTTTGCAATAATTTGTGGTTTCAGGTAGGTGATCTGATGCATGTTTACCTTCAATTTATCAGGTCCTAGCTTTGCTTGGTTTCCTGGAAGGGGGTTTCAACATGTTGCCCCCTTATACCTCTCGGAGCAGGCTCATGCCTCAGTCAATTTTTCGCATCTGTGATTATTGTAATAATATGACATTTGTATTAGTAGCACAACTACCCATGGACTATACCACCATACTAATATTAATAATTTTTCATTGGATGCGAATTGGATTATTTCTAGTTACTGACGAATTAGTTCTATGGTTCTCTACCCGAGGTCCTTCGTAGCTAATTTATAATTTTATCAGCACTGAAATGAGGCTCATTTACAATATTTTTAATCGATCTACTGTTCAGAAATAATGTTTCTCTAATTTGGTGCTTGTGAAGTTTGACAGACAGATTATTTTGCTATAGTTGTCCGAAATAATTGTCAGTTAATGAATAATTTTATTTTGATTTCTCTTATATCGTTTCTATCTCAGTCTGTTGTTAATATTCAGACAGTGTGTGAAATAATTTGGTTATCTACCAGTAATTGCATAGGTCCTTGTTCTATATGTACATTAGAAATTACTTCTTCTTTACTCATATTCACAGATAAAATTTCTTAATGGAATCCCATTGTGATTCTGGTATAAAAATCAATATTAATTTAGGGAGATATACCCCTGTGACTCCTGTGTGTAAAGTCGACTCTATTTAGCTGGTATACATATGTTAGTGTAACTCTGAAATTCCTTACTAAATTACAGAGGTCTAGCTGAAGATGTCCAAATGGTTTTTGTTAATTTCTTTCATAATTTTTACTTTTCCTTGTAGACCATAATAAAGTAATTTTCTGATGTAGTATATCTATTTCTCTCCCAATTTATCCCCTATAGCTTTTAATGGTTTTCCTCTTATTTTAAATTTTCTATTATATATCTCATGTAATGGATCAAATAAATTAAAGTGCTAGGAATGGAGTTTGACCTTCCAACTCTATGGTTACTTATCAACTATATTTTTACCAGCCGTATGATGTCATTCTATGGTATTAATTTATGGTATATTATGCAACTTTTCTGCTTGAATATATTTAATTCTAGTAACTGAAATTATTTCCTTTTCAGCTCAGATCTTTCCTTGTTGCATAAGGTTACAATACAATATATATAGTCATGCACTTCACAAAATTTATATCTACAATATTTATACAGTACCTAATGTCTATAAATTCCTCCATTACATATAATATTTTCCATCTTCCAAGTCCATTTTCCTAGCTCATACATATTTAGATTTATATATTTTCACAAAAGCAGATTAAAGTTACAACTTTCATCAATTATGGGAGTAGTATAAATCTCGAGATTTAAACCAGTAGCAGGTTTAGAGCTTCTGTATGATTTTCCCCATAATTGTTGTTCCTACAACTATGAAGATTTGAGAGGATTAAATTCTTCTAAACAATTATGTATATGTATGGAATACTAGTTTCAGCATTTAAAATAAAATATTATCTACAGTCATTAATCACCCTACACAGTAAAAAATAATTCAATCATTCATAAAAATTATGGGCATACCACTTCTGAAATTTACCAGTCCTCCCAACCTTATTCGACTCTTTTACAATATGCTTTGTTTTTTCCAAGTCTCGTTCTATTTGCTGAGTGCTCCAGTTTTCATTATTACGAGCTATTTCCTTTCATCAGTTTCATGAGAGTCACCATAGATAGTATGGGTTCTCATTCTTGATGCATACCAAGCACATAGATTTTATTCGGAGTTGGCATTTAGAGTCTGAGGGTAATTTCATTCAATTTCTATGATAGAGATGGCGTAAAACATTCAAGCTCTGCCTTCAAAACAAATTTTACATAAGTCAAGTGTATACGTTTTGGCTCGTCTTTCATCACCATTGCTACACAGAGCCCTTGTCTTTACAGACTCATGGATTCCGCGGAGGTAACTCTTCTGGTTATACACAAAGATTTTGTTTTCCATTTTGTTGAGTTAAAATTCCTAAGGTTTAAGCTTATATAACCAATTCGATTTTCGTTTTTATTGCTCAGGATCACTCATCATTCAACATTTTCACCTATACGACTCAGGTAATCCACAGTTGGAAGCTATTTGATAACTTATTAAGTTTATCTACTCGGTTGCTTTTCTCAATTCATAGTATAATGGTTTCTTCATTTTCTTGCATTGCCTAGGTAACGTACATGTTGTTTTCAACTCCAACTTGGGAATTTTATCGCAACTGTTCGTGGTTTTAGGTAGGTGATCTGATGCATGTTTACCTTCGATTTATCAGGTCCTAGCTTCGCTTGGTTTCCTGGAAGGGGGTTTTGACATGTTTCCCTCTTATACCTCTCGGAGCAGGCTCATTCCTCAATCAATTTTCGCGTCTGTGATTATTGTAATAATATGACATTTGTATTAGTAGCACAACTATCCATGGACTGTACCACTATCCTACTATTAATAATTTTTCATTGGATGCAAATTGGATTATTTCTAGTTACTGACGAATTAGTTCTGGGGTTCTCTACCCAGGGTCCTTCATAGCTAATTTATAATTTTCTCAGCACTGAAATGAGGCTCATTTACAATATTTTTCATCAATCTACTATTCAGAAATGATGTTTCTCTAATTTTTTTCTTGTGAAGTTTGATAGAAAGATTATTTTGCTATAGTTGTCCGAAATAATTGTCAGTTAATGAATAATTTTATTTTTATTTCTCCTATATCATTTCTATCTTAGTCTGTTGTTAATATTCAGACAGTGTGTGAAAGAATTTGGTTCTCTACCAGTAATTGCATAGGTCCTTGTTCTATATGTACATTAGAAGTTATTTCTTCTTTACTCATATTCACAGATAATATTTATTTATGGAATCCCATTGCGATTCTGGTATAAAAATCAATATTAATTCAGGGAGATATACCCCTGGGACTCCTGTGTGTAAATTCAACTCTATTTAGTTGGTATACAGATGTTAGTTTAACACTGAAATTCCTTACTGAATTACAGAGGTCTACCTGAAGATGTCCAAATGGTTTTTGTTAATGTATTTCATAATTTTTACTTTTCCTTGTATACCATAATAAAGTAATTTTCTAATGCAGTATATCTATTTCTCTCCCAATTACTCCCCTATAGCTCTTACTGGTTTTCCTCTTATTTTAAATTTTCTATTATATACCTCATGCAATGGGTCAAATAAATTGAAGTGCTAGGAATGGATTTTGACCTTCCAACTCTATGGTTACTTATCACCTATATTTTTACCAGCCGTATGATGTCATTCTATGATATTAATTTCTGGTATACTATGCAACTTTTCTGCTTGAATATATTTAATTCTATTAACTGAACTTATTTCCTTTTCAGCTCAGATCTTTCCTTGTCGCAGAAGGTTACAATACAATATATATAGTCATGCACTTCAGAAAGTTTATATCTGCAATATTTATACAGTACCTAATGTCTATAAATTCCTCCATTACATATAATATTTTCCATCTACCAAGTCTTTTTTCCTAGCTCATACATAGTTAGATTTATATATTTTCACAGAAGTAGATTAAAGTTACAACTTTCATCAATTATGGGAGTAGTATAAATCTCTGGATTTAAACTAGTAGCAGGCTTAGAGCTTCTGGATGATTTTCCCCATAATTACTGTTCCTACAACTATGCAGATTTGAGAGGATTAAATTCTTCTAAACAATTCTGTAAATGTATGGAATACCAGTTTCAACATTTAAAATAAAATAACATCTACAGTCATTAATCACACTACATAGTAACAAATAATTCAATCATTCATAAACATTATGGGCGTACCACTTCTGCAATTGACCAGTCGTCCCAACCTTAGAGTTCCTCTGTCTCTAGAACTCACCCCCGAGCTGAGATCATCTCCTAGAACAGACCAACCCCAATCTGTTCTGAAGTAGCTTATTTAAGCTTATGCTCCCCAAAGCCCGTTTCTAATTCTGCGTCCAGAATTACAGGATGCTTTTCTTCCTGTTTGCCTAGGATTCCCTTATTTAGGGAATTTTAAATTTGCTTTCTGCTTTTCAATCTTGTTACCTCTTCCCAACTACTCTCCACCTCATTGGGGAAAATATATATTTTTCCTCAAAAATCTAAATTAGAAATAATTTCTTTCAAGGATTTTTGAAATATTTTTGGGGAAAGTCTTAGCCTCTTTCCATACCTCATGGATTTGGCAATTGATCTCAAAAATCTCATTTGGTCAATATGCACGGGGATAGTTTATTTTATTTTTCCTAATTAAATAATTAATTACATCCACACCATAGCTATCCATTAGGTTCCACTCCTTTTTGCATTTAGGTTCAACTGTCTAACTTGAAAAACATAAAACTAGGGGTGTTACATATTCCCCATCTAAAAACAAACACCGTCCTCAGTGTTACTAATTAACTACTAGAGTTCATTTTGAAAATAGATGTGGATATTTTTCCATCATCTTAGCTTCTCTTTCCCATGTAGCTTCTTCAGCAGTAAAGTGCTTCCACTACACCTTTAATCTTGCTACTATTCGGTTTCTCAATTCAATTTCTTCCCGCTCCAATATTTGAAGTGGATCTGGAAGGAACTCCCCTTCTGGTTCCACCTATATCACATTCCAATCAACAATGTGAGAAGCATCATGTACATATCTTTTTAATAACGAAACCTGAAATACATCATGAAATTTAACATGGGGCGGTAGGGCCAGCTTATAAGCCATTGGTCCCACCCTTTCTAACACCTCAAAAGGCCCACAATATCTAGGAGCCAATTTTTTACAACTTCCAGCATAAATTTTACTCTTTTTGGGTTTAATACGCAGGTACCCATGATCACCCACTTTGAACTCTCAATGTACCCTCTTCTTATCAACATAATTTTTTTGTCGATCGTGTGCTATCTTGATATTTCTTTGTATTTGTTTGACAATCCTTTCCATTTCTTGCAAAGTATCTGGTCCCAATACTAGCTTATCTTCCGGTTGGCTCCAACTTAATGGAGTCTGACACTTCCTTCCATAGAGTGCTTCAAATGGACTCACTTTTATGGAGGGTTGATAGCTGTTGTTATAAGCAAATTCGGCTAAATGCAAGTAATCTTCCCATTTTGATGGCCTATCCATCACATACATTCTCAGCATATCTTCCAACATCTGATTTGTTCTCTCTATTTGACCATCCGTCTGAGGGTGATATGCAGTACTAAAGTTCAATTTAGTGCCCATGCCCCCAAATAGACCTTTCAGAAAGGCAGCTGTGAACTTAGTGCTTATATCTAAAATAATCATCTTTGGGACCCTGTGTAGCTTTAATATCTCTTTTAGGAACACCTCTGCTACTTGGTCTGTCCCAAAAGTAGATTTTACAGGTATGAAGTGTGCAACTTTTGTTAAAGTGTCCACCACAACCATCACTGAGTCACGCTGGTACTTTGTTATGGGTAACCTGGTTATGAAATCTATAGAAACAGTGTCCCAATTCCATTCTGAAATTGGCAAGGGATTTGAAAGACTAGCTGGATGTTGATGTTCAACTTTGAATAGTTTACATTCCATGCACTGAGCTAAGTAGTATGCTACATCGTTTCTCATTCCTGGCCAAAAAATTTTCTTTTTTAAGGCTGTAAGCATTTTCTGATATCTAGGGTGTCCTGCATATGGCTGTTTATCATATTCATCTAGGATTCACTTTTTCAAAGTTTCCACATTGGGGATGTACAATCTATTTTTGTAGCAGATCAACCCTTTTTGGTTTTGGGTGTACTTAGCCATTTCTTTTTTTAACATTTTAACTTGTAGATTCTCATAGTTTGGATCTTGATTTGCTACCTTTTTAACTAGTTCCTCTAAATCAAAATTAGCACTACTCCCAATGCTGCTTATGTGTTGACAAGCATTTCTTCTTAGTGCATCAGCAATTTTGTTTTCTTTCCCTTTGATATGTTTTATGTCCATATCAAATTCACTCAGAAAAGACAGCCATATGGCTTGTCGAGCATTCAATCTGTTTGGGAAAAGAAATACTTGAGACGAATATGATCAGTCATCAATGTAATTTTTTTTCCAAGAAGATAGTGTCGCCACTTCTTCAAGGCATGAATTACAGCAGCCAATTCCAAATCATATACACTGTAGTTCTGTTCATGTTTCTTCAGTTTCCTAGACTCATATGCAATAACAAAATTTTCCTGTAACATAACTCCTCCCAATACCTCTCTGCATGCATCAGTGCATACAACAAACTCTTTGTCAGGATCTGCAATTTCCAATATAGGGGCTGTAGTGAGTTTTAGTTTTAGTTGTTCAAAGCTGCTTTGGCATTTTTCAGTCCACTCAAATTTGGTGCCTTTTCTCTGTAATGAAGTTATGGGATATGCTATTGCAAAAAATATTTCCACAAACCTTCTATAATAACCTGCAATCCCCATAAATGACCTTACTACTGAAACATCAGTGGGCACCGTCCATTCTCTAATAGACTTTATTTTCTCAGGGTCCACAGCCAATCCTTGTTCAAAAATAATATGCCCCAAGTATTGAATCTTGTCTTTATAAAATTCACATTTACTAAACTTGGAATATAATTGGTTTTCTTTCAAGGTTTGTAAAACTATCCTTAAGTGTTCTTTGTGCTCTTCCTCACTTTTTGAATAAACTAGAATATCGTCTATGAATACTAGTACGAATTTATCCAAGTACTTGTTCAAAACGTTGTTCATTAAGCACATAAAGGTGGCAGGGACATTTGTCAAACCAAAAGGTAGGACTACAAATTTGTAGTGACCATACCTGGTTCGAAAATATTTTTTACTAATGTATTCCTCCTTAATTCTGAGTTGGTGATAACCAGTCCTCAGATCAATCTTAGAAAATATAGAAGCCCCTCTTACCTGATCAAAAAGGTCATCAATTCTGGGCAATGGGTATCTATTTTTTATTGTCAACTTATTCAGTTGACAGTAGTCAATTCCCATTCTAAAGGTTCCATCCTTATTTTTAATGAACAACACCGGTGCTGCCCAAGGAGACACACTCGGTCTGATAGAACCTTTATCCAGCAATTCTTGCAACTACATTTTCAGTTCCATGAGTTCAGGGGGGCTCATCCGACAAGGGGCTCTGGAAACAGGTGTTGCTCCAGGCACCAAATCGATTGAAAATTCAATCTCCCTTTTGGGAGGAAGATGAGGAATCTCATCTGGAAAAACATCCTTAAAATCTCGTACCACTGGTAGAGTGTCGAGCAGGTTTTCTTCAGGTTGTTGTCCTAATTCTTCCACACGTACATCATATACTTGATATCCCTTCCTAGCTATTCTTTTTAATTGCAGAGCTGATATTTGTCTTACATAAATTGGTTTTGGTTTTCCTTTGAGCACAAAGGGTCTCCCTTCCTCATCTGTGCAATGTAGAGTTTTATCCCAATAGTTCATCATAGCCTTTCTCTTTTCTAACCAGTCCATTCCTATCAGCAAGTCATATGAGCCTAAGGGCAGAATGTTTAAGTTTACTTCTGTCTGAAAATAATTTAATTTAATTGTTGTTTGAGGTAACTTATGAGTTACTTTTTCCTTGGTGCCAGTGGCTAGCTGGACCAACCAAGACTGCTGAAATTTTTTAGTTTTGAGATTGCATTTCTCTACCACTTGTGGACTAATGTAACTCAAAGAAGCACCCAGATCAATTGAAACTGTAACATATTGGTCAGCAATCTTACCTTCCATCTCGACCATGGTAGCCTGGTGTTCTGTTTGTCGGTTCTCCAAGGTTGCACTGATAGTGGGTATGTTTCTGGCTATATCATTCACTATGGTAGCTTCTCGATCCCTCATAATAATTTGAATATTTTGGTGTTGACAATCTCTCAACAGATGAGGTTCTCCACAACCCCAACATTTCAAAGGTTCCCGCATTTTGACTACTCCCTCCTTCTTATTATCTCCATCTATTGGTTTTGAACCAACTTGGGACTGAGCAGTTTGACTTTCCTTGGGTTTATTAAATTTCTTCCGCTGATGGTCCCTGCCAAAGTTCTTCAATTAAGCTTGTTTCTATTTTTTCCCTTTGAATTCACCCTTGTTTACCTAGCTTTTCCCATGATCGCCTTTTCCTTTAAACTGTTGGTAGCATAATCTAGCTTTCCTCACCGCTTCGTCCATAGTTTTTGGATTATCAAACTCTATTTTCTCCTTGTACATAGAAGACAAACAGTTCAAAAACCTTTGCACCTTTGCCTTCTCTTCGTGAATATAAGGAACATACCTTAGCATATTTGTAAACTTGGCGAAAAACTCATCGATAGTGAGATATCCCAACTTGATTTCATGGAACTCCTTTTCTTTATCATCATAATAACGTTCGTTCAAATAGCGGTTTTTAAATTTGACTTGGAAATTTTACCAAGTCACTGTTTTTTCATCAATGGCATGGACCATTTTCGTCTCCTCCCACCACAAGGTAGCCTTACCCTGTAATTGGTAAATAGCTAATCTATCCTTTAGATTTCTTTCATATTCATAGACCTGGTAATACTAATCATATTCAACAACCAAGCCTCAACATCTTCCTCCTTCTCCCCATCATAGGAGGGAGGTTTGATGTTTCGAAATTCCCCCTGTAATTCCTTTCTCTGTTTAGACTGATGTCTAGTAGTGTCATCTTCCTCAGAGTCATTAGATAACTTTCCTTTCTTCCTCTTTCCATAACCTTCACCTTCTTGGTTGTTCCGTGAAGTCAATTCTCTGATGAGCTTTTCCTGCTCCTCACTAGCTAATGACATCCGGTCATTCTAGCTTCTTAGCTCAGCCATCTCCCGTTGCAACCTGTGCAACATAGCCATCAAAGGAGTGTTGGGGTCTGGCATGTTATCTTCATCACGCAGATCAACATAAATTTCATCACCTTCAGCCATTGACTTTTCCGTTTCAGTACCACTGTACACTAAACAACACATATCAGTAACAAAAAAAAAAATTCTACAAGAAATAATTTACACAGTGACCACAATCAACAACCCAGTTTTTCTAACATGGGCTCTGATACCATTTGTAATGTCTCCCAAATTAACCACAATTTTATATATTTATATATATATCTAGCCTTTAATATTGTGTCCATATTTATTTTCCATATACTATTCATAGCATAGTATAGTTTATATTCTTATGACACCTCCATTCTAATATTCAACTCCTTTATAACCTCATTCACAATAGTTTATAATCATGATGCATTTGATTCCCTTAACTGATATATGATTGTTTTTGTTGTGTATTATTATATACACCTTCACCATATTTCGAATTTCCCTTTTTAACTCCTTACTACCTTAGGCATGGGAATATACATATATCATCGAATTCAAATTTGATTTAGGATTAGGTTGTATATAATAAAAAGATGGTCTAATACATTTTTGCATCACAATTCTGATAGAATTGTTATCATTTCCTATCATTACCATCGAACGTAGGCTTATTTATTCATTCGTATTGTATTTAGGGTTTAGCAATTTCCAAAATCCCTAGGCTAGTACGTATCTGTCTATCATTTACTCCTTTTTAAATGCTACGTCATTCCTTGGTACCTCACCATTCCTCGTTTGTTGTGGAAATGTGTCTCGGCCCTTTTTCATTTAATAGATTCGACTTATGTGACACTATGTAATGAGAGTCGTATGGCGGTTGGTGTAATGCGTACCATGAGTTTAATTGTCAATCTCATTCTTGTCCTGTGAATATTTTTATGTCTCTCGATGCACTTTTCAATTAAAATAAAATGGGTTTGGGCATCGCTCTCCACGTGGACGGTGGAGAGAAGCGATGAGCTAGGGCTTTTGTCTTTATATATCATGCCATTTCTCCACTCTACAGTTTCATTTGTTAATTGAATTTTTTTTTCTGCAGAAGATGTAGACTTTTATCTGTTCTTCTACGTTGTTCTTCGTCGGCCAGGAGTATGATTGCCCAATCTCATATACACACTATCATGTTGAATGATCATCGCTCCAGGTAACCACTATACTGTCGTTGTGTGGAAATAAAATGTTAAAATAATTTTGAATATGGCTTATTTGACTCTTTTACAATACGTTTTGTTTTTTTCAAATCTCTTTCTATTTGCTGAGTGCTCCAGTTTCCATTATTACAAGCTATTTCCTTTCTTCTGTTTCATGAGAGTCACCATAGATAGTATGGGTTCTCATTCTCAATGCATACCAAGCGCATAGATTTTATTCAGAGTTGGCGTTTAGAGTCAAAGGGTAATTTCGTTTAATTTCTATGATAGAGATGGCGTAAAACATTCAAGCTCTGCCTTCAAAACGAATTTTACATAAGTCAAGTGCATAAGTTTTGGCTTGTATTACATTGCCATTGCTACATGGAGCCCTCATCTTTACAGGCTCATGGCTTCCGCGGAGGTAACTCTTCTGGTTATACATAGAGATTTTGTTTTCCATTTTGTTGAGTTAAAATTCCTAAGGTTTAAGCTTATATAACCAATTCAATTTTCGTTTTTATTGCTCAATATCACTCATCATTCAACATTTTCACCTATATGACTCAGTTAATCCACAGTTGGAAGCTATTTGATAACTTATTAAGTTTATCTTCTCGGTTCCTTTTCTCAATTCATAGTATAATGGTTTCTTCATTTTCTTGCAATGCCCATGTAACGTACACGTTTTTTTCAACTCCAACTTGGGTGTTTTATCGCAACTATTTGTGGTTTCAGGTAGGTGATCTGATGCATGTTTACCTTCAATTTATCAGGTCCCAGCTTTTCTTGGTTTTCTGGAAGGGGGTTTCGACATGTTTCCCTCTTATACCTCTCGGAGAAGGATCATGCCTCAGTCAATTTTCGCATCTATGATTATTGTAATAATATGAAATTTTTATTAGTAGCACAGCTACCCATAGACTATAATACTGTACTAATATTAATAATTTTTCATTGGATGCGAATTGGATTATTTCTAGTTACTGACGAATTAGTTCTGGGGTTCTCTACCCGAGGTCCTTCGTAGCTAATTTATAATTTTCTCAGCACTGAAATGAGGCTCATTTATAATAGTTTTCATCGATCTACTGTTCAGAAATGATGTTTCTCTAATTTGGTGCTTGTGAAGTTTGACAGACAGATTATTTTTCTATAGTTGTCCGAAATAATTGTCAGTTAATGAATAATTTTATTTTTATTTCTCTTATATCGTTTCTATCTTAGTCTGTTGTTAATATTCAGACAATGTGTGAAAGAATTTGGTTCTCTACCAGTAATTTCATAGGTCCTTCTTCTATATGTACATTAGAAGTTATTTATTCTTTACTCATATTCACAGATAAAATTTCTTTATGGAATCCCATTGTGATTTTGGTATAAAAATCAATATTAATTCAGGGAGATATACCCCTGTGACTCCTGTGTGTAAAGTCGACTCTATTTAGCTGGTATACGGATGTTAGTGTAACTCTAAAATTCCTTACTGAATTACAGAGGTCTACCTGAAGATGTCCAAATAGTTTTTGTTAATGTCTTTCATAATTTTTACTTTTCCTTGTACACCATAATAAAGTAATTTTCTGATGTAGTATATCTATTTCTCTCCCAATTTCTCCCCTATAGCTTTTACTAGTTTTCATCTTATTTTAAATTTTCTATTATATATCTCATGTAATGGATCAAATAAATTGAAGTGCTAGGAATGGAGTTTGACCTTCCAACTATATGGTTACTTATCAAATATATTTTTACCAGCCCTAGGATGTTATTCTATGGTATTAATTTCCGGTATATTATGCAACTTTTCTGCTTGAATATATTTAATTCTAGTAACTGAACTTATTTCCCTTTCAGCTCAGATATTTCCTTGTTGCAGAAGGTTACAATACAATATATATAGTCATGCACTTCAGAAAATTTATATCTACAATATTTATACAGTACCTAATGTCTATAAATTCCTCTATTACATATAATATTTTCCATCTTCCAAGTCTGTTTTCCTAGCTCATACATAGTTAGATTTATATATTTTCACAAAAGCAGATTAAAGTTACAACTTTCATCAATTATGGGAGTAGTATAAATCTCCAGATTTAAACCAGTAGCAGGTTTAGAGCTTCTGGATGATTTTCCCCATAATTCCTCTTCCTACAACTATGAATATTTGAGAGGATTAAATTCTTCTAAACAATTCTGTAAATGTATGGAATACTAGTTTCAGTATTTAAAATAAAATAACATCTACAATCATTAATCACACTACACAGTAACAAGTAATTCAATCATTCATAAACATTATGGGCATACCACTTCTGCAATTGACTAGTCGTCCCAACCTTAGAGTTCCTCTATCTCTAGAACTCACCCCTGAGCTGAGATCATCTCCTAGAACAGACCAACCCCAATCTATTCTGGAGTAGCTTATTTAAGCTTATGCTCCCCAAAGCCTGTTTCTAATTCTGCGTCCAGAATTACTGGATGATTTTCTTCCTATTTGCCTAGGCTTCCCTTATTTAGGGAATTTTAAAGCTGCTTTCCACTTTTCCAGCTTTTTACCTCTTCCAAACTACTCTCCACCTCATTGGGGAAAATCTAGATTTTTCCTCAAAAATCTAAATTAGAAATAATTACTTTCAAGGATTTTTGAAAGATTTTTGGGGAAAGTCTTAGCCTCTTTCCATACCTCATGGATTTGGAAATTGATCTCAAAAATATCATTTGGTCAATATGCACAGAAATAGTTTATTTTATTTTTCATAATTAAATAATTAATTACATCCACACCATAGCTATCCATTGGGGTTCACTACCTTTTGGATTTAGGTTCAACTTTCTAACTCGAAAAACATAAAACTAGGGGTGTTACATAATGGTAAATATTGAGTATGTAAAGGCTTTCTTAAATTATCATCTGAAGTAACTAAAAAACATGCATGAATATTGAAATCATATCCATAACTTATTGAATAAAATATGTGAGATAGTTATTCACAAGTCATTATAATGTGTATAGGTAGCAATAATACCTTCATGTTCTGGTACATATCCATAAATTATGGCATAAAATATTTTGGGTCGTCTGAAGTAACTAAAAATCATGCATGAATATTGAAATCATATCCATAAATTATTGAATAAAATATGTTATATAGTTATCCACATGTCATTATAGTGTGTAAAGGTTGCAATAAGGCCTTCAAGTTATGGTACATATCCATAAATTATGGCATAAAATATTTAGGGAAGTTATCAACATGTCATTATAGTGCACTAAGACGTGCAAGTTGTGGTACAATCAACTTTTTGAAAATTAGTTTTTTAAATAAATGTGAAAAATAAGAATTCATTTTTCAAAGTTAAACATTATGAGTTGTATTGGTTAATGATAAAATAAATTATTTTCTAGATTCATGCCCTTGTAAATACTAATAAGTGTTTTGATCCTTATTAGTCCCTGCCTGGACATGAATTTAGAAATCAATTTTCCTATTGATCGCTATTATTTTTCATTGACCATGACAAATTATAATGTTTATCTTTATTAATAATTAAAGTAATTTTTATTTTAATTAAAAAAATTTGATACCATTTCATTGGCTTAAAAATTTGTATGTATTTTTTCAGGTTTTCGAACATATGTACCATGTTTCCCATCAAATTCGCTCACCTTGAGAACTTGCCCGTTTTCATGGGGATTATCGACTTTCATGGGATATTTTTATGTAATTAAATAAATTGATAAAATTTAATACGTATATGAGCTTATATTATTAACTTAACAATTTCAATCCTTGATATTTTTGAACCCAATCTTACAAGAGGAAATTATTTTTTTAATGTAACTAAAATCCTATTTCTTTCACATCAATCATGAGGCCAAGGGCTTCAATCGAATTCATGAGATAAAGGATGGGGTCATCCATTTGGGGTCTATTGTACTCGAAGTTCTTGTTGCACGCCCTATTTTTCTCTACATGAAAATCCACGATGGGCATAGAGGAGGCTAAAGAGGAGAAATCTTTGATAGTGGGCCATTCCACATTGAAACTGGTGCCTCAGATCATGTTATGGGCGTAATGATTTGAACTATGCCATGTAGCATTTCATTCAAAAAACTTTTAAGTGGTAATTTTCATAAGTAATTGACTTATGAAAGGGAACTATATATAATTATACAAGAACTAAGACAATGGATACTTTACATTTTAGTCAAAGAGACTTTATTTTTTCATATACACCATAAATTAAAAGCTTTAAATATATTTGTGAACTTGTGTTTTTCATCGCGTCAACTTTTCTTTGATTTTAATTTTATTTGTATATTTTAAATTTTTTCCTTTATGGTTTCAGTGTAATACTTTACTTTTGAAAAGTTTGATTATCTTATTTCACAATTTTTTATTTATAATTCATAAAATAGTTCAGCATTTGCTGGAATTAGATAGCATGAGTAGCCTGGGGGAGGGTGGGGAGAAATATGACTAGGGAGGGGACTCTATGTGCACTAGGTACTCTCTAAACATTGATGAAACATATAGATTATATTAACAATAGAAGGATGAGATGCATTCATATCGTGAAGAAGGTGTAGAGTCATCCAAGCTTGTGAGGCCTAGAGAGGGCACAAGCCGGTATATGAGCATCTTCCCAACAATTATGCCTTATTGAAAATAAAATATCATGAGTTTCAATATTCACCCCACTTATTATTTTTCTTTTATTCATTCAGAAAATAAAATAAATAAATAAATAAACAAAAATAAAAATAAAATCATCGAGCTGAAGATTTCAAATACACGCAGGAAAAAAAATGAAAATGAAAAAGAAAGATCAATCAAACACAAATACAACAGAAAGTTGAGAAAGAAAATGGAAAATCAACTAAAATACCTACATTAAAAAAGAAAATAAAATCAACTGGATAAACAATTCAAACACGTGAGGAAAAAAAAATTAAAAGGAAAAATAAACATCAATCAAAACACAAATACAACATAACTTGAATAAATAAAATGGGAAATCAACCAAAATACATGCATCCGAAAAGAAAATAAAATCATTCCGTTGAGCAATGTCAGCATAATTATTTCACCACCAGTGCCCACCCGCATAGCCTGCACCACCTCACTGCCATGAATTTTCAAAACATCGAAGAGTCACCACTATATGCAGAAGTGAAAGGGAAAAAATCGCCTCAGAAAAAAAAATAAGAATTTTTTTTTATTGTAACCAAGATATATTTTTATATAAATATTGATGCTCAACAAGAGACCGGCATCGCAATTTTTTGTTTGAAAAATTTGTGTGTAAATAAGAAGTTGTAGCTATGTTCTAGTGTTGTTTATCGACTTTTTTATTATTTTCACTTTCACCTCTGCTCTATTTCTTTCATATGGTAGCAAAGACAGATTAAATCATATCTTATTACCATTGATGTGCGTATTATGTGGTTGGGAGTGAAGATTACGTTGAATTTTTGGCTGAGGCTCTGAAATCCATATATGTTGAGTTTTTCACTAAGGTTGAAATAAATTTGCATGGAAATTTGTTGCCAATAATTGTGTGGCTGTTTGGGGCTGGATGGATCTGTGAATACCAAACATATTTTAATTTTTTATTGAAGTTGTTAAGCTGCCAACATAGAGCGAGAAACGTGAAGTGTTATTTATTTTTTTCTTCTGTTGGTTGGAAGAAAAACATCACTCAGCCTTGTAATTTCCTACAAGCTCAAAAGCTGAAGTGAAAAATTACTGGGGAGGAGGTTGGAGCTTCTGTTCTATGCCAGGATATTGTTTCTAGTACCAGAAACTACTTCAAAGTTTTTCAAATTTTTTGAAGGAAAAGATGCAAATGTAAAGTGCGTAAGTTGTTACGAAATTATTTATACTTTTGAGAAGTAATATTGTTTGAAGACCCTTTATATGGTTTATCTTATAAAGTTTGAAATTATCTTATGAATTTTGAAAATATGGTTTATCCTTACGAAGATGATTATTAATATGTTTTTTTTATTAAGGGAGTATAAAGGATTTAAAGTCATAAAAGGGTGATTTAAAGTTTTTTTTTTTAAAAGTGTTGCAGAAAGTTATTGGAATGATATTTAGAAGCCATCTTTTTCTAATTTTACTTTGAAAGGAATTGAAAGTAATACATTGTAAAAGTGTTTTTAAATTTGTATCTGAAGATTGCAATTATTTGCGAGAGATGGCAACAAACACAAATATTAATTAGTCATCAATTCCAATTTTGAATGAAATAAGTTATGATTCCTTGTTTATTCAAATGATAACATTTTTGTGTTCTAATGATGTTTGGGGATTTGCTACTAATGGGTATCTAGAGCCTACTAATGAGGTAGTAGAGATGGTTCTTATAAATGCTGAACGAATGTTGTTGAAAGAGAACAAAAAGAAAGACAATAAATCTCTTGGCCATATTCAACAAGGCTTTGATGACGTGATGCATTTAAAAGTTTCAAATGAAAAATATTTGAAGAAGGCATGTGGGACCCTTGAATCCTATTACCAAGGTGTAGCGAAGTTAAATAATGTCAATTTGCAGAATTTCAGGAGAGATTTTTAGAATGTGAAAATGAAATACTATGAAACTGTGGACGCTTTTATGACTCAAGTCGTTATTGTTGTTAATAAATTGAGACATTATGGAGAATACCTCTCAAACAAGAGAGTGACCGATAAAGTTCTTCAAAGTTAGGCAAAGAAATTTTAAGTTGTTGTTGTATCCATAGAAGAGTTCAAGGACACAAGTCAAATGAAAATTTAATATTTTAATGATTCGTTGATTGCACATGAATTGAGGATGTCAATATATGATGATAGCACGTTGGAGAGTTCTTTCAAAAATCAGCTACAATTTAATAGAGGAAGAGGCAGAGGAAGATCAAGTAATAGAGGAAGAGGACGTACAATAGCTAATCAAAGACATCTGCTAGATTATTATGAGCATGAAGTGAAATCTCAACAATGTCCTCTTAATTTAAGGGGGAGTAACAATAGAATGTGGCATGGAGGAGATAAAAGTTATGATATGTCTAAAGTTCAATGTTATTATTGCAAGAGATATGGTCATTTTTCTACTAAGTGTTTGAAGAGGCAGACATATGCTGGTAATAAATCTGCACACATCTCAGAAGTATTTGAAGATAATAATAAGTCAGTAGTTTTGACTTGTAATGTAATTGAAGACTGTTCAGATAATATTTGGTTTTTATACAGTGGTTTCACATGACGGGAAACAATTTTTTTTTTCCAATCTAGACACCCGTATTCAGTCTGAAGTCAAGTTGGGTAATGATAATAAGGTATGCGTTAAAGGTAAAGGAGAAATTTGTGTTTATACTAGAAATGGTCAGACAAGAAGAATTGATGATGTGTATTATGTACCTAGCTTAAAATGAAATTTGTTGAGCATTGGACAACTCAAAGAGAAAAAGTATAGATTTTTTTTCAAGAATGATGTGTGTACTATCAATGACAAATATCCAAGAAATTAGTTGATAGCAAGAGTAGAAATGAAAAAGAAAAGGATGTTTCCTCTTATAATGAGAAATGAGTTGTCTGCCTCCTTGAATTCTTATAAAACAAATAATTTCGATGAATCGTGGTTATGGAATTTAAGGTATGGTCATTTATATTTTGCTGGTCTAGTTTTTCTACAGAGAAAACAAATGGTGAAGGGGTTACCCATTATTCAACATCGAGCAATCTCATGTGAAAATTTTATACTTGCAAAGCATCATAGACATAAATTTGTTTCTGGCGTTTCGTAGAGGGTGAAAGCTCCATTAGATATTCAATGTTCACACAGATTTGTGTGGACCGATGAAAACATCTTATTTGGCTGGTAATGTTTAATTTTTAACTTGTATTGATGACTACATTCAAAAAACATGGATTTATCTTCTAAAACAAAAAAATACAGGATTTTATGTATTTAAAATATTTAAAGCTATGGTTGAAAGGGAATGTGGAAAGCGTATTAAAATTTAGAGATCATATAGAGGTGGTGAATATATTCTAATAGATTTCATTGATTTTTTTCAATCACATGGAATCAAGAGGAAGTTTACTGCACATTATACTCCTCAGCAAAATGGAATAGCTAAAAGGAAAAATCAAACTATAATGGATATGGATCAAAGTATGTTGAAGGAAATACATCTACCAAATGAATATTGGGGAGAAGAAGTGTCTTGTGTTTTTTATATCCTTAATAGAATTCCAATGAAGAGTGTGAAGGACCGAGTTCCTGAAGAAGCATGGAATGGTAAGAGTTGCCATATATCCGATATAAGAATTTTTGGTTGTGTTGCTTATGCACATGTTCCTAAATAATTGAGAAAGAAGTTAGATGATAGAAGTGAGAAATGTATCTTTATTGGATATAGTGAAGAATCTAAAGCATATAAACTCTATAATCCCATCACCAAGAAATATATTATTAGTAAAGATGTTGAATTCAAGGAAGAAGAAGCTTGGGATGGAAGCACAGATAAATATGTTGCAGAGGGAGTTGTATTACCTCATGTATATGATAATGAAAATGAGCAATAGGTACAAGGTTGACAGTAAATTCCATACACACGTGGTGCAAGCACTTCAACAAGCCAATCACATAGATTTAGTACATTACAATGCAGAACACCAAGAAATCAATAGCATGGCAAACAATCAGGTTATGGTGGACAAAAAAGAATAGGGACATAAGTGAGTAATGAATCTAATACCACAATGGCTACATTAAAGGATAGAATTAAAGGTAATAAAACTAGAAGTTTAAAATAATTGTATGAGCAGAATGATGAAATAGATCAAGTTTTGAATTTTTCATTACTTGCATATTTCAACACCCCAAGTTCTATGATTTTTAAATTGACATTTGAACAGAAACCAAAGGGAAAAGTGGACCCTAATGGAGAAAAATTGTGTGGATTTTATTTAATTATTTATTAATGAGAAATAAATAGAATATGTATGTGTGCACTATGACTAGAAGATATTTGAGATCATAAATCTGATCCATGAGGATATGGATCAGGTAAGACTTTCCCAAAAACCTTTCAGAAAAACCTTGAAAGGAATATTTCTAAATTATTTTGGGAGAGAAAAATCTAATTCCCCAAGGAAGAGTAAAGTAATTGGGAAGAGGTGGAAAATCTGGAAAAGCGGAAGGAAAAATTTAAATGGACCCCAATGAGGGTAGCCTAGGCAAAAAACAGGAAGAAGCATCCTAGAAATTCTGGATGCAGAATTTAGAAACAGGCTTGGGGAAAGCAGGGCTTAAGTAAGTTGCTCCAGGACAGACAGAGTTTGGTCTGTCACTGGAGGATCTCAGCTTGGGGGTGAGTTGGAGAGATAAATAACTCTAAGTTTGGGAGTACTAGTCATATTAACTGGTATATATACTGGAATGAATTGTTTTGCACATCTATAACAGTAATTATCTGTAAACCTATTCTTATTTAGTTAGAAGATATTAAATTATTCTCAGCTGAAATGTTAAAAGTTTCCATACATTTAACAGAATTAGTTAGACAAGATTTATGTCATCTGTATTGTTTTATGGGAGAATCAGGAAGAGACCCATCTACCAGAATGTCTAAACTTGTACAGCGTTTAAATCTGGAGATTAATGTCTCACCTGTAAAGTTTTAATTTTTGTGTAGTAAAAGAAAATTTAAGTTCCATGTTGAATAGTGGTTCAATTTCATTTCCATAATAACATCAATCTACTATAGAGTTTTAGATCTTTCAAAAAGGAATTCAGAAAATTATACAGCATTAAACCATTAACATTGGTAATATTTTTATAGAAATTACTATTTTTCTGCACTGTGAAAATTTAACATAACAGATCCAATAAATTGAAAAGTAAATACTGTAGAACATATTTCTGCATGCTGGATAAGATATGAAATTATTTTTGGCTGATATATATATATATCTACTTGAGAAATACATACTCTGATGGTACAAATGTAAATTTTAACAGTTTATATACCACAGATAAACAAAGTAGAAGTAAACAAATATGTATTTAGATATATATAAAAGAAAAACTTGATTTAACTTTTGACTTAAAAAGGACATTTCCTTATGATAAATAAACTGTTTAGTGAAATGCCATCAATATATGTATATATAAGTTGTCATTCTAGAAACATACAATAAGGAAAATCCAGTAGAATATATTCATAAATGCCTCCCTTCAAGGTAATAGGCAAACGGAAAACAAAGTATTAAGGAAAACTGAAACAAAAATTAATATGTGCAAGAAGATCTCATAAATTCATAATAACCCAACCCTCGGATACAATCAAGGGTATATACTACTATTTATCTCTCAGAATAACAGAAATTATAATTTCAACTTAAACAGTGAGGTAAGTTGAAGTGAAAATAAGAGCATACAAATTTATGAAATTTTTAACCGTTGACTATTATTGCAGTGTAAGCATATATCGGAAATGAAAAAATCTAAGGAACTATGTTTGAAAATATATTAGAAAAAATTAATTAAGTTACACAATCCCTGGAGGAAAATCTCAAAAAAATAAATTATGTATCATTTCTACAGAGTATATCTGAAGATTCGATAGTAGAAAAACCCTAGATAAGCTACTAAACTCCAAAAAATTAAGAGAAAATATTTCCATCAAAGTCGGTGAGCATGGAAAACAACGCAGGATCAACCTGTATATAGGTAAATATAGGTTTATGTTAAAATTTCAAGCTTGATGTCGGACATGATAACCAAGTAAGAAGGAAACTTCATAACAGAGATACATTGTCTTACCTTATGAAACGAGGAAAAATGAGGAGAAACCCCTGTAAGAAGATCATCAGAAGGGAATGAGAAACCGAGATTAGAATTTTAGTGTAGAAGGAAATTCTGAGCCAGCTAAGAATGAAGTAAAAAGCCACGGATTCCACATTCTTGACAGCGTATTCATGTACAGTCATAAATAAGAAATCAAATAGAAACAAGTAAAACATTTTATGATTAAATTGGAGAACTTCTTAGATGAAAATGGGAATCAATCTGTAATCCACAGTCGTGTTTCTACTTAAGCCATTGTAAGCTATGGAAATTAAATGGAAAGATAAAAAAAAATAAAAAAATTCTATACTTTTCACAAAAGAATTCCCAATTTTATTAAGCGAAAATTTAACAACTGACTTGTCTGATTTTCCAAATTGAGAAAAAAAAACAAATGAATTTGATAGATAGAGAAATTCGTTATATACACCCAACCTTGAATAGTGAATAAGCTAAGAAAAAGAATGGGATAAAATAAAAAATACTTCACTGGATGTATATAAGACCCTACGACTAATATACAGTCACATTTACAGAACTAATTGTCAATGAATGAAAATAATAATAGATGAGATCATGTAGCTTACCAGGCTTTTTAATGGCTAAGTCATGAGGTTGAAGGCGTAGAATGTTGAAGAAGCCATGAACCATTAATCAAACTGGAGAGAAAGCCACATACGAAAAGCGACTAGAGAATTTTGTAAACAGTGGAAACGTTGGAATTAATAGAGACTGATATTTCGAAACCCTAGTGAAATCCCATCTTACACTTGGCATAAATCCATTGTTCTTCCGTCGGATCGAGGCCATGATCCATTTTAACGAAAAATATATATGGATATTAATTACTAAACGTATTAGTGGAGATGAAATGTTAAGACGAGAATCTGGTCTAGTATTTGGATCATTAAAATATATTTGTTTCTGTGGTTCGAGCAAAGTGAGAAGGAAATGAATGTTAAGAGATTCGTACTATCTCTACAAAACGAGACTAGTCTCTTTAACTCCTGTCAGTGACATAACATATAAATGGATAGAATCATTAAATATAGATAAGACAAATATGGTATGCGACAAAATTGGTAATATCGCTTGTTGATAAGTTGAGGAGGAACCACTTTAGTGGTAGGCCCTATGAGGAATTTAAATCGAATATATGTTAATGCATGGTAAGTGGTAAACATAGATGTGAAGTTCCATAGCAGGTCGTATTTGTAATGTTGGGGTAAATTAGAAGATAGGCATAATAGAACCCCACCTTCGTAGTATAAAACACTATGTCAATTATCTCTAAAAATGTTTTAGCGTGAGGGGGGTGCATAAATTTTAATGTCCCTTTATTAAAGTAATATCAAGGGTTATAGAATATAAATAAATTAATAGAAATATAATTAAGAAGTAAATGAGATTTAAATTGTAACGTTGATTTAAATGAATATAAGAACAAAGGAAATTATAAATGAATTTAGGAACAAATAAAATTTAGAAAATAAATTTCTAGGCAACCAGAAAGGGATATGGTTATATGTGTGTGTGTGTGTGTGTGTGTGTGTCTATGTGTGAAAAAAACAAAAAAAGCAGAGGGTTATTACAAATGGTATCAGAGCTCTATTTGAAAAACTGGGCAGTTTATGTGCTCACACAGGAAATGTATGCTATTATAATTGTTATGAATTGTAAAAATATTACTGATGTTGTTTTAATGTACAGTGAAAACAAGTTGAAAAGAAAAAATGTAGAACATGACGAGAGAGGACGAATTGTATGTAGATCTGGGTGGTGGAGAAAACACGCCAGATCCCAATGCTCCCTTGATGGCTATGTTGCACCAAATGCAACGAGATATGGCTCAGCTCAAAAGTCAAAATGACAGGCTATCTTTAGCCAGTGAGGAGCAAGAAAAAAACATAAGAGATCTGACTTCGCGAAATAGCCAAGAAGGTGAAGGCTCCAGAAGAAAGAGAAAAGGAAGAGGCAATTTCTTAGAGGAATCTGAGGAGGATGACGCCACTAGACAGCAGTCTAGACATAAGAAGGAATTATAGG
Source organism: Pinus albicaulis (assembly GCA_034641835.2). Classification (NCBI taxonomy): domain Eukaryota; kingdom Viridiplantae; phylum Streptophyta; class Pinopsida; order Pinales; family Pinaceae; genus Pinus; species Pinus albicaulis. The sequence continues at coordinate 200,141,911 of CM076572.1, read as the reverse complement.
GTGAGTTCCGAAAAATAAAACCTCCCTCCTACGATGGAGAGAAGGAAGAGGATGCTGAGGCATGGTTGCTGAATATGATTAAGTACTTTCAGTTCTATGAGTATGAAATAAATTTGAGGGCCAGATTAGCCATATACCAACTGTAAGGTAAGGCTACCTTGTAGTTATATGAAATAAAAATGGTTCATGCCATTGATGAGAAAACAGTGACTTGGGAAGATTTTCAAGTCAAGTTAAAAAATTGATATTTGAACGAATGCTATTATGATGACAAGGAAAAATAGTTTCATGAACTCAGATTGGGATAGGTCACCATAGATGAGTTTGTCACCAAGTTCACAAATCTGTTACAATATGTTCCTTATATTCGTGAGGATAAAGAAAAGGTACAAAGGTTCCTGAATTGTTTTCCTACTATGTACAAGGAGAAAATAGAGTTCGATAATCCAAAAAAAATGGATGAAGTGGTGAGGAAAGCCAGATTATGCTACCAGTAGTTTCGGGGTAAGATGGAGCAAGGAAAGAGCTGGTCAAATAAAGGTGATTCCAGTGGAAGGAAACAAAAACCAGCATACTTGAAAAACTTTGGCAGAAACCATCAGGGAAAAAAATTTAGTAAAAAAAATGACAACCAAACTGCTCAATCTCAAACTAGTTCCAAACCACTAAATGGAAATAATAATAAGGAGGGAACTATGAAAATGTGGGAACCATTGAAGTGCTGGGGTTGTGGAGAGCCTCATCTCTTGAGGGATTGTCCACACCAAAATATTCAGATGGTTCTTAGAGAGAGAGAAGCTACCACATTTAATGATGTAGTAAGAAACATTACCACTATCAGTGCAGCTTTAGAGAATCGGTAAGAAGAAAACTAGTCCACTATGGTCGAGATGGAAGGTAAGATTTTTGATCAATCTGTTATAGTTTTAATTGACTTGGGTGCTTCTTTGAGTTATATTAGTCCACAAGTTGTAGAAAAATTTAAACTTAGAACATAAAAGTTTCAACAGTCTTGGTTGGTCCAGTTAGCCACCGGAACCAAGGGCAAGGTAACTCATAAGATACCACAAATAGCTATTAAATTGAATGATTATTAGACATAAGTAAATTTAAACATTTTTCCATTAGGTTCCTATGATTTACTAATAGGAATGGACTAGTTGGAAAAGAAAAAGGTCATGATGAATTGTTCGGACAAAACTCTGCACTTCATAGATGCTGAAGGAAAACCATTCATACTAAAGGGGAAAGCGAAACCTATTTCTGTGAGACAGATCTCAGCCCTTCAATTAAAAAGAACTGCTAGAAAGGGATATCAAGAATATGTTGTACATGTTGAAGAATTAGAACAACAAATAGAGAAAAATTTGTTAGACACTTTACCAATGATCAGAGAATTTAAAGAAGTATTTCCAAATGAGATTTCTCATCTTCCCCCCAAGAGAGAAATCGATTTTTCAATCGATTTAGTGCCAGTGGAAAATCTAGTTTCTAGAGCCCCTTACCGGATGAGCCCCTCAGAACTAATGGAGTAAAAAATGCAACTGAAAGAATTGTTGGATAAAGGTTATATAAGACCGAGTGTATCCCCTTGGGGAGCACCGATGCTGTTCGTGAAAAAGAAGGATGGTACCTTTCGAATGTGTATTGATTATCGTCAATTGAATAAGTTGACTATCAAAAATAGGTACCCATTACCCAAAATATTTGACCTTTTTTATCAGGTTAGAGGAGCTTTAGTGTTCTCTAAGATTGACTTAAGAACTGGTTATCACTAGCTCAAAATTAAGGACAAAGATGTCAGTAAAACACCCTTTCGGACAAGGTATGGTCACTATGAATTTATAGTCCTACCCTTCGGTTTGACAAGTTCTCCTGCCACTTTTATGTGTTTAATGAATAGCATCCTAAATAAATACTTAGACAAATTCGTACTAGTATTTATGGACGACATTCTAATCTATTCAAAAAGTAAGACAGAGCATAACGAACACCTTAGAATCGTGTTTCAGACTCTTAAGTAAAATAAAATGTATGCCAAGTTTAGGAAATGTGAATTTTATAAGGATAAGATTCAATATTTGGGGTATATAATTTCAGAACAAGGATTGGTTGTTGACCCTAAGAAGATAAATTCCATTAGAGGCTGGCATGTACCTACTGATGTATCATCGGTAAGATCATTTATGGGGATTTCAGGGTACTACAAAAGTTCTGTGGAAATATTTTCCGCTTTAGCCTATCCCATAACTTCATTGAAAAGAAAAGGTACAAAATTTGAATGGATAGAAAAATGCCATAATAGCTTTGAACAACTAAAATTAAAACTTACTACAGCACCTATTCTGAAGATTACAGATCCTGATAAGGAGTTTGTAGTGTGTACTGATGCATGTGGAGAGGGATTAGGGGGAGTATTGTTGCAAGAGAATTATGTTATTTCTTATGAATCTAGAAAACTTAAGAAACATGAACAAAATTAGAGTGTCTATGATCTTGATTTAGCTACTATAATTCAGGCTCTGAAGATGTGGCAACACTATCTTCTAGGGAAGAAATTTATTTTGATGATAGATCACATCAGCGTAAAGTATTTTTTCACTCAAACAGATTTGAATGCTAGACAAGCCAGATGGATGTCCTTTCTGAGTGAATTTGATATGGAAATAAAACATATCAAAGGAAAAGAAAAAAAAATTGCTAATTCTCTAAGCAGGAATGCTTGTGAAAACATAAGTAACATCGAGAGTAGTGCCAATTTTGACTTATAAGGATTAGTAAAAGGGGTAGCTGATGAAGATCCCAACTATGAAAAACTGCAAATTCAAATGCTGAAAAAAGAAATGAAAGGGTGTACACAAAATCAAAAGGGACTAATTTGTTATAAAGAAAGATTGTACATCCCCAATGAAGACTCTTTGAAAAAGGAAATCCTAGATGAATATCATAAAAAACCTTACTCTGGACATTCGGGATATCAGAAACTACTTACAGCCTTGAAAAATAAATTTTTTTGGCTAGGAATGAAAAAATATGTGGCAAACTACTTAGCCAGATGCATGGAATGTAAACTAGTCAAATTTTAACATCAGCATCTAGTTGGCCTTCTAAACCGCTTACCAATTTCAAAATGTAAATGGGATATTGTTTCTATGGATTTTATAACCAGATTAGCCAGAACAAAGTACCAGCATGACTCAGTAATGGTAGTGGTAGATAATTTAACAAAGTATGTACATTTCATACATGTTCAATCTACGTTTGGGACAGCCCAAGTAGAAAATGTGTTCATGAAGGAAATTGTAAGGTTACACGGAGTTCCTAAAATGATTATTTCAGATAGAGACGCAAAGTTCATAGCAGCCTTTTGGAAGAGTCTATTTGGAGGCATGGGCACAAAATTGAATTTTAGTACTGCCTATCACCCTCAGATAAATGCTTAAACTTAGAGAACAAATCAAATTCTGGAGGATATGCTCAGAATGTATGTGATGGATAGGCCAACTAAGTGGGAAGACTATATACATTTAGTCAAATTTTCTTATAATAACAGCTACCAATCTTCCATCAAGATGAGTCCATTTGAGGCACTCTATGGAAGAAAGTGCTACACTCCTTTAAGCTAGAGCCAACCTGAAGATAAGTTAGTACTTGGGCCAAATGCTCTACAAGAAATGGAAAGGATTGTCAAAAAAATAGAGAAAAACATCAAGAGATCTCAAGATTGACAGAAAATTTACGACGACAAGAAGAGAGCTCAATGTAGGTGACCATGTATATTTGCGGATTAAGACCAAAAGGAGCACTTTGGATACTAGAAGTTGTGCAAAACTCGCTCCTAGATATTGTGGTACTTTTGAAGTCTTAGAAAGGGTGGGACGAGTGGCTTATAAACTGGCCTTACCCCTCCATGTTAAGGTTTAAGATGTGTTTCATGTTCTTTATTGAAAAAAAATATGTACATGATGCTACTCACATTGTTGATTGGAATGTGATTCAGGTGGAACCAGAAGGGGAATTCCTTCTAGAGCCGCTTCAAATATTGGAGAGGGAAGAAATTGAGCTACAAAATAGAACAATATCCAGAGTAAAAGTGCAATGGAAGGTATTTGCTAACGAAGAAGCTAATTGGGAAAAATAAACTGAGATGATGGAAAAATATCCATCGTTGTTTTCAAAATGAACTACTTTAGTTAGCTTGTTAACATTGAGGACGCTGTTTTTTTTTAGAGGGGGAATGTGTAACACCCCAAGTTCTATGCTTTCTAAATTGACATTTGAACAAAACCCAAAGGGGAAAGTGGACCCCAATGGAGAAACATTGTGTGGATTTTATTTAATTATTTATTAATGAGAAATAAATAGAATATGTATGTGTGCACTATGACTAGAAGAGATTGGAGATCATAAATCTGATCCATGAGGATATGGACCAGGTAAGACTTTCCCAAAACCCTTTCAGAAAAACCTTGAAAGGAATATTTATAAATTAGATTGGGAGAGAAAAATCTAATTCCCCAATGAAGATGAAAGTAATTGGGAAGAGGTGGAAAAGCTGGAAGAGCGGAAAATACAGCTTTAAAGGACCCCAATGAGGGTAGCCTAGGCAAAAAACAGGACAAAGCATCCTAGAAATTCTAGACGTAGAATTTAGAAACAGGCATGGGCAAGCAGGGCTTAAGTAATTCGCTCCAGGACAGACAAAGGTTGGTCTGTCACTGGAGGATCTCAGCTCGGGGGTGAGTTCGAGAGATAAATAACTCTAAGGTTGGGAAGATTGGTCATATGAACTGGTATGCATACTGGAATGAATTTTTTTACACATCGATAGCACTAATTATGTGTAAACCTATTCTTATTTAATTAGAAGAAATTAAATTTTTCTGTGCTGAAATGCTAAAAGTTCCCATACATTTAACAGAATTAGTTAGACAAGATTTATGTCATCTGTATAGTTGTATGGGAGAATCAGGAAGAGACCCATCTACCAGAATGTCTAAACCTGTACAGGGTTTAAATCTGGACATTAATGTCTCACCTGTAAAGTTTAAATTTTTGTGTAGTAAAAGAAAATTTAATTTCCATGCTAAATAGTGGTTCAATTCATTTCTATAATAACATCAATCTGCTGTAGAGTTTTAGATCTTTCAAAAAGGAATTCAGAAAATTATAGAACATTAAACCATTAAGATTGGTAATATCTTTATAGAAATTAATATTTTTCTGCACTGTGAAAATTTAACATAACAGTTCTAATAAGTTGAAAAGTAAATATTGTAGAACATATTTCTGCATGCTCGATAAGATATGAAATTATTGTTGGCTGATATATATATATATATATATATATATATATATATATATATATATATCTACTTGAGAAATACATAGTCTGATGGTACAAATGTAAATTTTTATATTTTATAGACCATAGATAAACAAAGTAGAATTAAACAAATATGAATTTAGATATATATCAAAGAAAAACTTGATTTAATTTCTGATTTAAAAAGGACATTTCCTTATGATAAATAAACTGTGTAGTCAAATGCCATCAATATAAGTATATATAAGTTATCATTCTGGAAACATACAGTAAATAAAATCCAATAGAATATATCCATAAATGCCTCCCTTCAAGGTATTAGGCAAACAAAAAACAAATTATTAAGGAAAACTGAAACAAAATTTATTATGTGCAAGAAAATCTCTAAAATTCATAATAACCTGACCCTCAGATATAATCAGGGGTATATACTACTATTTATCTCTTAGAATAACAGAAATGATAATTTCAACTTAAACAGTGAGGTAAGTTGAAGTGAAAATAAGAGCATATAAATTTATGAAATTTTTAACCGTTCACTATTATTGCAGTGTAAGCATATATCAGAAATGAAACAATCTGAGGAACTGTGTTTGAAAATATATAAAAAAAAATTAATTTAGTTACACAGTCCCTGGAGGAAAATCTCAAAAAAATAAATTATGTATCATTTCTACAGAGTATATCTAAAGATTCGATAATAGAAAAACCCTACATCAGCTACGAAACTCGAGAACATTAAGGGAAAATATTTACATGAAAGTCGGTGAGCATGGAAAACAATGCATGATCAACCTGTATATAGATAAATATAGGTTTATGTTAAAATGCTGAGCTTCATGTCAGACTTGATAACCAAGTAAGAAGGAAACTTCATAACAGATATACATTGTCTTACCTTATGAAACGAGGAAAAACGAGAAGAAACCCTGTAAGAAGATCATCAGAAGGGAATGAGAAACTGAGATTAGAATTTCAATGCAGAAGGCAATTCTAAGCCGGCTGAGAATGAAGTAAAAAGCCACGGATTCCTCATTCTTGACTGCATATTCATGTACAGTCATAAATAAGAAATCGAATAGAAACAAGTAAAACATGTTATACTTAAATTGGAGAACTTCTCAGATGAAAATAGGAATCGATCTATAATCCACAGTCGTGTTTCAACTTAAGCGTTCATAAGCTATGAAAATTAAATGGAAAGATAAAAAAAAAAATAGGGTGTATACTTCTCACAAAAGAATTCCCAATTTTATTAAGCGAAAATTTAACAACTGGCTTGTTTGATTTTCCGAAATGAGAAAATAAAACAAATGAATTTAATAAACAGAGAAATTCATTATATACACCCAACCTCGAATAGTGAATAAGCTAAGAAAGAGAATGGGATAAAATAAAAAATACTTCACTGGATGTATATAAGACCCTACGACTAATATACAGTCACATTTACAGAACTAATTGTCAACGAATGAAAACAATAATAGGTGAGATCGTGTAGATTACTAGGTGTTTCAATGGCTAAGTCATGAGGTTGAAGGCGTACAATGTCGAAGAAGCCATGAACCATTAATCAAACTGGACAGAAAGCCGCATACGAAAAGGGACCAAAGAATTTTGTAAACAGTGGAAACGTTGGAATTAATAGAGACTAATATTTCGAAACCATAGTGAAATCCCATCTTACACTTGGCATAAATCTATCAGTATTCCCTCGGATCGAGGCCATGATCCATTGCAATGAAAAAAAATATATGGATATTAATTACTAAACGTACCAAGGGAGCTGAAATGTTAAGATGAGAATTCGGTCCAGTATATGGATCATTAAAATATATTTTTTTTCGGGGTTTGAACAAAGTGAGAAGGAAATCAACGTTAAGAGATTCGTACTATCTCTGAAAAATGAGACTATTCTCTTTAACTCCTGTTAGTGACATAATGTATAAGGGGATAGAATCATTAACTATAGATAAGACACAAATGGTATGGGACGGAGGTAATACCGCTTGTTGATAAGTTGAGGAGGAATCACTTTAGTGGTAAGCCCGATGAGGAATTTAAATCGAATATATGTTAATGCATGGTAAGTGGTAAACATAGATGTGAAGTTCCATATGAGGTCGTATTTGTAATGTCGGGGTAAATTAGAAGTTAGGCATAATAGAACCCCACCTTCGTAGTATAAAACACTATGTCAATCATCTCTAAAAATGTTTTAGTGTGAGGGGGGTGCATAAAGTTTAATGTCCCTTTATTAAAGTAACATCAAGGGTTATAGAATATAAATAAATTAATAGAAATATAATTGAGAAGTAAATGAGATTTAAATTGTAATGTTGACTTAAATGAATTTAAGAACAAAGGAAATTATAAATGAATTTAGGAACAAAGAAAATTTAGAAAAGAAATTTCTAGGCAACCAGAAAGGGATATGGTTATATATATATATATATATATATATATATATATATAGATGAAAAAAAAAGAGAGGGTATATTACACATATGATCCAGTAAATTTTGATCAAGTTGTGAAAGAAATTTTTTGGATAAAAGCTATGGATGAAGAAATTGGTGCTGTAGAAAGAACTAATACTTGGGAACTTATAGATTTGCATGAAGGTAAGAATAGTGTAGTTTTTAAATGGACTTACAAAACTAAAGTGAATGTTGAAGGGGAAATTGAAAATAATAAAGAAAGACTTGTAGCGCAGGGGTTTAGTCAACAACATGGTATTGATTATAATGAAACTTTTGCACCTGTAGCTAGACTTGACACTGTAAGAATGGTATTAGCTATTTCTACGCAAAACAAATGGAAAATATATCAGATGGATTTTATGTCTGCATTTTTAAATGGTTTTTTGGAAGAAAAGGTTTATGTGAAACAACCTCCTGGATATGAAATTGATGGCAAAGAAGATCAATTTTACAAATTAATAAAGCATTATATGGATTGAAATAAGCACCCCGAGAGTGGTACATTAGAATTGATGAATATTTGAATAATAATGGACTCATCAGGAGTCCAAGTGAGCCAAATTTGTCAAAAAAATTAAACAAGGTAAAATTTTGATTGTGTGCCTGTATGTTGATGATTTTATTTTCACTACAGATCTCTCAATATATGATTTTGATACAATCATGAAAAAAAAAAATTGATATGACTCATTTAGGCCTAATGAAATTTTCTTGGTATTGAAGTAACTCAATTTGAAGATGGTATTTTCATTTTTTCAATCTAAGTATGCAAAGGATATATTGAAAAGGTTCAGGATGGAAAATTGTAAGACAGTTGTAACCCCAATTGCACTTGGTACAAAAATCAGTAAGGATGATCAAGGATCAAATATTGATCCAACCTTGTATAATAAATTTGTTGGATGTCTTATGTATTTGACTGCAACAAGGCCTGATATAATGTTTGCTGTATGTTTCATTTCTATATCCATAGAGTCTCCGAAGAGTAACCACTCGCTAGTTGGAAAAAGGATTTTAAGATATGTTTTTGGAACAAGAAAATATATTATCTTGTATACATCTGATTTAGATTTTAAACTAACTCGATATACAAATCATGAATTTGCAGGTAATATTGATGACATGAACAGCACATCTTGATATGTGTTCAGTTTTCGTTCAAGTGCAGTTTCATGGGCATCGGTTAAGCAATCCATTGTGACTCTATCATCAGCTGAAGAAGAGTATGTTGCAGCGACGACAGCAGCATGTCAAACTGTGTGGTTGAGAAGAATTTTGACCGAGTTGTTGCATGAATAGAAAGAGCCAACTCAGAGTTTCTCCGATAACAAATCTACTATCGCATTATCAAGAAATCATGTTTTCCATAATAAGATTAAACATATTGATACGAGGTATCATTTCATTTGAGAATTAGTAAGAAATAATGAAATATGTATGGAGTTTTGCATATTAGAAGACCAATTTGCAGACACATTTACAAAACCCTTGGGAAAATAATTGTTTGAAACTCACAAGGAAAACATAGGAGTATGTATGATGTAACAACATTATGATGGAATAGAAAAGTTTTTTTATTTTTCTTCTTGTGAAATAATCAAGGGGGATAATGTCAAAATAATTATTTCACTGCAAGCACCGCCTGCACAACCTTCACCAACTCACTGCCTACACCGCCTTACCACCATGAATTTTCGAAATGTCTAAGAGTCATCACCGTCGATAGAAGTAAAAGGGAAAACACCACCTCAAAAGAATAATATTTTAATTATTTTAACCGACACAATTTTTTGTATAAATACCGATGCTCAACAAGAGACCAGCATTGTCATTTTCTGTTTGGAATTTCTGCGTGTAAATAATTAGTTGTAGCTAGGTTTTGGTGTTGTTTGTTGATTTTTTTTTACTTTCACTTTCACCTTTGTTCTGTTTATTTAAAAAAAATCAAACAAGAAAGGAAAAACAAATGAAAACGAAAAATAAAGACCAATCATAACACAAATACAATTGAACGTCGATAAAAACATTGAAAAATCAACTAGCATGGCCATGTTGTAAATCAATGAAACAAGCTCAGACGTTCCAGGATAAGAAGAAATTTCAATTGTGCCTCCGAAAAGAAATTTTATATGCACTCCATTTCCAATTTTTACTTTTCTATTTTAAATTGTTTTTAAGTTTTTAAATGACCATTTTTTCTTGATTCTTTTTCGAGTTTTGGATGCTCGTTTTTTCAATCCATCACCATTAACTTTCAAAATCTTTCAAGCTATAATGTGTTGGAATTACAGTATGGAATTTCATTTATCGAATTACACTATGCAAAGATTCTATTTTGGAATTTTGTTTGGTTCTGTTCCAAACATATAAGTTCATTTGGTTTCGTTCTAGTAAATGTACATTGAGTTATACTATTGACAATTACTTGTTTAAAAGCACTCATACCATGAATGCCAATTTTTTGTGACGAACCTCCATCTATATAACCATTTTTTTTTCTTCTTCTATTATTAACTCGTATAACAACAAAATTTTCTACTTACCCTTATACTTAGATTTTAATCTTACATTCTCATATTTGATACCAATTTTATGACAATACTGTCTACTCTATTGTTTAATGTCTAGTTGTCATCATTAAGGTGGCTTGATACATATCAATGTTGGGTTTAGTTTATTTGACATTGGCTCCATCTTTAATGTAGTTGGATAGAATTTTTAGACTTTATAAGGTCAACCTTTGGGTTTGTGGTTCATGTTTAAAATTTTGGGTAGGTGTAAGATCGTTTACATGTTTATGTATATATATAGATTCCATATGATAATTATTTTACCTTGGTGTATGGATGTAGATGCATACCGTTGGGGTTCATAGTGCACTAAGGAGCTATTACTCTCTCTAACCATAGTTTTCTCCCTTGCGCTAACTCTCTTCCATACCTCAACAATTGCAATTTCCTCTGTGCACCTAAGGGTTAATTGAGAAGGGTCTGTATGCCAGAATTTGGTTCTGGTAGTACCGTGCTCATAAGCCACGTATTCGAACCCATGTGATGTTCACAGGGATCATTTTACTAATCTCCAATCTATGATTGAGACGGGGTTGCATCACATCTAATGGTAAAAAATACTCTTCCTCCATTATCCTAACCCTACGGCTACAATTTGTCTCATTCTTAACTTACGGTTTCAGCATAGTTACTGATCAAACGAGAAAATTACGGATTAATTGTTTTTTTTGCGGTAGCAAAAAAAGCACATGATTTTGAAAAGTGGTGATGAAAAATAACCTTTTCTTAGCATATTTTGACTTTAATTTTTTTTTATTTTTTTTTTTAAATGTCATTGATTTTCATGTCGATTTTGAAAAGTGGTAATGCAGAATCACCTTTTTTTTTAGCATATTTTTGGGATTTTAAATTTTCTTTTATTTTTTATTTTCAAATGTCGTTGATTTTCATGTTGATTTTCAAAAGTGGTGATGCAAAATCAACCCCTTTTTTTAGAGGGTTTATTTTTGACACTTTTTTGAAAATCAAGTATGAACATTTTATTTTAAAATGTTAGTGATTTTCATGCTAACTTTGAAAAGTGATGATGCAACATCAACCCTTTTTGATTAGAGTGGTGATTTTCATGTTGTTAATAAAACATAAAAATAAAATAAAAAAAACATGAGAAAAAAATAAAATATATAAACAAATATATAAAAAAGAAAAACAAAACCAATAAAAATGTAAAAAAAAAAAACAAAATTATCTCGTAAAAATTGTAAATTAAACAAAAAAAACAAAAAATTCAAAAAATATACAAATAAAATAAATAAAATAAATAAATTAATCAAATTAGAAAAAAAAAATTAAAACAAATGGGATTTCCCCTTGGTGTATGTCGGTCCAGGCCGTCGATGGAGAGGGGGAGCTGCAACTCCCGCACCCTCCCGCACCCACCAGGCAGTGGCCCCATGTCTTCTGAGCGATGAGAGCTCAATTCTAGCAGCTCCCCACCTCCCTAGCGGCCATTCCCCATGGCTACCAATGGGTTGGCCAATTTGTTTTTCAATTGTTATTTTTTTAATTATTTTTTGGTTTTACATTTAATTTTTTTATTTCTAAATTTTATTTATTTATTTCATTTGATATATATATATATATATATATATATATATATATATATATATATATATATTAACGATTTTGTTGTATTTATTTTGTTTATAAATTTTTTTTGCTATTTTTTTTTTTTTAATAAATTTATTATTATTATTATTATTATTATTAATTTTATATTGCTTTTTAGTTGATATTTTTATTTTTTATTTTTTATTTCTCAATTTTTACTTTTTAATTTTTTTTTTATTTAATTAAAAATATTGTTTTAATGTTTTTTTTATAATTCTCAATGTTTTTTATTACTATTTTCAACGTTTTTAATATATATATATATATATATATATATATATATATATATATATATATATTAAATTTTGTGGTTCCTTACCGTTTTCTATTTATAAAAAAAGAGAACAAGTTTCAACATATACACATTTGGTGGCCTCAACCTGCCCGAAGAAAACCAAGTCTGTTGGCCACCTTAAAGCATTAAACGCCATCGAATATTGAAATAGTCTCTTTCATCTAATAGCCGCTATGTCTATTTTATTGTTAATGTTTTTAATTATTATTTTCATTAAAATTTAATTATTATTTTTTATTTTTAAATATATATATTTTTAAATAATTTTATATTGTTTTTATTTCTTCATTATTTTATCATTTTTTTTTCAATTAATTTTTTTAAAATTTTTTTTATAAGTTTATTTTTTATTTATTTATTTTATTAATTATTTCACTTAATGTTTGTTTTTTTAAATTGTTTTTATTGTATTTTTTTGGGTTTTTATTTTATTTTATTTTAATGTATTTTTCTTTGTTTTTTTTTCAATCTATTCCACTAATATTTTGTATGTTTTTTTTATTTTTATTTTTATTTTTTTTATTTTGTAAATTTTCTTCTTAAATTATGTTTTTTTTTAATGTTTTCTTTTTATTTTTAATTTTTAATTTAATTTTTTAATATTTTATAAGTTTTTTTTTTTTTTTTACATTTTTTTATGTTTGATTTTTCTTTTAGTCTTTTTTCTATTCTATTTTTTGGGTATTTTTTTCTATATGTTAAAATATATATTTTTATTTACTTGTTATTCTTTCTTTTTTTTAAATATGTTTTTTTCATTTTAATTTTATTTTTTTAAGGGTTTTCATATGCTTAATATATTTGATTGGACATATATGTAAAAATAAAAAAATATAGAAGTAATAAGTATTTTACTTTTCTTCACCTTTTTTCTCACTGTAACTTTAACAAAAATGTGGTCAATAACTCGCACTCTTTTTTCCCTGTCCCTGTATTTATATATTTCGTATTTGGTTGGAAATTGGAAAATATTTTTTTTACTAGTTTTATTCCCCTTTTTGCTCACTGTAACTTTAAAAAAATGTGGTCAATAACTGGCACTTTTTCCCCCTTTTCTTATGGTTATATGCATACACTGGATATAATTAATTTCACAACCTGAAAATCTATGTCAGGGATTTAAATGGAAAAACCCTATTTTTTTTCAAACTCCTAGGATATGTTTTCTGATCGTTCCAGGCTTTGAATGAGCCGACTATTTCTCTATTCACCTGATCCAAAATCAGAAATGGCTTCTTTTCATTCATTAATATTTTTATTCTACTATAGCTAATCTCTTACTTTTATAAGTTTTGAAATACATCATCAATTAGACTGTATCATTCAATTTTAGATAGCATACTCCTATATTTCGAAGGATATTACTACATGAAAGAAAATATTATGTGTGAATTATATCAAGATACATAAACGAGCTTATAAAGAAGATTATTAATTAACCCTACAAAGAAAATACTTTCTTCGAGATGAGATTTGTAGAGAAACATAACTAAGCTAAGGGCATGGATGGTAAATGTACAGGAAGGGTGCTTGAAAACCTAGATTTTTCCCTAAACCAAGGAGACCCAGGTCCCGTAGAATAAAATCAAGCTAAAAAAATAGTGTTATTCATTAATCCTCAAAAGTGCTCATACATGAAACATGAAAAACTGAAATAACAAGCAATAATCCTTTCTCTAATGTTGACTATCTTCCTCCAGAGTTTAGGGATTTAAACCCCTATTGAGCATCTAGGCCCCTTATTTATACAAAAAAAACTTGATGGGAAGTCTCCTTGAAGGGAGAAATACTTCCCTCTGAAATCCCTAAAAATGTGGATATGGTTCCTGGGTGTCCTCGCAACTATAGAGAGGTAGTAAATTTCCTTAAGACTGTCAAGTTGTGACTAGCCTTTAGTAGGGAACAAGCCCCATAGTCTTTTGTTTTCTGACTCTTATGCGATATGCACAATATATCCTCAATATCATTCACATTTAATGCATTAAGCGCATTAAAATTTATAAAAATGAAAAAAAAAGTAATAATAATAATTTACAATTTTGTTAAAATAAATTAAAAACCAACAACAAAATTAAAATAATAAAGAAAAAATAAAAAAATGATAAATAAAAAAATAATAAAAATTTTAAAAACAAAAATATTTAAAAAAATGGGCCCACCCCTTTGTAGATGTCGGGCCTAGCCACCTGGGAGGAGTGGGAGTTGCAACTCCCCCACCCACCCGACAGCCATGTCCCGCAGCCACAAGTGACGGGAGGTTAATTCTGGCATCTCCTCACTCGCCCAATGGTGGGGCCCCGGGACTACCAAGGGACGGGCCAATTAATTTTTATTTTTTTATTTTTGTAATTTTAATTTTAAATTATATATATATATATATATATATATATATATATATATATATATATATATATATATATACACACACACACACACACATATACATATTTTCTTCCAACGGAAAAAAAAAACTTTATTTTATTAAAAAATAACCGATCGACCTCTTTAAGAGAGGTTTTTACAAAATGCTCTTAGAGCTTTACATTTCAATAGTTTTTCATATCAGAAATAGAAGACAAAAAAACTTCCTTATACCACAAATTGTGTGTGTATATATATAATTTTAAATAATTTTTTTTTTGTTCTTTTGTTTTTTAAATGTTTTTTCTATTTATTTTTTTTAATATGTGTTTTTTTCTCATGATATTTTTTTAATTATTACTTTTCTTTATTTTTTATGGTTATTTTTTTAATTATTAATTTTAATAGATATTAAGTTGTTTTTTAATAGGTAATTTTTTTTTCGAAGTTTTTTTTGTTATTTAATTAAAAAAAACACATTTTTAATTATCTATTTTCTTAATGCTTTAATTATTATTTTCAATGTTTTTAATTATTATTTTCAATATTTTATTTTTTTTAATATTATTTCTAAATATTTTTTTATTTGTTTTTTTTTTATTTCTTGATTTTTTTTAAATTTTTTAAATTTATTTTTTAATGTTTTTTTTATAAGTTTATTTATTTTATTTTGTTATTTTTTAAAATTATTTCTAATTATTTTTTAAATTATTTTTATTGTGTTTTTTTTTCTATTTTTTTTTTTCCCAATTTATCCCATCAATATTTTTATGTTTTTTTTTCGTCAAATTTTGAAATTGTTTTCTGATTTTGTTCTCTAAAAATTTACTCGCTGCTCTGCCCGTGAAGCAAGCTCTATGGAGTGATCGGGCTAGGGCATCCGTGCCTTCGCACGCCCCTTGGGCTGTCGCGCCCTTGATTCCATTCTGCTGCTGCTGCGCACAGCCATGGAGCCCTCTAGGGGCCCGGATCTGCCTCCCCCCCCCCCGGAGGTTATTGCCTTCGAAGAAATGATCGCCCAACGCAACAAGCGCCCACCCTCTGTGAGCCAGCAGAAATTTGTTAAGAAGATGGACACCATCCCCTCAGTAGCCCTCCTCGAGGAAGAAACCTGCAAAGCTGCTCTAAACCTGGCTGATCGCGGCCTCATAGGCCAGTTCACGGGCCTCTGGCGCTCTCCCAAGTCGGTGGAGGATTGGACTCAAAGGAACTGGAAGCCGCTTACCAAAGAGGGAGTTAAAAGTTACTTCGTTGGCAAAGGTTTCTTTGTCTTTGTCTTCGAAAGTGCAGAGGACAGAAGCTTGATCTTCAGGAATGGCCCTTACTTCATGGGGCTGCAAGGTCTATACCTTAATAAATGGTCGCCTGATTTTGATCCAGCTCAGGACATTCCTAGGGTCGTTCCAGTTTGGGTGCGGCTCCCCCATCTTCGCCTTCATTGCTAGAACCCAAAGTCCCTACAGATCATAGGCAACGCCTTAGGCAAATACATTGATCAAGCCCCAAGGAAATATCAATACTCTTGTGCCCGTATTTGCTGGAGGAGGGTTTACCAGAAGCCATCAACCTTACAGTCGCAGGATGGACACATGTCCAAGAACTGGACTACGAACAACTCCCATTCAAATGCAGACACTGCTATGGCTACCGGCACTTTGCCAAAAATTGCAAGAAAAAGGCAGAAGATCATCCTGAGAACCAAAATGGAGAGCAATGGACTCTAGTCCAAAAACACAATAAAAAGGGCACTAGGAAAGGTCCCCTAAAAGAGGTTCCAAGCAGTTGCAATCACATCCAAGGCAAAAATCCAAATGGTAAAGAAAACTGTCAGAACAAGGCAGCTACAGCAAACCAGGAAACCCTGGACCAGCCTGGACCTCCCATTAATATTCAAGATTGTGGGGAAAAGTCACTTCCTGAGGCCACCCAAGGAAGCCCTTCAAATCCCTCATATGCAGATGTCACAAGGAAAAAGCCTATTGACAGTTTCGGGTCCTCGGAGGATGAATCCTTCGAGCAACCAACAAAATAAGTTGGCAGGAAATCTCGCAGAGAAGAAAGGGAAGAGGAGGCTAAAAGGCTCAAAACTCAAGGAAGCCAGCCCACTATAGAGATGTCTATTGGGAGAAATACCAGGACCAGGCCTTCCAAGGGAGGCTCCCTCCACTTCCCAGGTAAATAATGTGTCTCATCTCTTGGAACTGCAGAGGTCTGGGTAATCCCTCGAAAGCTGAAGCGATCAAAGACCTTCTCAAAATGGAGCCCTCAGATATCCTCTTGCTCCAAGAGACAAAGATAGAGGGGAAAGCCCTCCTAAACATCAACAAGCAGAAATGGAAAAAAAATGTAGGAAAAGTTGTTAGCTCAAGAGGCTCTTCTGGAGGACTCGTAACCCTCTGGTCAGAGGATCTCTTCCAGCTGAAAAATTCTCATGAAACACAACACTGGATCTTCACGGAGTTAATGCATAACCCAATTAAGTTAACCTTCTCCCTCTTCAATCTTTATGTTCCTGTTTTATACTCAGAAAAAAGAGATTTCTGGACCTCCCTCATAGCCTTCCTTGAGCAGCACTCCCCCAAAAATATCATTTTGGCAGGGGACTTAAATATTGTTTTGAAATTCAAGGAAAAAAGGGGAGGCACACACAGCAGAGACCCCTTCCTCCCTCTGGTCGAAGGTCTCATTCAGGATTGGGACATCGTTGATTTCATACCGGCGAAAGGGCTCTTCACTTGGACCAATAACAGAGTGGGAGGGGAACATATCTCCGCCCGATTGGATCGTTTTCTGGTTCAGGGTGCTCTGATGATAACCAAGAAGATCATTACCACCAAAATCCTTCCCAAACTTACTTCAGATCACAAGCCTATCCATATTTCTCTAGAAGACGAAGAAGATTTGGGCCCTATTCCATTTCGTTTCAGCCCTCTATGGACTGAAAGAGAAGGTTTCTTTGACACAGTGAAAACAGCTTGGAGCAAATCCTTCTTAGGGTCCCCCAGCTATGTGTGGGAGAAAAAGCTCAAAGCCACAAAGCAGGCTCTGAAGGAGTGGATCAAAAAACCTGCTCCAAATCCAACTAGTCACCGAAAATAAATTGTGCAGACCCTTGAGGAGCTGCAAATCGATATTGAAAACAGAGATATCACTCTGGCACTGCTGGATAAAGAAGTCAAAATCCAATGTTCGACATTGCAATCCTTCTGGCTAGAGGAGGAGTACTGGAGAATCAAATCTAGAAGTCTGTGGCTGAAGGCAGGAGACATGAACACCACCTTCTTCCATCGCCAATACCGTGCAAGACTCTACAGAAATCACATCTCTGAAATAACAACAGCAGAAGGGCAGATCTGCAAAGGGTTCAGTCAGATCAAAGAGGCAGTTGAAAATCATTATAGACAGCTCTTCACTGCAGGAATCCAAGGTAATGAGGAGGATACCGCTGATTTACTTTCCAACATTCCCCTCCTAGTCAGACCTGAAGACAACTTCGATCTCAACAGACCCTTCACGGAAGAAGAAGTCATAAAAGTGATTTGGTCTATGGACTCAGATAAGGCTCCTGGGCCCGATGGTTTTACCATCCACTTCTACAAAATGTGCTGGGACATTATTAAAACAGATCTCTTAAAGATGATTAAAGGATTTAAGAATAAAGCCAAGGTAGGGGGAGGAACCAACTCCACATACCTGGCCCTCATCCTGAAACCTTTGCTAGATTCAGGCCAATATCGTTGTGCAACGCCTCTTACAAAATTCTGGCAAAGCTCCTTGCAAATAGAATCAAGCCTCTCCTAAACAGACTTATCTCTAGCAATCAAGGAGGTTTTGTTGAAGGCATGCACATCCTGGACAATGTCATCCAAGTCTAGGAGATCATTCATTCAAGCTAGAAACGAAAAGAAAAAGGGATGCTGATCAAACTTGACATGGTCAACGCCTTTGATCGAGTCAACCGGCCCTTCCTATACAAAGTCCTCCTCGCTTTTGGTTTCTCACCTCACTTTGTTTCTCTTATCAAAGCCTGCACTGACAACCCTTAGATTTCCCCCCTCTTCAATGGCCGCCCTACCACCTTTTTCCATGCCCAGAGAGGTCTCAGGCAGGGATGCCCTCTCTCTCCCTTCCTTTACATTCTGATGGCGGACACTCTTAGCAGAAAGCTCTCAACAGAAAAAGATGCAGGCTCTCTTCCAGGCCTTAAACCTTCCATTCACTCTCCTGCCCAGAACCATGCTCTATTTGCAGATGACTCTCTCCTTCTCGGAGGCGCCTCTACTAGAATTTCCAAAGCTTTTGATGAAGTCCTAAAAAGTTACTGCATTGTCACGGGAGCCTCCATAAATGAAAGGAAAAGTGAAGTTTATGGATGGAACATCGAGCAACAGGAGCTCACAAATATCTCTACCCTCCTTGGTTTCAATAGCCAAGCCTAATGGGAGAAGATAAAATACCTTGGACTCCCTATAATTAATGGCTGTAATAAGAGAGCGCTGTGGTCTGAAGTCATCAGCAAAATCAAGACAAAGATCACAATCTGGGGAGGATATTGGCTCACTCCCGGAGGTAAGGTCACCTTGATCAAGTTTGTGCTCTCCGCACTACCAATCTACCAAGCTTCCTTCCTCTTTGCGCCAAAACAGGTGACAGATCACATCTCCAAACTAATTCGAGACTTCCTCTGGCAAGGTGGGAAGGGTAACACTCACAAAATGCACCTTGTGAAATGGGAACAGGTGAAACGCTCTTTCGCAGAGGGAGGTCTGCAAATCCGGGATCCAGCCATGGTCAATCTGGCGATGGGAGGTAAAATCCTTTGGAATTTATATGAGAACCCAAAGCACCCTGTCAGCGAAACTTTGAAAGCAAAGTATGCCCACAAGGTGCCACTTCGAAATCTACAGGTGTCTCAAACAATCAACGCCTCTCAGGTATGGAAAATATGTAGCATAAGTCTAAATTTTTTCAAAGACAGAGTATATAAAATTCCAGGAAATGGTAAACATACAAAACTGTGGCACGATCGAATAATGAACAGAGCCCCTCTTTCAGAAAACGATGAAATCGTTGAATTAAGACACTGGTTGGAACGCGCTGGAATCAACAGCATTTACGATCTCTCCAAGTGGGATTGTCGTGGTGCATGGAATGGTTGGGATTTCCACGGCATCCCTGGCCGCTTAAACCAGCAGATGATTGTGCTCGATGAGATGCTAGAAGACGCAGCCACAGTGAAGAGTAGGTCGAAGGACAGATGGAGATGGGGGCATTCCGGAACCTATACATCAGTTGCAGCTTACCACGCTCTCGAACCCATCAAGAACAGCAGCAGAAATCCGGATTTCTCGAAGAAATTCTGGGAGCCGCTTGCTCTACCAAAAGTCAACTTCTTTTTTTGGACGCTGGCTCATAATAAATTGTTAACTAGATACAATCTGATGAAAAGAGGCATAGCTGGGCCTCACAGATGTGAGTTGTGAAGAAACAGTGCAGAAACTGCCAAGCACCTCTTCATGGACTGCAAGTTTGTCAAAGATGTGTGGTCTCTTATCCTTCATGAGTTCCACATCACTGTCCCCTCGTATAACTCTGTGGCCGATTTCTTCGACTCCTGGAACCATTGCTATCCCTACAAAATCCCCTGCAAATCTTTTTGGAGGAAAATATGGAATGCCATCCCCAAATTAACTTGTTGGCAGACTTGGCTGGCCCGGAACGACTTGATCTTCAACGGAAAGGAACAAACTCCTCTAGATGTAGCTGCTAAAGCGAAATCCCTCCTCCTGGAAGCTACCCAACAGCAGTACTTCTCTGCAGATCCTTTGTTGCTTCCTGAAGAAGAAAGGTGGCTGGGCCCTCTCTCCCCCTACCCCCGGAGGTTGCTCTCTGTTCCTCAATCGCTGAATCCAGTTTGGAGAATAAGAGAAACTGAAGAGAACTTTCAAGAGTGGTGGAAAAAACAAAAAATATCTACGATCTTCTTTGATGGTGCCTCTAAAGGCAATCCCGGGGCTGCTGGAGCAGGTGGGGTCATCTATGCCCCGGATGGAGTCAAAAGGGACAACTTCTCCTGGGGCATCGGGCAGAAATCTAACAATCAAGCTGAGATTTTAAGCCTTCTTAAAGCCTGCCAAATTTCTAGAGATAGAGGGGATAAAGAAATCCAAGTTTTCGGAGATTCCGAGATCTTAATTAAAAAGTTAAATTCGGAGAATTTGTTCACCAATGCAAGTCTTAACAAAACTCTCAGCAGATTGAAGGAAGTCCTCCTAGATTTTGAATCCTGCAAATGCTTCCACATCCTTAGAAATCTAAACAGTGAAGCTGATCTTTTGGCAAACAAGGGCTGTACACTTGGGAAAGGTCAAATTCTCATAAACGGGGATAGTTCTATCCATCTATGTAACCCATGAGGATTCTGCAGCATGTAACATGGAACAGAAATAGATGCAATGTAATGATGGCAGCAATGGAGTAAGTCCAAATTTCTACCAATTCAAATAAAGATACACCCGTTTCAGTTAAAAAAAAAAAATTGAAATTGTTTTGTTAAATTATGTTTTTTTTAAATGTTTTTTTTTTAATATTTTTATTTTCTTTTTCTTTTCTTTTTTGTAATTTTGATAGTTTTAAGTTACTTTTTTTTTTGTTACATTTTTTACTTAATATTTTTGTTTTTGTTTTTTTTTAAATATTTTTTATATTTTATTTTGTTTTTTAATTATTTTATGTTAAAATATATATTTTTATTTACTTGTTATTATTTTTTAAACTATTTTGTGTTTTATTCACTTTAATTTTAATTTTTTCAATTTTTCACATTCTCAATATATTTGATTGGATAAATATGTCAAAAGAAAAAATATGTAGAAGTAATAATTGTAAGAGATTTTTTTTTTTTTTTTGCATAATCTTTAATATGTTTATTAGTTTTCATTTATTAAATTCAAAAGAAATATAATTTTAATATTAAATTATTATTATTATAATACATTAAAATTATATATATATATATATATTAAATTACAAATTTGAAAATCTTACAATTATTTAAAACAAAAAATTGACACAAATTTCGAAGAAAATGAATGTTTTAATGCAGAGAGTATCAAAATTTCCAAAATCACATATAAATTAATTTGTTTTGTAAATTTGTTCATTCATCATAACTGAGGTGTTTCTAGTGATTTCAATACAATGTATGAAAAAAATATTATATTTAATACATTGCTATTAATTTGATAAACATAAAATAAAAGTAAATTAATATAAATTAAATGGTAATATTTTTTTTAAATAATATTAATACCATGGCTGAAAATTGTTGGAATTTTAAGAATTTTTATAAAAGTGATACATTATCTTTAATGTCATTCTTGGAATTTTAAGGTTTTTCAAAAACATGATATTTTATCTTTAATACCGTGCCTAAATTCACTAGAATTTTAAAACTTTTATAGTTATATTTATTTTCTATGATTTTGAAAAAATTTAGTAAATACATTGATAAACTCTATAATAAATAAGAAAAAAATAACAAACAAGATGTTGATAGTACAATATTTAAAAAAAATATTTGAAGATGTCATAGTGGCTAAAAGGATCACGAGTGAAAGGAAAGCGGGAGAAGAAAAGGCATTCATAAACTACAACTAAAAATAACAATAGTAATAACTAAAATATCCTTGTAGATATTTATTTTAATTTCCATACCGTTATTTATTTTCATATGTTTTTAATTTATTTTATTTTAATTTATTTTATTTCTATGCAATATTTTAATACCATTAACTAATTTTTTGGGTAATTTGTAAAAAAATAAATTGATCTTAATTACCATAACCACAAAGATTCTAACAATTATATATTCTTTAAGTCTTTCATAAAGGCGTACTTCATTTGTTTATATATATAACCACAGTTGTTACACTAATATATATATATATATATATATATATATATATATATATATATATAATAGTATTATCTATTTGTAACATGTATGGTGTTTTGTACTTTTTGAAATGCAGCTATGGAGATACATATATATAAATTTTTGGACAACTAATAGTATTCTAAATATATAACTAAATAATTATAATTAGGAGAAAACTAAAGAATTCTAATAAAGTATGTTCTAGGAAATGGATACAAAACAATGGGAAAGGTTTTCAAACATATAACTTCATTGTTAATTATGTGTTTATTTTTAAATAATATAGTTAAAAATGATTCATTACTGAATTGTGATATATTATATATACCTTTTCTCATGATAGGAAAATCTATTATAATTGAATTTTCAAACCAAAATTACGATATATTATATTATAATACTTTAATAAAAAATTAGTCTTCATTTTTAATTTATATAATTAAAAAATATTCATTAATTAATATGAGAATGGTTTGTTGGAAGAAAATGTTCTTCAAAAATTGTTTTAACACACTGATAAGAGTGTAGTTAGTAATGGTAGTGTTAACACACTCATTTGAGTCAACAAAATTGTTTCTTTTAATATTATAAATAATTTCATATTAATATATTTTCGATTTTAAGATATTTTTTCTTAATTATTAAGTATGCATAAAAAATCTATTAATTAGATATTAAACTAGGTATTTTAACAATGTTACATCTTCTTCGTAGCTTTGAGTTATTGCGACAAATACTAAGATATTCAAATGTTAAAATGCATATGATCTTCAATGCGTAGGATTAGGGTTATTTAAACCATTATGTTACTAGAAATTTCCCCAAAAGGTTCAAAGCTAGGTCGATAGTTTTGTTAATTTGGAAACGTTGTATGAGAAAGAGTTCTGTAGACATGTATGTTAAATGTTATGCATTTTCAAAAGTAGCATGGTTAACCTTTGAAGATGAAAAATCATATATTAGATTCCAGCTTTAATTAAAACTAACTATTACCCACACCCTAATTTAAAACTATAAAAATTACATTTATGTTTATTTTAATTTTTACACATTTTAATTTAAAATAAAGCTATTGTTTGGTTGTGGTATAAATTATTTTATTTTATGTAAATTACTCTACCCCTCACTCTCTTTTTTTTCACCTTCTAACTTTCATCATGCAACTTAAGTTTTATATTATAATAAATATGAAATTTATTTTAGAGAAATCATTTAAACATCATTCTTCGAAATAATTCTACCGAACCTTTACCGATTTTTTTATTATAATAATTAGGTAATTAACATGATTTATAATTATTATTTAAGTTTTATAGAAATAATATTTTTAAATATGCTTTGGTTATTGTTTAAATATGAATCCATATGAATAAAATTTAGATGATAAAGTAACTAAAAAAATATTTTTTTAATTAAATTTGATTAATACACTCAACTCTCCTCCATCCCATATTACTTCATGTTTCTCATGATGTTAATAAAGATAGATTCATGTTAATAAAGATTTATTTTATCATAATTTTAAGAGAGAATGTATGAGATGTTAATCCTTTCGAACAATAAAGTATTTATCTCACTAGATATCATAATTATAAAATAGAA
This sequence comes from Pinus albicaulis, assembly GCA_034641835.2. Lineage (NCBI taxonomy): Eukaryota > Viridiplantae > Streptophyta > Pinopsida > Pinales > Pinaceae > Pinus > Pinus albicaulis. The sequence continues at coordinate 200,117,724 of CM076572.1, read as the reverse complement.
TTAAAAAACTTGAATGCATAAAGCTAACTACCTGACTACCCTATGTGGCCAAAAGGTCAAAAATATGTAAATCATGATTTCAAGTTCAACACTTTAATAAGATTTATAAATAAAAAAAACTAAAACTTTCTTCCTAAAAAATTATATGTATAGTTGCAAATTTAAAGGAGAATTGTCTACATTTATATATATTTTAGTAAATCACTGCATTGCATTAAAACAGAGTAAATGATTGCATTTATAAGGTTCTTTCTCCTTTAACATAAAATATCCCACTCCCTATATTTTAATTATTAAAATAAATCACAACTCTAAAATTAAACTCTTTTTAATTTATTTTAAAAAATATTTCTGATGAATAGATTCGAATAAGTATATACTTCGAACTTCATCGTTTAAATTTTTTTAAGTTTAGATGAAGTTATACATTATTTATTTTATTTGACATTAAGGTAATATAATCACAATGCTCGAATGTCTACATATAATGTAAATTATGTTATTATTATTATCAATTTCAAAACATTTAATTTACAGTAAAAAAATTGTCATATATAACTATTTGAATAATTCTATATAAATAGACATGTAATATAGGATGGCTATATTAGTTCAATGAAATGTAGAAATTAGATTTATCTGAAATGAAAAATGATAAAAATTATGGTTATATGATAACACTATCATAATTGAACAAACATCCGGAGAAAATCCAAATGAGGTTCAAGAGCATCGCTATAACAACTTTGTAACACCCCCAAGTTCTATGCTTTTCAAATGAGACATTTGAACATAAATCCAAAGGGGAGTGGACCATAGTGGATGATTATT